>CM060955.1:127324539-127917039 GCA_030765055.1 Mantis religiosa | reverse complement strand
AGGTGAGATGAATGTTGCCATTCCATGGATTGTTGTTTCGATTCTGGTGTGACGTAGGCCACCCATGTTTCCTCACCAGTAACAATTTGGTCTAAAAATCTTCACCTTCATTGTGGTACCGTTCAAGGAAAGTCAATGCACCGCCTAAACGTTGGGTTTTGTGCAAATCCGTCAACATTTCGGAACTCAACGTGAACACAATTTCCGGTACTTCAAGTTCTCGGTCACAATGCGATACAAAACACTACGAGAATATTGAGGAAAATAGTCTCACAATGATGAAATTGTAAAGCGTCTGTTTTCTCTCACGTTTTCGTCCACTTTCTGCACCAAATCTTCAGTAACGACCGAAGGACGCCCACACCGTCCTTCATCATGCACATTTGTGCGGCCATCTTTAAATGCTCTCACCCATTTCCATACCATTCCATCACTCATAATGTTTTGTCCGTAAACTTCACAGATCTCACGATGAATATCGATCGGTTTTACGCCTTTAGCACTAAGAAATCGTATAACAGCCCGTACTTCACAATCGGCGGGACTCACGATTGTCGGAGGCATCTTAAACACTCAGTAACCAGCGTATACAATGAAGAATCAGACTGTAATGGCGTCAGTGCGTAGACAAGAGATGTAGGTAACCAGCGCGCATGCGCGGAACGCTGACCGTAGCGCTGCGGCGGCGGAATCGCAAAACGGTACTGACTTAAAAAACATGCCCCGTAGTTTGTCAGTGATTTATAGATAAATAAAACTGTTACATGCTTGGTAATTTTTTAAAATTTTCCCATGAATCAGGGGCGATAAAAAGTTCAAAAAGTCAGTTTTGAATACTAAGTTCTATTTTTGCCTAGAGCATTTTAAAATTAATATATGGTTGAGCTTTAGAAAATCAAAGGTGTTACATACTTTATTTTTTCCCTGTAAATGTCTTATTATTAAACCACATGTTTTAATAGTTGAAGGAGTAATACAACTTAAACTTTTCAAATGTTAAAGTTTTATTATTTAAGATTAAATATTTTATTTAAAACACTTGTCTCCAATAGTTCAGGGAACATATTATTTTCCCATTATGATTATGTTGAAAAAGTAGCTAATACAATTTAAGCTAAATAGTTTGAAATTTGGGTAGCTTCACAATCTCTGTACCTGATATCCTTGAACAATGGCTAGTGAATTGAGTTTAAATTGAAAGCTGTTAAGTGCAATCCAGGTCACCTTTATATACAGTTTTTTGTAATGCCATTATTTTGCTCGTCCGCTTGTGTATGGCAAAAGCAAAAAGTACACGAATAAACAAATTTACTTCTATAAATATAGAAATTCTCAGCTCCATTTCTGAGGAAATAAAATATAACTTTTTATACAAGGATTCTTTGAGTCAGAAATAACATTTTCTCAAAGTCTTCATTGTACAGCCTTAAAACATGAATAACTACACAGACCTTTGTTCTAAAACTGTCCACTGTCATTTTATTTTTCGTAATAAAGGAACATTGCAGACTTTAAGTTCCTGCATGAAAAATGCAGACCTTTGTTAAGTCTTCTTGGGTTGAGTTTATGGTGATGACAATTTTTTATAACATCTTTTCATTACTATCAAATAATCTAAACAGCATATTGTGGTCTATATAACCAAGTCCATATTTCAAATGTAAAACAATTTCTAAATAAATATTCGTCTAGTTTCCGTAAAGTTAGTACAATACTTGTTTACTTTTTCTACTTTGGTAAGTAGAGGAAGTGTTCCATTAAAAATATATACATCAAGATTTTCATCAAAATGTTATCAGGTTTATCGGAATTTCTCCAAAAATAAGGTATGTATCTGCACATATATACGAGGGAGGGGGAATGGCTCGCACGTACGTGTTTTAAAGCAACTTAAAAGCGAAATGTCCAATAAACATTAATATTTACATAAACTCAGGGGGTACCCTTTAAATAAGGTACTTTATAAAATGCGATTCCATTTGCGTCACCTTCAATAGGTCCCAGTTCGAATCAGGGTGAGTTACCTGATAAGATTTTTTTCGGGGTTTTCCCGAAATAAAAGCTTTTCAAGACAATCGTTCATGGAAACAATTTTCCTCTAAAGTTAGCCTAAAATTTTCATTGGTACAATAAAATGCATATAAATGTATAAGTAAAATGCATACTTTGAACTTTCCGTAATCTTTACCGAATTCTACATTAATTTTGTTTTACTGTTAAAACATAAAATTTAGACAATCTGACTACATGACAACTGTAGATATTGTTAAAACACAAATTAATACCAATACTTTTTATTACATTAACTATTTTACAGATATTTATTGCTCTTGCTTTGAATTTTTCAATTCTTTTATACTCTTAGATGTTGGGTCACCATTCTTTTGTTTCTGATGTTCACGCAAAGAGCATAGAATTCCAAAGCCACTCATTTTTTTAAAACATTTGTCTATCGCTTCATTCTGCTTTGTATCAGTCTGAATGTATTCCTTCAAACTTTCCTTTTGATTAGTGTAAGTAAATAAATTTACAGATAAAGTTCCGCAGTATTAATTAGTGCGTAAAAGATGTACAAAAATAAGGTAACTTTGTGGGTTCGTAGAATTAGAAGGCCGAGTTGCAGAAATTAAAAATCTCCTTTATTTTCGTAGCAATACACTATTCAATTTTCACGTAAGAACATTAAATCACATATACACAGTCTTACAAGATCGTTCACAATAACAAACAGTGACAGCAGATTACATCTTTAGCTCTCGTTACACAGCTGGCTATCTCTCATTTCACAACTGTTTCACAACTACTCTAATCACTAGACACGGCTTCTTTTTATAAACAAATTCATGAACCGAGAACCTTCTGGAGCAAACAAGAAAAACAATCATTCTCAGTTAATCGAGATATCTCTAGAACATTCCACCACTGAAACCCTATCTGAGTGGCAAGTCCTTTACCTCAGTTATCTTGCTTGCCGGCGATATCTGTTTACACTACGCGCTATCTTTAACTGCTTAGCAAGTTTCATTATTACCATGAAACTTTATCCGCCGATTGTTTCCTTATCTGTGCCGAAACTTTTATGCCTGTTGCTGTGACAATAAGGTATTTTGTGTAAAGAAAATGCAATTTTATTTTTTACCTTCCTTTTCTATTCTAATGCTTTAATAACGATATTCCTGATACATGAGAGCTTACTGAAAGTGTCATTCCTGCAGATAACCCGCCTCGGTAGCATAGAAGATAGCGTGCCTGCCTCACGTTCAAGAGATCCTGAGTTGGAATCTTGGACAGGGTGAGTTACCTGGATAAGATCTTTTTTCCGGAGTTTTCCCTTATCCTGAAAGACGAACGTTGGGTAACTCTAAGTTCTATGGACCCTGGGCTCATTTGAGCTTAATTTCATCCATTCCATTCATCGTCCGATATGAGGAAGGAAATTAAAAAAAGAATTCCTGCAGATACCAAGCATACATACCTATTCTGTTATTTATGTTTAACTCCCTCATAAAATATCAACTTCTTTCCAAGAGCCTAATGTATCAAGACTTACCTCACGGTCGCCAAGTCCTCCGCCTCCGTCCAGTAGAACGAAATAATAAGGATGACATGTGCTTAGAAGCTCTTTTGGCTCACCGTCTGAGATCCGAGGTTACTAATTTTCTATCAAGGGTTTCCTATACTAGATCTTCGTTCAAGAAAGAAAGATTCTGATTACAGTAACAGGAATCAAAACGGGTGCTCTTACGTCTCTGTTATAAATTTTGATTCTGAGGAACGAAGAGATACGAATCACTTGTAGTTGGAATCTGGGTCAGTTATATACAACTCAAATAACTTATTAATTGTACCAGAAGCGGATATGAAGTATGCATTAACATTAATATGGTGACTTCTTAAAGTTCAAAGTTTGTGTTTGTCTTTGCTTTTATTATCAAAATTAATCGGTTATACCTTTTAAGGCTTGTTCTGCTATGGTAGGTTTTCAGTTGAATTCGTCAGTTTTTTGGTCTACCAACATTCCTTTCAACTTTAACTCTTAAGAGTTTTCTTTCTAGTTGTTTCTAAATTGATGTATTTTATTCACCAGCTAACATGTTGAAGTATTTTATACCATATTCATTTTTTCTATCGAAAAGTATAGAGCAGCTCGCACATATCAAATTCTTGATCCCACCGCTTTTAAGATAGTTTCTTCTCAATTAGTTAAAATCCAAAACTCGCATCCATACATTAACATAGAACTGCCATTACTTTGTAAACATTTGGTTTTGTTTCATTTCCAGAATTTTTAAAATCACTCTCATCACCTTAATTATCACTCATATATATTTAAATTTAATTAAAATCTCCTTTTTTAAATTTGGAGACATCGCCACCCAGGTAACTAAAATGATTCACCAGTTCATAGATTTTTCATTAAAAATTATTTTGGTTCTTAAGGGGTCGGAATTTTTGAACGTTAAAGCTTACGTTTTCCTGACTGATATATTATAATCGTAATTTTTAACAATATTGATTATATAGAGCTTTCTATAAACCATCTTTAGAGGTCTTTCAGGAAAGATGTATCTAAAATGTAACTCCTGATTTCAAAATGTGAGTCCAACATTGTCTGCCAATTACATTGTTAATATATAATTAAAAAGGGTTTCATGAAAGACATCCCTGTCTTACACCTCCATTTAACGATGCTGTTTTAGTTTTTTTATTTACATTTCAGTTTCTAATGTTGTGTTTGTTTTCTATATTTTAAACTTCTTATTGCAGTTATCAAATGTTGAGGTACAATTTTATTCTTTAGTAAGTTCCATAATTTATTTAAGTCTGCCAAATCTATTTCAAAATACTTATAGGCCTATAATTTTTATAATTTTGACGGTCTTCTATAATGTGGATGTATTTTTGCCATTTTCCATTCTTTGGGAATATAGCCAGCATACTTTCAACAGATCTAAGAGATGTTTAATCAAAGATTAAACATTAATATTAATTAATTATTAATATTATCAGGTAGGAGTACTTTTTTGTAGCTAATAACGGTTATTAATGCTTCGAAAGAAATGAGATCTACATTTTAATCCACCAGTGTCACAAATGTTTACTCGTCATTTGCTCTTTGTATCCTAAGATCCATTTATCCTCTGATATTAAGTTCAGTTTCAGATCATCTTTATTTTGGCTATTAGTTTATTTCAGTATTTTGTAGGCCTTGCATTGCTATCATGATATTTTGTGAACTTCTCTACGTACAGGTACATATTTTAACACCCAAATAGTTTCATCTGTTGAACATTTTAGATATTACTTATTACACATTATGTGAGCACTTTCGTGTTATTTCTGTTTTATCAAATCATCTCTTGTAAATATGTTTAAAGCATTGACATAATATATACTATGGGATGTTGAATTTTCTACGAATTAGCATTTAGAGTTGTCAACATGCTCAATTACGTTTTATATAATGAAGAAATCATAACACACAGCGTAAATCTGATTGAGAAAAAAGTTAGGACTCGTGAAAGCATTCAGATTTTATCGTAACATAAGCAATTTCGGAGATATAAATTAATGTGCAAGTTGGGCTGAAGCCTCTTTGTCGCAAATTATGAATGTTTTGAAACTATGAGGAGCAATATCTATATTTTTTGCATGAATTCCTGAAAAAATAAAAAACAAAACGGCAGCGTTGTGTTAAAAACAGGTATCATTGCTGCATCTTGCACGTAAAAAGGCAAATTAAATAATTTATGAAAACACTGACAAAGGAAGTCTTTAAATGATAATAAGAACAATAACTAAGGCTATCAATTGCCAGGATAATATCAGCGTCTCCGGCGTGCTGGAACTTTGTCCAGCAAAAGCTTTTTATGTGCCTACTATATCTTCTAACAAGAGGCTGTCGTGTTTAAGTGCACTTAGAAACAATCGGTGTGGATCGGGTTGGAACCAATGACTTTGGGATAAATAGGCTAAAGAAACTGACCCACCCCCACCGACTTCACAAGCCATTTACATATCTCGTTTGATCATTTAAATAATCAAAAAGTCAAACCGTTACTGAGTTCTGATTTTGTAAGACTTAAGTAATTTTTACTAAGAACATTTTTTATTTTTTTAAATTCAAAATTCAGTAACAAGTACCATTAAAAGCAATTTCAGCACGTTCTAAATATGACTTTTTTGAATAGCGCCCTGGTGTTTAAAAATAAAGACAGTCAAAATGTTATTGTGATGCGATATTTCAACATTTGTTCCGCAAAGAAAACTAATTTAAATTTTTCACAGTTCATCAAGACTTAAGAGTAGCCTAGTGTGTTTCCTTATGAAAGACAACACACGGTGAGAAAAGGTGATTCCTTTACAACTAATGCAAAAGCAAAAAGAAATGAGTTAAGATGCTCTAGCCAATTAAACTAAATACTTGACTTTTTAAAGAAAGAAAATATAAGACGCCCGCCCATTCTTGGCCAAGATTGAAGCGAACTGTGCGCCGCTTAAGATCGCATCCCGTTTGTCTTGATGGTTTCATTACAGCCCGCCAGAGCGAGTTAGTGAGGTGGATAAATTATTCCTCGTTAATTAGCAAATCTTCTTTATGTAACTCCTTCAGCCGCTCCCTCTTCTTTTCTGCTGCTTTAATTTTCTCGCCGATTAGATAGCTTTACCAGCTGCAACGAGCGCAAAATTAAAGCAAATAAAATATACACACAAAAAAGTTGAAAGGAAAGAAATAGGCTGTATGGGTTTTTGATCTTTCTCATTTTCTTCAACTCAAGGAGTTTGAAGAGCTAACTTGGAAAGTAAATAGCCTGTTAAGAGTTCCGCTTCTTATTCATTAAAATGCTATCAATTAAAATGGCGGCCTTGTTCTAAATGCGGCAAATAAACTCTTGGAACAAAAGGAAATAGTGAAGTTTTGATACAGGCAGAGGTGTTCCAGTTGATCTTACTGGGAGTCTGTGTGACTGCTACACCGGCGAATGTCAGTACTTTCATCGTGGGTATTTCTGCCGCTAAATTCAAGCGATGTTACAGTTGATCTTACTGTCATTTGTGTAACTGCGCTTTTCTGTGCCAACTGCTTCTAGGCACACATTTCAGAGACCAATACCCGATACCTAAGCCTACTGTATCCCAGGTGTTTGTCGAATATAGGTATAATATGGAGTTTTCAAATAGCAAACTAAGGAGCGAGTCATTTACTCTTGTATGATGCTTCTAATTCACCTCACACCCTGGCGCTAATGACTTGTTTCCGGTGCTTAATAGAGGAGCAGAGGCTCGAAGTTTAAGACAATATTTACAGCCCTTAATGGTAAAGGCTCGTTCACTAGTTCCAAAATTTTTCACATGTCAAATTGTTTAACTATTTGGTAGCTCTAATATAAAAGCAAGAAGATTGCAAAATGTATAGTAGGTACTTGCCTGTTACAGAAGGTGCTGGAAGTCTTGTATATCTACTTGCATATACAGCTGACATCTGAGAATGAAATTTCCATTGACCGGTGAAGTTCGTCTTCATCTGTTAAGTGCATTTAATGACACATGCTTTCTTTCACTGCTTTTTCAGTATGTGAGGTTGATGTTGACACACTTTCAACTTTCTGCGTGGATAAAAGTGAGAAGGGGTAAGGTCAAGGGAGCGGGATTGGTTAATTAGCGTTCTCTGAAATGTTGGAGGCATTTGCTAAAATGCCACAATATGAAGACTGTCCCAAGACACCACAGGAAACTGAATTTCAAAATTTGGTGGAAAACACTAAATATACACTGCATATATTGTGTGTGATATTTGTAATTTTGCGAGACCTACATTTTCATTCAGAGCTTTTATTTATTATTTTCGGGCAACCAATGAATAGTTGTTTATGTAGAAAGTGTACAAGTCTTTAGGTTTTGGTAGTTATAACTGTTATCTGTCGGTGAATGTACTGATTTTCATATGTTGCATAAAGCTGTTCAATAAAGAATGATCATAATTTTTTTACGGTCATAATTGTTCGCATCAAAATTCAATCTTATTATGTTTTGTTAGCTTAATGTGAAACAAACACGCCGTAGTAGCTTCATTGACGGTACTCCTGGTTCCCGCCTGTGAGTACCAGGCAAGTTCAGACATGTTCAGTATCGCCTACCACTGCAATGGAGGTAAAATGCAGTTAAAGTTGATGTTGGAGGAAGATCCGCAGTTTCTTTCAAACGTAATCACTGCTGATGAAACTTGGCTACATCATTTTGATCCTGAGAGCAAATAGCGAAGCTCAGTGTGGAAATATCCTTCATCACCAACCCCCAAAGAAGCAAAAGTGGTTGCTTTTCCTGGGAAAGTTATGGTCATCTCATTCTTTGATATTCATGAAATAGTTTATCAGCGTGTTGTACCTGCACACACATCAATAACTGCACAATATTACAGGGATGTCCTGAAAACATTGCAAGTCCATATCAGGCGCAAAAGACCACAATTCCGTGAAGTAGGCTGGGTGCTGTACCACGATAATGCGCGTTTACATATTGCCAAGTTTGTTGCTGAATATCTTGCAAAAATCAACGCGAAGCACATCTCTCACCCTCCATATAGTCCGGATTTAGTCCCATGTGACTTTTTTCTATTCCCTAACTTGAAGAAACGCCTTCGTGGGAGGCATTATCCATCATCAGAAGCAGTGGTGGAGGCTACGGAGGCGATTTTGTAGGATCTCTCAAAAATGTTTTCCAGCATGTGTTTGAAGACTGGCAGAAACGCTGGGACAAGTGCATCGCATTCAGGGGAGACTATTTTGAGAAGGACCATCAAAATTAAGAGGATGAGTAAAGGTACGTTCTCAAAAAAAATTGTGATCATTCTTTATGGAACAGCCCTCGTATATAGAGCGATTTATCGTATCAGAAATGACATATGTCCTTCTGGGAATTCACACAATGAATAGTTTTTTACGTTAAATTAAGATATTTGGGAGTTTCGAGTCCCTATTAATTCTTTATTTTTGGCTTTTGTCTTATTGTTGGCAGCTGCTTTCGAAACTTTATTCCAGCCACTGAAAAAGTGGTGTACATTAAATAAACCGTATTCCATGTGAAGCAATACTGGATTACCTTACACCTTCTCGAAGGGCATACAAGAAATAAATTGGTATTCGCAATCCTCCCCAAAGAAACACAATACATGAACTGGTAAACAATTTGATCTCTGGTGAGTGTAAAAGACAAATATCGTTCTTATGGACTGCTCACGGTTGCTGTTGACGTAAGGGCATGACTAAAGAGGTCACCCCGAAACTCATTTGTATAATCTGTCTCAAGCATATTTAATCCTGCTGTAAACATCTGGGCGGGAAGAGAGACAGAGACAGAGATATTGGGACAGAAAACGACTAAGAGTGAGTGAGTGAGTGTGTGGTGTTTTAGGGCCCGTCGACAACAAACGACTAAGATGTTGATTGGTTTAACGAGTTTAATGGGCGCTTTCTTTTATTTGCATGCGTACGATAAACCCCTCCTTTAAGTACAGTACTGTGTAATTTTCTGATCACTGCTCTGGGAGAGCTAATTTTGGATAGAGAAAAGTATGCATTATTTCGATACTTATAAACGCAATAGCCTCACATTTTATCTTTCTGCTTCACATACCAGAAAGATGTGTTCTGAGCTCGTGAGTCCTGAAGGAATATTTACAACAGATATATATGCATAATAGTATACTATATACAGATTAGAGAGAAGATAGGTGAAATTATACACACCTTTAACTTATTATGTTAAATTAAGCTGCATTTTATTGAGCAATTACTAAAGGACACTGCTATTATATAATAGTTTTGTATTTTTATACTAGGCAGCTCTCTCGCAACGAGGTCTGTATGGAGTTGAATGCTGATTAAGATGTTATTGTTCATAATGTGGAGTTGCTTCTGATATTTAACACTGTACTTCCTGTACATCTCGCGTACCTCACAAACACAAGAACACTTATGTATATGTCATTTAAAATAAGTAAGCTTTTCATCACAGAGTCGGCCGAAGCTTCCGCCGAAATGAAACACAGTCAAGGCAAACCTTTAAAAAGTGACGAGAGGCGAATGATCGTGCATTGTTTCGCGGTGCTTCAAGAAAGAAATCCGGAATCGTCTAATAAAATATTGAGAAAGAAACTGGTGATCTCCTTGGTGTATTCGCAAGTAGTGTTAGAATGGAACAGCAAGCATCCGGAACTCTAAGAGCACCGGGAAATCGCGTAAATGCAAACAGCGCGTGGAGAAATACGACGATTTTACGAAAAGTGGTATACGCAGTAAAGTTTATAATTATTTTTTCAGATATGAACCACCGACTCTAAATAAGGTTTTGCATTCGGTAAATTCTGTCACAGACTTGCCAAATTTTTCACGAAGTACTCTCCATCAGTTGTTGATAGATATTGGATTGAAATTTCAAAAGCGAGGGCGGAAATCCGTTATAGTGGACTGTGATGTGGAATCTGCGTAGGGATCCGATTAAAGGTATCCATTATGTTACTGCATGATTCTATTAATATTCCAACTCACAGATTTAATAAATTAATATGCAACCCAATTCTATTTATTGTCTAGAAGTTAGCGCTGCTATATATATTGCTAGTGTAGCAAAACTTATGTGCGTGCATGTAGTGTAAACATGTGGCGCCCGCCTCGGTAGCGTGGTGGCAGTGTGTCTGCCTCACGTTCAAGAGGTCCCTAGTTCGAATCTCGGTCAGGGTGAGTTACCTGGATAAGTTTTTTTCGGGGTTTTCCCTTATCCTAAAAGACGAATGTCGGGTGACTAAGCTCTATGGACCCTGGGCTCATGTGAGCATCATTTCACCCATTCCATTCATCGTCCGATATGACTTAATGTTGGAGGAAGTACGTTACACACACACACACACACACACACACACACACACACACACACACACACACACACACACACACACACACACACACACACACACACAAAGTGGCGAATTGGGTCAGCTCCCTCTTGTTGCTTACAGCAGGATTAAACTAGCGTGAGACAGAGTATAGCAAGAGGCTTACCCAATACGTCAGAGAGCTACGCAAAGTGCAGGCGAACAATAAGGCAAATTCTGGAATATTCTACTAAATTTGAAGTTACAAACTGCTCATTACATGCATTTTCAGCAGGATTATTAAAGAAAGAAACATGTTAGCTTTACATAAATCACTTTTATTGCTGACAGTACGATACGCGGTGAACACTGACACATGAAATGATAATTGAGAAATGAAGTTTGGGAAACGTTTAGGGCTACCTCCCTTACATTTGCTAGTTATGAGATCTGAGAAAATACTGAGCAAATCTCAGTATTATTATTTTTATACAGTTCATATTACCGAGCCGGTTAAAATTAGCCAGGTCCTTTCATCCTGGTGGCATTTTTCCGCGGTTTCCTCATAACTCGCAAATGCTTGGGAGGTACCCTATACTGAGTCCTGGGAAGTTTCCTTTGGCAATTATTATTTTACGTATAATCAGTAGAATTCCATCCAACATGCATTAAAAATTTTAAAACAGGCAGCCAAATAGGCACTATAACAAGTTCAAAATGTGTAGTAATACAGACACTGTCAGCTATGGTAAGCATTGAAGCAGCGTTATTCGTTTGTCACTTAAAAACACGTTTTGACGCAATAGAACAACACAGAAATATTACGGAAAGATGAGTCAGACTGAAAATTTCAATGCCATAGCCGGGATTTGAACCACGGATCTTCTGGTTGCCGTCCAGCTGCTCTAACCCTTGAGTTACTATGGCCAACGTGCCGACATGACATTAAATTCTCCAACTGACTCGTGTTTTGCCCACCTTGGTAGCGTGTTGGTAGCATGTCTGCCTCATGGTCCCGAGTTCGAATCTCGGTCAGGGTGAGTTACCTGGATAAGGTTTTTTCCGGGGTTTCCCCTTGTCCTGAAAGATGAATGTCGGGTAACTCTAAGATCGATGGACCCTGGACTCATTGAGCATCATTTCACCCATTCCATTCATCGTCCGATATGACTTAACGTTGGAGGACGTAAATTAAAAAAAATGACTCGTGTTTTTCCCGGTAGACCACTTAGGAGTTCTCATAAAAACATGAGACAACTAACTTAATGGCGACTTACAACGTGTAAGTACTTTAAGGCCCGGGCTTTATAGTTAACTAGTATTAGGTCAATTAATGGAAATTAATTGTTCTGTCACACTGACCGTGTGTAGGCTAAGTATGGAAAGATAGAGTCACACTGAAAATTCAACGCCATAGCCGGGATTTGAACCACGGATCTTCTGGTTGCCGTCCAGCTGCTCTAACCCTAACACAACAGTGGTTTACCGGGAAAAACAAGAGTCAGTTGGAGAAAACTAATGTTATATCGGCACGTTGGCCATAGTAGCTCAAAGGTTAGAGTAGCTGGACGGCAACCAGATGATCCGTGGTTCAAATCCCGGCTATGACATTGAATTTTTCAGTCTGACTCTATCTTTCCATACTTTAGCCTACACACTGCCAGTGTGAAGGAACAATTAATTTCCACAGAAATATTAATCGCCAGATCCAGATATGCATTAAATTTACTAAATTCCGATACTCTGTTACAATTAATGGTGTGTAAACATTTAACATTATTCCTTTAAATTTAAACTATTCAGCTGTTATGTATTTTTTACACTAACCCCATTATCAGTTTTAAATAATGTTTCTCTTTTATTCATTTTACAATCCCACGCTAGTTTGTAATTATTATTGAACCTGTTATGTATTATAGTTAAATAGATCGTCACATTTGCAATGAAATAATAAATCCTTTTAGTTAGTGCTTTCGCCCACGTGGGGAGTATAAAAAATAAGGGATCGCGGTAATGAACAAAGCGGTGAGTTAATATTGAAATTATCTATTTCCAAATGGTTTTTATACTAAACATGTACAGTACACTTTGTTGTGCTAAGGAACCGCAATTTTATCATTACACCAAACAATGCAACTACTGACGTTAAGAAATGAACACCAAACTTTCCAGGTATGTTACTCGTTGACTATTAATTGAATATTAAGATTAACATCGCATTAATAAATGGCCACCAATAAGAAAACTTGCAGCAGCATGTTATAATCCACTGTTCTTCCTGAAGTAAATATGGTTCTATGGAAGAGAGTAAGGACGCTAAGAAATTAATAGGTACGAAGGTGTGTCAAAAAGTAATGCCTCCTATTTTTTTCTCTTTTAATTGCCAAGAAAATTGAATCCAATTTACAAAGCTTGAAAACTACAACATTGACGATTAATTTGTCACTATTCAATATAATCCCCGTCCTTTTCCACAGTTTTGGTCCACCTTTCAACTAGGGCATGTATTTTAGTGTGGTAAAACACACGGTCTTGTTTCCTAAGCCATTGACGCACGGACGTTTTCACAGCCTCATCTTCAAAATGAATCCCACGATGAGCTTCCTTTAGTGGCCCGAACAGATGGAAGTCTGATAATGCCAGGTCAGGGCTGTATGGGGAGTGAGGTAAGACTTGCCATTCCAATTTCTCAATTTCTGCAGTGGTGTAACGGCTGGTGTGTGGTCTTGCATTCTCATGCAAAAGAACATCCGCCAAAGTTTTTGTTGAGCGAACTCGGCGAAGACGTGCTTTCAGCTTTTTGAGAGTTCTGACGTATTGGACAGAATTTATTGTGCATCCCTGCTCAAAAAAAAAATAAATAAATAAATCATAAGCACATCCTATGCATCCCAAAACCATGCCATAACTTTCCCTGCCGAGCGCTGAATTTAGAATTTTTTTTTCTTCGGTGACATGTGATGCCATTCCATTGACAGCCTCTTTGATTCAGGTTCAAAAAAATAAACCCACGTTTCGTCTTCAGTAACAGTTTTTTCTGCATCACCATACACATTTTTTAGCCTTTCGTGAATGCGAATCGGTTTTTCACCTTCCGCAGTCAAAAATTCAATCACAGAACACTAATTAATACGAATGTCGATGTCAGTCATTTTGAAAGAGGATGCAGTGCTGGCACCTGTTGACTTAGGAAGTTACTACTGCAGGGGATTGGAGAAGAAGTTTTGAGGAATTGTGCCAAATTCAAAATTTTCACATAACTTACTTAAAGAAAAAATAGGAGGCATTACTTTTTGACCCACCCTCGTTCAATAGTTTGAAATGACAAAAGAGACAAATGACTTCTATGACTGTTATGAAAGAATAATTTTCTCCACGATGATCATGTTGTTTCTTTGTTTTTATTGTAGTACTTTTCCGTGTTATTGCAAGCCTAGTAATGGTTATTCTAAGCAAATTGTCTGCATCTATCAATTCTTTCATTTTTAAGTTACCAAATAAATCAGACCGAAAGGAAAATATCTCAATTTCGTATTGTTATATCAGTTGTCTCTAATTGACCAATAATATATGCAAATATCATTTATTTAAATGTGAAAGCTATATTCTCAAGTACAAAAATGTGATTTTGTGCATTTATCGACTGTTGCAAAAAGCTGCTGAATTAGTAAATGCCACCTGGGTGACAGACTGTACAAACGGGTCTTTAATATAACTGAAAGTCACAACAAACTCTTGATTACATTGGTATGACTCATAAGAAGTTAGTCTATCTTATTTACTATCATTGGGTCCACATCGGAGTAGCTGATTATTGGACATCAATTGGAGGCGGCATGTTTACAGTCAAGTAGTCTTTAATTAAAGCTAATTAAAGCTAAGTTTTATTTAGGGACGCTTTTTAACTGCTATATTCTCAGTGCCCCATTCTGTGTCTGCCGACACTAAGCTCTTATTACGGAAAATGAAGGAATAATATATAACAAGCAGCAGAAATGATGAAAATAATTTATTTTATGTGATATATATGATTCTAAAATATGGAGCATATATTTTTCATGTAATAAAAGCTGGCCTAAATAATTTTTACCACAAAATGTGTTTTTGTGCTAAACTTTTTTTTTTCATCAAAAAATCTACCCTTTACAGCAATCATTTTTTTTTTCACAATTCTGGGCATTATCCTAACAAGTTTTTCACACATACTCTTCTCCATATTAATCCAGGATGTCTGAAAGATTTCCCATAATGTTTTTATAGAAGTAGGCCACTCTTTTTGAACTTCTCTGTGAAGTTCCTCCCAAAGGAGTTCAATCGGGTTCAGATCTAGTGACTGGGGTGGCCATTCCATCACCCTTAACTCTCCTTCGTCCTGTTTAGAGCCTCCATCATGTTTCACTGTTGGTGTTATGCAGTCAGGATGCATCTTTTCAGCAGGAGAACGGCAAATATACACACGGCGTTGTTGTCCAAAAACCTCGAATTTAGATTCATCTGTCCAAAGAACACGTTTCCAGTCTTCAATTGTCCAGTTTTTGTGTTCTTTTGCCCATGCCTATCTCTTCTGTTTGTTTATGGGTCTAAGGAGTGGTTTCTTCACTGCCACCCTTCCCCATAAATTAGCTCTCATCAAACGTCGCTTCACAGTACTGAGAGGGACTGGCAATAAAATCAGACTATTTCTGGGGCAGTCAGCCTTCTATTTCGTTTACTTTTCAGAACTATTGATTGGTCCTGTGTTCTGAAAGTATACCTTGGTCTTCCACTTCATTTGCTGTCCTCGTTAGAAACCAAATGCTGTAATCTGAGAATTGCATAGTTAACAGTGGACCGTGAAAATTTTAGTTTTTTGAGATTTGACGAACGCTATACCCCTCACCATGAAGTATGTTGATTGCTGAACGCTTTACCAAGCTGATGGATGATCATCGGCCTATTTCTTAAAATAATTTGTTAAATAAAGCCTATTAATAATCTTTTCTTTCATAGTTTTGGTTTAGAATGCAAAGAATAAAATATAATAAAATGATGCAATTTATTCTAATAAATAACAGTCAAATACTCGCCACTACTAAGTGAGGATGACACAATAATATCGGTAACACTACTCCAATTGCAATTGTATGCTGTAAGACCGCAATAATGTTCTTCTTTTGTTTTTTATTTAAGTTTACGTCCTCCAACGTTTATTCATATCGGACGGTCAATGAAATGGGTGAAATGATGCTCAAATGTGTCCAGGGTCTGTAAGGATAAGGGAAAACCCCGGAAAAACCTTATCCAGATAACTCACCCTGACCGAGATTCGAACTCGGGACCTTTTGAACGTGAGGCACACATGCTACCATCTACGCTACCGAGGCGGGCATAAGAATATGTGTGAACTCAGAATGAGGTCATCAGTAAATGATGGATAGAGTCAACATGAAAAATTCAATGCCATGGCCCGGATTTGAACCACGGATCTCCTGGTTTCCGTCCAGTCGCTCTTAACCTTTGAGCTACCATGGCCAACGTGCCTTCCTGACATTAAATTCTCCAGTTGACTCATATATTTTCCCCGGTAGACCACTAGGGGCTCTCGCATCCGAGATACACCGTTTGTGGCGACTTACTATTGTAAGTACTTAAGTCCCAGGCTAGTGTGGAGAAATGATTAATTTCCATCAATTAACTAAAATCATCAGTAAATGTTGATCCCATATCAGTCTTACACCTAAGATTTATCTATTGCTGGTTGTGATGCCATAAACATTTACTTAAACTTCAGCAGTTGTTTATTTAAACAAGATATCATGCACAGTGATATTTCCTCATGATGAAGGTTCTTAATCATGATAAAGCCAGCATAATTTCGCTCAACAAATCTTTGTAGGTTGAGGTTCTTTAGCGAGTTGTAAATCTAAGACACGCCACCGGCCTTACTTCCCTTGTGAAATAAGCTATCAATGAGTCAATCAATACCTGTAGTTACTACGTGGAACATAGGGCCGTAACAAATCACCATCACCGAACTCTAGATGGTACCATATCTGCCTCACGTTCAAGAGGTCCCGAGTTCGGATCTCGGTCAGGTTGAGTTACCTGGATAAGGTTTTTTCAGGGGTTTTCCCTTATTCTGAAAGACGAATGTTGGGTAACTCTAAGCTCTATGGACCCCGGACTCATTTGAGCACCATTTCACCCATTCCATTCATCGTCCGATATGACAACGTTGGAGGACGTAAATTACAACAACAACAACAAAAATCATCATCATTCCATTTCATTACCTGTTTAGTTATACTTCCAGGTTCCCTTCTTAATGTGTGTTCAATGTATGTCCATTTTCGATTCTATATTTCTTTATCAATTGGTATCTGATTAGTAATTTCCCATAATGCAGTATTGCTGATGGTTTTGGCTATCAAATTCTCAGTATGTATCCACCGATTAACAAAAGCTTGCGGTTTGTTTATTGTGTCACTATCCATATTTCGCAGCCGTATAACAATACAGAGAGTACATTTGATATTTTTAAGAATATTTCGTGTATTCCATATTGTTCTCAGTTAAGAAAATCTCTTTTTGCGTTATTTTGTTAGGTATATCTTGGTCAACACCTACGTTTTGGGATACTATACTACCAAATAGTTAAAATATCCAATTCTTTCTATTTCATGTGTGTTTACATACAATTTATTTGTTTTTTTGAGTTTATTCTCTTTCTTTAGTTTTGGCTTCATTTATTTTCGTGCCAATATCTTGAGCTTTTGTTTAAGTCTACCATTTTCAGTGAAGTAAGCCAGATAAGGATTTTTATATCTGAGAAAGTCCTTAGCATGCTTCCTTTGGAAGGGAAGTAAAGCCGGTGGTGTGATATATATTTACGAAACCTAAAGCAACCTCACGCTTCACAAAGAGTCCTCTGAGCAAAATCAAACGGTCTTTCACGTCCAATATACAATGTAACATAGCAGTTAAAAAGTATCCAAGTCCAAGTCGATACTGACAGGCTGTTAACAGCCAGAAGGTTTTTTGCTGCGTACCCACCCAGGTTTTGGTTCTGACCGCAGGTTGATAATTTTTTATGGTTACAGGATGAGGTAGGTATATTTAAATGAGGAAATTTTTATGAGGTAGCTTTTTGCTCCTCTTTATTTTGTACAGGATGCCAAACCGCTTTTTTGTTTACACCCTGATGTTTTATTTTGATAAAGTGGGGTAAATTTTGTAGCCAAACAGCTCATTTGGAGATTTTTGAAATTCAGCTTATGCTGCTGTTTGGATTAACTCCTTTTTTATAATATATATTTTTTCTTTTCCTTATTTAACCGTTTTTTATTGTTTCCGTTTAATTACCTATCTGTTTTCTGTAGTTTCACACACATACACTATACACATAAACACCCATTGCCCAGGGCGGGACTAGAACCCGCGACCCTCTACGCTGTGGTTGTTAACTCGGGTGCCCGCATGCCATACGGGGTACCCGGTAAAGCCTGAAGCGACGTCTCGTAGCGTCGTAATCTCCTAGAGACCGAACCAGGGCGCTTCCTTGAGCTGGAATTTGAGAGTAGAATTTTGTCGCCCGGCGCCTTATTTTTGTCCTCCACGTATGGGAGAAGAGAAGCTTAGTGAAGCAACCTCACGGGGAAAGAACGAACCACAGAATAGATGGATCGGAGTCCTCTATTCTGTGCGCGCTGAAGGTATGTTATCCAGCTATCTGCAGCTATGCCCCAGATTTCACAGGCGTACAACATGAGTGGGATTATCAGCGCTCGAAAGAGGTGTAGCTTTAAGCGGACTGGCATCGAGCCCGAACGCAGCATTGGGTACAGAGAGGCAATAGCCCCCTGTACCCGTGCCGATAGTTCCCTGATGTGTCCGCGGAAAGTTTGGCCTCTATGAAGTTGAACGCCCAGGTACTTGATGGAATTAGTCCACTCTATTCTTCGGCCTCTAAAGTGGAATTTGGGGCAGTCAGCGGGGGTGTGGCGCGCTTTTTAAGAAGAATTGCGTGGCTTTTTTCCGGATTTACGGACATCCGCCAACGCCTACACCACTCTTGTGTGAGACGGAGGTGTCTCTGGATTGGGTTGAAGGCTCTGAGTATGTGTCTGTTTTTGCAGAACAACACGTCGTCAGCGTACTGTGCCATTTCGACCTGTGGTTGAGTTGGAAAGTCTGCCATGAACGCACTAAAAAGCGTGGGGGATAGTACAGAGCCTTCGGGGACTCCGCCTCTCACGGGTCTCAGTGTAGATGTTTTCCCCGCTACTGTGACTTTGAATGTTCTATGTCTGAGAAAGCTGTGTAGGATGTTGATAAGCTATGTAGGTAGCCCCATTTGGATGTGTTTGAAGATCAGATCGGCATGCCATGTCGTGGAGATGGCCTAAAGTATCTATAAATAAAAACTCAATTTCAACGGAGTACAACCAAGTTGGCCTTACACGTCATACAGAACAGAAACAGGCGCAAATAAATAACGCTAGAGATATCGTTATGTCCTAGTAGTACTGGTCTTTCAATTCATATTCTAAACTTCGTGAACTTTTATTTTCAGATAGTGGACTGCTTATGAAATAAACAAATGCGAAGAAGGAAGGATAAAAGGACATTTGTCTGTATTTTATTAGGTAAGTTATATATGTTTTTACGGAGTTTATTACTCAATACATTTTAGTATACAATATTTGGTTGTGTGGAGTTATAAATACAGTAGCACCAACACTCAGCATTATTATAATAACATCATAATTACATTAGTCAAACTGAAAGGTGAGCATTTCAGTGAAACTAGCGTTGAATGTCAATAAATGTTGTCAACCCGATAACTGTAAACCAGATATTGTGTGTACCGTTTAGCTGCGTATAATGTCTTTGTTGTAGAGCTAAAAAGGAATGAAACAGAGCCACACAACCAAAACTACACAAAAATATATGAAATCAATAATAATTAATTATTAAACATCACTGCTTTGTGATCACAAAATAGTTTCAACACTTTTATTTTTCAATATAAACTCTTTATCCTTTGCTAAACTGCATCAAGTTTTATTAATCCTCTTCTTTCTTTGGCCAAATTAAATATGAATTTTCATCGAGCAATGATTATTAGTAGCACCTCATATTTGTAATGGAGTTTGTGATTCTTCTTCTGTGATAGCTTTTAAAGAAGGGTATGAATCTGTTGTTGGTTAATTACTTCTTGTATACGTAGCTCTCAGCACCTCCCCGGCCGAAACCTGAAACAAACAGTGATAGAAAATTAGAAAGTTTTACAACATGACTGCATAAACACATTATTATAGAAATACAAAATCTTGATCATAACTTTATGAGGGCATTTGTTTCCCCAATATTTTGTTCATATTAGATCAGATTTTATTGTGCATATTCCAAAATTTTACAATTTACAACTTTTGTCTACATTTATTTGTCTTTACTGTCACCCAATTATCGAAAGGCATGACCAACTGGAGCTGGGTAGGGGACAGGAGGAGGCATTTAGGCCACGCCCATCCATTTATCTTGGGAGCTCACATAGGGGATGATTAAGGGCAGTGTACTGTCACCGTTACTCTTTGCTGCCTACATGTCTGACTTCCCTACAGAGCCTCGCACTGTTCTGTGTCAATATGCTGACGACGTCCTCATCTTGGCTCAGAACGAAAACGTCCGCTACTGCCTCCCTCCGCTGCAACGATCACTCCGAGCCATCGGCACGTGGAGTGAAAGGTGGAGGATGGCCATCAGCCCACTGAAGAGCTCTGCCCTTTTGCTGGGAAAGGTCGTTCGCTGGCGCCCGGAAGGAGACCTGCGGTTGAGGCAGAGAAGGATTCCTTGGGTCCGACTGGATCGCGGCCTCACATTCACCCCACATGCCCGTGAAAAAATCAGCCTCGGCCATGCAGCGATCGACCATGCCCACTCGTCAGAAACTATGGGTGTATCGTGCGATCATCCCGCCCCTGATCCTGTATGGATGCGAGGTCTGGGGATCGGTGGCTCGTACCACCATCCGCAGACTGCAAGCCGTGCACAACAGGGCGTTAGGATGATCTACGATACCGAACGTATGTTTCCTTCACACATCCTACACTCCCATTCTGGCATATCTTACGTTGAGGACGTTGTGCGTGAACGCTCGCGCACATTGTATGCCAGGATTACATCCCATCCCAACCACCTAGTGAACACACGAGGGCAATATGACCACCGTGTGCCCAGGAGGAGAAAGAGCTACCGCCTCCCCAAGGACGCCCTTGGGTGGTGAGACCAGCCTCTCATCCCCTCAACACTACACTCTGTCCCGGCCACACTAGGGCTGGATCTGGCCCGTCGGCTGACCCTGGGCAGTCAGGTCCCCCTGAGTGACCCCAATGAGAACCACAACCTAAACGGTCCCCAACCACCCGACCTCTCGCTCCTGGCCCCGACACACTGGACGGACTCTGCAACGCAGGCCGCCCCTAGCGTGGCGGTTTAGGGAACTGGCCTCCTACTTGGAAGCTCATCCCGCCGCCAGGAGCACTAGCAGAAGCCGAATCAGGTCCATCAGTTAACAAGGACATCCAAGCATTGGAGGAAATACAAATCCTATAAGACCGCACGGGTAAAATCGCACAGCGGATAGGTACCGTGGCGCTCTACCCACCGTCCGGGAGCACCCGGAAGACTTGTTCTCACTCTTGGCTCTTGGGATGATTAGGAGAGTGTCACGAGGCACTGTACCGTCTCTTTCCCCTCCCCCTGACGTCTGGAACAATCGGGATGATGTTCCGAGCCACGAAGCTTCGAGATGCAGCGATCTGGCTATATAAGCGGCGCGTTAGACGACCCAGGCAGTTCTTGGCGAGCAGCCGTGAAGAGCGCAGTGCTAGCGAACGGACTGGAAGACTGCGTACGTGTATCAGAGGAGTTTTCAGTCAGCTCTAGAGAGAATTGTACGTAATAGTGAGTGTGGAGTGAACCTGTAACAGACGAACTGGTGGATTGTAATTGCGTGCGCTACGTAATTCTATGTAATCGGCAAGTGTACCAACTGTAATCGGTGGAAATAAAGAAGATTTTGAGTTTGTGCAACTGGACTTTTAATTTCACGAAAACAAAAAGTCACTAGTTGCTTTGTGGGTTGCTACCTTGGCTTACATGACACTCTAGTCTTCTGCTCTGCCAGGTAGATCTTAACCTCCATGCCTCCTTGTTACTTAATTAGTCCCATTCTTCCCCCTCATCTTCCTTTCTTACATTCTTTACATTTCAGGCCCGTTTTTCTTTTACTTTCTGCAAGAACTCACCGATACTTCTTACCTTCTTTTCCTCCCTGCCCGTTAACATTTTTATAGCTACTATCCTCTTCTCTATTTTCTGCCATTTTGCCTCCCAAACCTTTTTTCACCACATTAAAAACTCCTCGAATTCTGTGACATAGTGTTCTATGCTTTCTTTTCTCCCACACAATTCACAAATTCCCTTTTCCCCACCTCTTATCCCTCTCAGAAATATTGTTCCTGTTCTCATCCAAGTTAGCCCTTCTCTCTCTTGCCTATTGAAGTAATCTACATATGCTTCTCGTCCCCAATTTCTTTTTATTTGTTTGTAAAATTGTAATAATTTCATATTTTCTAGACTTCTCCATATTTCCTGTCTTTCTATATCTTCTATTCTGCATTTTGCCAATTTACCCACATCTCTTGTATTCCATTCCTCTAATCTCCATATATCTCCCATTCCTATTTTTTCCATAATTCCTCCTATCTCTGCCCACCAACTATTTGAGCTCAGTAATTATTTTGGCTGTCTCATGCATAATTTCCCCTTCTTCTTTGGCCAAACACCTATACCAAAATTTTATTATTCTTTCCATTATTATTCCATATCTTCTTGTCTTTCCTAATTCTATAATTAACATTCTATGGTCCAGAAATGGGAATTCCTTCAGTGCGCGAGGACTAACAGACCACTTGAATACAGCACGATTTAGCTCTTCGAACTTTGAAGATATTATGATGGATTCCACATGCCCCGCTGTTCCCTTTACACACTCGTCTTTAATTTTTTTCCAAAATTGCATAAATCTGAGTTGTTTCCGCATTAAGCAACACAGTTAATTTAGCTTCGTCTTCTTCAATAACCTTATTTTTTCCTTCCAGTGCTAATGTCTTATGTTTAGAAGTCATTTTACCGAGTTTGTGTACATACAAACTACGTTTTTAAACATTATTGAAGTTCATAGTTTTCTTCCTCTCGTACTTGATTACTTTAAGAACGAAACTTAGAATGAACACACTGCAAAACAGTTGTGCCCTTCCCATATGTGTTGGAAGAGGGTTGAGAGAGTAACGGTTTGTTTTCCATTTTCCTCGAAGGTTTACAGTTTATGACGTTGTGCTTCATGAACCTTGGGTGCAAGTGTAGTTGCCCTCAAAATTACTGCACTTTTTAAAATATTTACGTTGTAACCCATCACACATAAAGTAATCCTTTTTAATCAGGTTATTTACGCAAATGGTTCCCGAACATGTTTCTGTTTCCGCGTTAGGCTGTTTTCCGGCTTAGAGTATAATTTTACATGAAAAATAGTTTCCTTTCGAAATTTATTTTCAGTTTTTTTAACGTTTCTGGCAGATAAGGGGTCCGTTTTAGGCAGGTTTTACTGTATTTATTTATGCATAATAATAACTATTAGGCAGCAAAGTTTCCACATAAGCAAATGGGATAGCTTTGTGTAAGGGAGCAAATATTTCTTTCTATAAGTTATTATGTACACTCAGTGAAATACAGTAATTATATTTCGTTGGAAGTCTTAAAAAGGGTTGGCTCCGTGCCATGGAACTGCCTTAATAAATTGAAGGAAAACACATTGTAAATTTATTTATATACCTACTCCACAATTACATAAGGTTCAGAGAAATATGTTGCTTGACAATAAAACAATCATACAAGCGGCTACAACATTACATCTGCCCAGGCATGGATTCAAATCATTCAGGGTTTATAGAGTCTAGACCCCAGCAGGAACTTACGGGACACGACAGTCGTGACGTTTAGTGCGTGTTATGACTTATCTTTGGCAGCACATGGGAAACACAAGTACCAAATTACCGTACACGTGGAATAAGCGATACTATATTAGTAGTACAGTCTGATTTTTAAAAGAAGATACCTGTAAGTCATCTGTTTCTCCACGTGGGTAGTGCAATGTTGCCCACCAGATCCCCTTTCTTTATCCTCTCAACACTCCAAACATAAACAAGGGTTCGAGTTATCTCACCTCAACAAAAATATGCACAGTTAATCTGTAATTGTCTACTTTAAAAACAGAAATAAGTTGTTCACACATTCACTGCGTTGTAGAGTCTTCACATATGAGTTCTTTTAAATAATTTTTTTTACTACGTAACTAATATTCCATATTTACCGTTATTGTTGCTATGCATCGTAAGCTGACATTCCCGCACAGTGGGGTATTTCTCCATAGAAACACATATACGCGATGCACGTTCTAAAATCTAACATCTCCAATTATAATATCTTAACTACTAAAATTCAGATTGATATAAATACACATAGTGCCAAAAATAATGTGCAATACACATGTGGTAAGCACATAACGGAATCTCGAGAATTGAAAAAACTAGGTGCAAGCGTTTCCTTTTTTCAAACCTTTCTTCGTTCCGTATTAAGTGTTTGCCACATTAGAATCGCAATATACGCAATAGTATCGTACTATTATTAAAGACTTTGTTGCGGTTACGGTGAGTTACCTGGATGTTTTTTCGGGGTTTTCCCTTATCCTCACAGATGCTGGAGCGGCTAGACGGAGACCAGAAGATCCGTGGTTTAAATCCCGGCTATGTCATTGAATTTTTCAGCCTGGCTCTACCCTTTCATTTCGTAATTTCTTTGTATACAAACACAACCCTCTGTAAGACAGAAAACTGTGGAAACGGAAAATAAATGTCGGAACGATCGCGTTCCGTTTTACAAAGGTTTTACTGCACTTTATTAATTTTCCATTGTTCACAAGTACTTAAAATTAAATTGATGATTGTGTTTTATAATGCAGCACGCTAGGAACAACAATTGTCACGATACGACAAGCGACTTTAAACAAACAAATAGATAAATACTGGTTGTAGGAGGTGTCACGTGAGTTGTGTACTTATTTTCTTCATTTAAGTAACTGAATAAAGTTGGTTCTTTACTAAGTAGCCCATTTTGTACATTATCGATGGAAGTGAGGTGAACGTGAATATATATGGGCACAAGTACTTTGATTAATGTGATGCTTGACAATCTATTTGTACGTTTTGCAAGGCTATTAAAATAAAAAAACTCACTAGTCGTCCTGTGTTCGTAATATATACACATATTTAGGTGTCTATATAATTAAGAACGGGCGTTAAACATTGTGAGAGAAGAAAAAGAAGCACACACACTCATACACATATGCGGATTTACAATCCTTTCTTACTGCATGCATTTATGTAAGTTGCAATGACAGGAACGAAGGGATTTAATAACATTCAATTTATTTATTGAACCGTATTTCTTATTTGAAACTGCCAAGGTCTTTAGAACGCCAGAACGGCAATGGAATAAACATGTCAAAGACATTAGTTAAGTGTGACGTAGGATCTGCAGTAACAAGCATGAAGTAAGCCATGAAGCAATAACGCGTTTTAAACAAGCAGCTGGGACGTCATACGCGATCATTACGTCAGCTGTCTCTTCAACTGCCAAATTATCCAATGATTTGCTTGCGAAAAGGCCGCCGCCTTAATGATATCCCTACAACTTTTATTTTATGAGGGCCTATTCCACTAGAGCCACTTACTTAAAATATTACTTGAACTTCTATTTAAATATAACAATTTGTAGCTTAAAACTTCACTTATAAGATATGATGATAATTTTCTTATAAGTTGTCCAGGATCGCGATTTCATGTAAAACTGTTACACATCTTTAGCAGGAAACAACAAAGCTGTCACCATCGTTACGAACGCTAGATGTTGATATGTTCTTGTTAGTACTACCAAAATCTGAAAATAAAACAAATTTAAAATCCATTTAATTGTTTTAATAATTTAACTTCTGGATTTATTTCATTTCTGGTCATTTAACCATGAAATAAATCCAGAGGTTAAATTATTAAAACAATTAAATGGTCCGATAGATTTAATGGTTTGGGAAAATATATTTATTTTAAAAAACAAACATCGCGTAATGAATTTTGTAATACCGGCAGTTAATGTAGTTAATGTCAGAGGTTCTACTCCCATTAGTCCTGGACCCGGAGGACCAAGGACCCGGGCCTTCTTCGACCAGGGAGTTACCGAGCTGTCCCAAAAGGGCGCCCGGCGCCTCCGTGGGGCTTTCCATAGGTCAGGACCTAGAGACTAACAAGCCCCCAATCAGGTACTGTGGACTCAAGACGGGATGGAAGTGGATACGCCACTTACGTGCGTCAACTCCAAAATGGGAAGGCTACCGATATGACCTCGGTGGGGCCACCTGGTGATCCAGAACACCTTCTACTAGCTATGCTGGGTAGTACGCGGGAATATTAATGGCTTCCCTCAACCCCTTCCGGAGACGTACCAGATCTCCCACGGGTATCGGGAACCACTGCCCCCTCGAGTCCAACCCAATCCGAACAACTCCCTATCAGGGAGGGGCTCTAATGTTCGGCCCGAAGTTCCTCTAGTAGCGTCAGATTTTATCTTGACAGGAATCCTGTGCGGTAGGGATGAGTAGCAACTGTGCTGGGGATAGTGCACCTATCGCCACAATGCGTCACACGCGTAAGATTACGAGAGGGGAGGGCGGTGCATAAGGTGTCTAAAAACAAATTTCACTCTCGAAGCCAGTTTTGCAGCTGTTATAAACTAAGTTGTAATTCTTACTATGGTAGTAATCTCCACGCTTTTGTTGGATCTTAAATAGTACATAGGCATTTGGAACAAAACCTTGTTCTCCTCCAGCAGGCATGATAAACAACTGTCGGCCTTTCATATCGCTGCAGAGTCCCTGTAACGTAATTTCACTCCAGGCATATGGTCCAGTATGTGCTCTATTTATGTAAGTTTCATCCATATAAACTTCACTTCGATATCTCCGAATATTTCGTAAATACTTAAGACTTTTTGCACGTATGGTGGGATGTTCGATTAAAATTTGTCTGTCACGCTTAGTGTTTTTTTTTTTTCCTTCAAATAATCCTAGCTTCAAAAGAACTCTTCTTAATGTTCAGACACTGCCTTGGAAGTCAGTAGAATTTTTAGCTTCATAAGCACTTTCTTCAAAGTTGGTCTTTGTTTTTCTGTACTTTAAAAATTATTCATATTTCGCCTAACTACTTCTGAATTAAAACATCCAAATTAGATTTTGTGCATGTTCTTAATCTTTGTTTACTGGGCATAGAGAAGGACGTTGTTGCACTAGCACCAATGGCTTTTCTTTCCTTAATAACTCACCTAAACTACTTTCAGACACAACTGTTGCCTCAGATGCCCTTCCCCAGATTTCTATAGCTGACCCAGACCATTGTTCCTTTTTTATAAATCTATGGATATTGGTTATTACTTCTCGTGTTTTTAAATGTAGCAATTTATTTCCTAATGTGCTGCTAGGAGGCGTCATTTATAAATGCCCTCTTGGAACCAGGAGACAAGCACATTTTGAAACAAGCTGTAGTGTTACCGAGTAGCTCTGCACGTGTTTAGTTGCTCGCAACTGGTACGCAACTGACCTGCCCTCCCCTCCAGTTGCAACCGTTCTGAGGTGGACTCCTCCAGATACCACTACGCATCGCTCTGCACTTTTCAACATAAAAAAATACATATGTACCACGAGTGCTAGGGGTCACAGCGCCCGCACCACGGCAGCTGAAGGGGACCGATCCTCTCCCCTAGGGGGTGTAATACCGGCAGTCGATTCTGTTTTAAATTTGTTTTATTTGCAGATTTTGGTAGTACTAAAAAGAACATATTAACATCTAGCGTTCGTAACGATGGTGACAGCTTTGTTTCCAGCTGAAGATGTGCAAAATTTTTACATGAAATCGCGATCCTGGACAATTTATAGGAAAATTATCATCATTTTTATAAGATAAGTGAAGTTTTAAGATACCATTGTTATATTTGTACATATTTGTTTGCTTCACTGTTTATAGTTTCATATTTTACGTATTCTATTTAAAGGACATTTGTACTTTCCCATAGTTAAAGCTTTTTTAATGTCAAACCAATATTACAAAAAAAAAAAAAAAAAAAAAAAAAAAAAAAAAAAGAGTCACGGCAAATTGTAATTCTTTGTCATTGAGATAACCTCTATTGGATTAACGAGTTGCACCACTTAAAATCATAAATCATAATTTTTTTTTAATCAATCTTGCTGAAGACATACGCTTAAATTTATCTGTGAAGGGATCTAAATGTTATCTTTTCTGATTTTCAAATTATTAAGATGCATAAATGAATATTCTATGCTAAATTTTCTTTTGAATACCTACAAAAATAGGGCACAAATTTGTTATATAATTCTTTCACGCTAGATTTAGTTCCAAAAGAAAATAATTTAAAAAGATCATTGTGAATTTCTACTTTTTCCAGCTTCGCATTTCTTTAAAGAAATCAACAGTTGAGAGGAAAATACCTTAAGAATATATTTCTAAATTTATAGTTTTCAGCGATTGCTTTAAAAATCAACAATTTGAAACTCTCACAGCACAAAACTATTTGTGGCTTAAACTGTTTCGTGCTTATTGGAATATCCAAAAAGGCTTTGTTAGAATTCTATGAAAAATTCATTCCATGTATCGTTTTGAAGAATTTTGGTTTGGAAGTCAACCCTTTAAAATACGGAATTTAAACTCCAGATTATTATATTTTGCACATAAGGTTAAGCAAATGCAATAGCAAAATGTAAACTATAAGTTTAAAATACAAGATTTGAATATTTTTGTGAACGCGTACAGCCAGATACATTTTCCGACAATGTTGCTAAATGTCTGCTCAAAGCGTTAACTGATAAATAAATCAAATGTACATAAATAAGGATATTATTATTATTATTATTATTATTATTATTATTATTATTATTATTATTATTATTATTATTATTATTATTATTATTATTATTATTATTATTATTATTATTATTATTATTATTATTATTATTATTATTATTATTATTATTATTATTATTATTATTATTATTATTATTATTATTATTATTATTATTATTATTATTATTATTATTATTATTATTATTATTATTATTATTATTATTATTATTATTATTATTATTATTATTATTATTATTATTATTATTATTATTATTATTATTATTATTATTATTATTATTATTATTATTATTATTATTATTATTATTATTATTATTATTATTATTATTATTATTATTATTATTATTATTATTATTATTATTATTATTATTATTATTATTATTATTATTATTATTATTATTATTTTCCAGATAAAGTTCTTAAAGCTTCTATTCATGGTGTCTTTCGGTTGTATGTTTTAACTAATAAACTCTTTAATTTAATCAAAGTACTTCGGAAATTATTTGTTCTTCCACACTAGCTGTGTATAGGGCAATATGCCAATACCAGGATTTGAACCACGGATCTCCCGTTCTCCGCCTGCCTGCTCTTAACCATTGAGCTACCATGGCAACGTGAAACCGCGACATTAAATTCTTCAACTGACTGAAGCACGTTGGCATTCAAGTCCTGAATCAGTGATAAAAATAAACTTTTAATTTAATTTTAAGAAAACATTTTCGCTTGTGCCCTCTACTCCATACCGAAATGTTACACGCATAAGGCACCGCGTGGTAACGTCAGCGAAGCAAATAGACTGAGCGTTCAACATGAATCTAGTTAGATCGGACGTTCGAATGGGAAATAATACACCAACTCGTTTGGCATACCAAAAGGAATACTGAGAGCAGGATACCAATATAACCGATTCGCTCATATGCAGATCTGATTGAGTTTGAAGGGATGAATGGTACAAAACTCGTTAGATTGAGAGCTATAGTACTGTAGACCAGGGGAAGACAGATGACAGTGTGACGTCAGCTCCGTCAGCTCTAACCGTCAAATATGCTCCCGAACGAAAAGCAGGTTAGCGTGTGACGTTACCGCGCTGACTTCTGCTGCCCAAGAAGAAGGAAATACATGAATAGAGCCAGACTGAAAAATGCAATGCCATAGCCGAGATTGAACCACAGCTATGGCATTGAGTTATTCAGTCTGGCCCTATTCATGCAACCTTAGCCTACACACGACTAGTGTGGAAGAAATTATTATTTGCAGGAAGGAAATAGTTTGATGTGTTAGGGGTTCCGACAGCGTAGGAAAGATGTGAAACGTATCGGGTATTAATAATATGTACAACTTACATCTTGGGTGTTGTAATATTAATGCTGACTGCTTTAATTACACAACTGGTCACAGTTTGGTTCTATTCTATGAGAAAATACATAAAACTTCAACTCGTAGTTTATCTGAAGATCAGAGATGTTATAAAGTAAATAAAATAAAACATAAATAAATTTTATCTGCAAATTAGAGGAGTTCCCACTCAACAGAATTACGTAGACATTTTCCGACACTTCGTTTCATTTTTCTTGAACTAGTTTATCAATGTCAGGACGTAATGTCTGGGAAATTTATCGAAGGCTGCATGTTAGTTTGTGAACCAACAAGGTACTTCGGGTTTTGGACTTAGCTAATTTCATAACAGAAAAATAAATTGTTGTTGTTAAATGCTAGGCTTTGACAATGAAGCCATTAGCTCTCTTGCTCTCCAATATTTCTGTGTAGTGGGCCTGGCAGGTAGGGCCTCACAGGTTAAAAGATGTTCTTCGTTCATTTCCTCTTCTTTGTTGCACAGAGGACAATTTGGACTTGTATAAATTCCTATTCTGTGTAAGTGTTTGGCCAAATAATCATGTTCCGTAAGTAATCTAAAATTTGCTACTGCAGCTTTACGTGGGATTTCTGTCTTTGGCTTTGTTAGATATTGATCGGTTTTGTTTGTTTTTATATTTGCTTTTAATCAATCTTTTTATGGATGTAAAGAGTAAGTTCTTACTTTTGTTCTGAATTAAATTTGCACCTTTTTTGGCAAGAAAAACAACTAATTCATTTCCAGCAATTCCACAATGTGCAGGTATCCACTGTAATATAATTCCTTTTTGAACTTGTTGGATCATTTTGTGACATTCTTTAATTTGGATTGACCTCATTTTATATGAACTTATTGCATATAATGCTGCTTTAGAATCAGAAAGTATGACAACATTTTTTAATTTATCTATTCTGTATAGAAGGTGTTGGAGTGAAATATGAATAGCCGTTACTTCTGCATCAAAATTTGTTGTGTGGTATCCTGCTGGTTGATAGAATGAGAATAGTGCACACTTAATTCCTGCTCCTGAGTTGTTGTCCATCTGTGTAGATATGTAACCATTCTTCAGGTGGGTATCTATTGTTCACAGTTTCTAATGCTAGTGCTTTTAGTACAGCTTTGGAAGTTTCAGATTTAGTAACTATTTGTTCTAATTCTAAATGAATGTTAATTGGTTCAAAAGTCAGAGGGTTTTCTATGGTTAAAATAAATTTAATCAAAAACATGATTAATAACAAAATTATTAAAAATTAAAACAAGAAAAAGAAATTGTTCGCACACATATGTCGAGCCAAACATACACAATGTCCGTGCGGCAAGTGAATACAACCTCGGAAATCTGCTTTGGGGGACATTTTTGTAAAAATCAGCCAAGTCTTTCTGGTGTGTATATTTGTCCTTCAATAAATCGTCACACTGTAAATTTAACAGTTACATTAGGTACGTGGCAGCTACATTGTTGTCATCGAGTGTGCTACACCTAACTGAACCCTTAGATTCTATACTCACAGAGGCTTTTATAGGCAACTTGGTACTGTACGGCTCTTGCCTGACGTCACACGCACTGCAGGCCTCGCTCCCGTCACAACTCTCGAAGCTGTCCTCCTCTGCTGTAGACCCACGACAAGAAGGCAAGCTAGAGGAATGTGTAGCGTAATCACGTTTGCTGTCCCAACGGTGTTTATGCCCTCCTTCCCGGTACGACAAGGATGGAAGTTTCGTTTAAAATACACAAGTGCTGTCACATAACTCACCCATACATAATATCTATCGCTGCGTTTACTGCAGCAAACATTAGATCTGGCAGCATGGGTGAGTCATATGCACACTCATTTCCTAGTAAACAGATCCGTTACCGGAGCAGATAAACAGTTCAAGCACCTCTACCCTTCATTCCCCACTAGCCTTCTTATCGTGGGCATACAGTAGGTATCAACCATATTTTTCTATGAGATCATACGTACCACCAGGACCGAAGAGTGCCGAGTAACATGGTTGGTTGCAGTATGGCTTTCCTTCGTGTTCTGCGTGGCTTCCAGGTGTCAGCGTCTTGTTGCATTTCTCACATCGCAGACAGGCACTGTGCCAATCCTTTCCCAGGGAGGTCTTCCTCTCGGCTGTAATGTAACCAACAATCATCTTATTATCCTATTATCCACATGCTTGTACTCCAGTTCTCCCGCTGGAGCTAGAGGTTTAGGCAAGTAGTATATACCGGTATTTATACTCGTATACAGACTTGATAACTTAAGTAAATATAAAGGGTGAATTAAGTATCAACACATTAGCATCGTGATTAACTAAACATTTATTAGAAATTCATTCATTCTTTCTTTCTATAAATGCCTTAACTGGACCAATCTGCTGGATTTAGAAATTGTAGATTGTCTAAGCATTAGTCTTTCTGACCTATTCTATAATAAACATGCATATTTTCACACCAGTTCTCCGAGGGAGAGGGAAAGAGCAAGAGAGAGAGAGAGAGAGAGAGAGAGAGAGAGAGAGAGAGAGAGAGAGAGAGAGAGAGAGAGAGAGAGAGAGAGAGAGAGAGAGAGAGGCCTTCTATACAAATATTGCAAAATAATTTCAATCAAATATATCTGTCTCACAAACTTAGCATATGTTTTGAAAATATGGCTTACTTTAGAAAACAAACTAATTATATGTGCATCTTAATTTTTACAATATATTAAAACAGATTTTAGGGTTTTGATCTGGATTTATTTCCGATCTGGCTGCTGGGACCGCTTCCGAACCACAGAAGTCCATTGTCCTGGCCTGCCGGGGGAAGTTTCCATCTAAGTAAAGTGTAAGGACCCTGCCTTCAGCACTGTCGTGGCTCCTTGCCGCCCTCTGTTTCCTCTCGCCTTATCCTTCCTACCGGGGATGCCCCACTTAGGACATAGGTACAATAGATTAAGACTGATCACAGTACCGAATTCCCTCCGATATAATTAGGTTTCAGTTCAAAGTTGTTTACGAGAATACCGCAACTGAAGTACATCACACCAATTAGAATAGTGTTAATAAAAATAACCTCTCCAGATAAATTAATATCGACCCTTACCATTATAATCCATTTTAATTATACTTAAGTAAGCGTAATAAGCAAAAAGAAAGTAAAAATTGGTGTCATGAAGAGTGTATTAAATGACAGTCGAATGAATGCTACAAACAGGTCTTTCATTTATGAAATAAATCAGGTACATTTGTTTGTTTCTGTGAGCGCAGGAGGGAAGTGTCGGGGGTCGAAGACAGGCACCGACCCTTAAGATAAACCAGTGCGCGATGATAACGCCATCTTCATTAAGAGAGTGTCACGCCGCACACATTCCATTAGGGTATTTCACATGTCCCGCGTCACTCAGTAATTAGAAGGTAATTAACTAATGGCGCGCGTACCCAGGGACGTATATATATCTATAAGAACGAGCAGCACCTGCTTATTATTCTTCTCGCTGCTAATTCGCACATTAGGAAGCGTTAGATGGGGCTCAGGGAATTCTCCGCCTGTCATTTATTTATTTGTTGTACTGCCAGTATAATCCCAAGCCACAGTCGGGATTTTGGGCTACTCATCATGATTAAAATCAAAGTAAGCTTATAAGCTTATCACGTGCATCTGTTGAGTAGTAGAACTTCCTTTTTTTTCCTGCAACTGTTGAGCTTTGCTACAATATGACTATGTATAATTTTCATTTACGTGGCAACCGTGCGGATTTTCTGTACGAACCACCCTCTGACACGCTAGGGGTGACTGTATAAAGCCGATCACAGTATTTTGCTTCATTTGTGAAAGTGCTGCCGTTCGGTTTTCCTATCTGTCCTCTGTAACTACAAAATGGATTTGTTGTCCTAGACAGGAGAATTCGCACAAGATTGGACCAAATAGAAATGACTCTGTTTCTCTTGTCATTGCAAGGGTAGCTTTTTAAATATTTAATTAAAATATATTTAATTTCACTTAATAACCCAGATTGTACTCTTTTCGAAGTAATTCTTTTAATGCCATTTTAACTTTCGGCACATACCGTGACGATTACTGCAGGCTTGAATTTACTATCACTAGGAAACCATGAAATCTAGCAAAATTACCAAATAATATACATCGGATTTGTCCCACGACCTCCAGAATAGCAGCCGCAAAATACTATCGCCGCGGCCACCTTGCTCGATTTAAATTAATAAGTGATTTAAGAAATTAATGGAAATTAATTGCTCTTTCACACTAGCCGTGTGTAGGACGCACTATGAAACGGTAGAGCCAGAATGAAAAATTCAATGCCATAGCCGGGATTTGAACCACAGATCTTCTGGTTTACGTCCAGCCACTCTAACCATTTGAGCTACTATGGCCAACGTGCAAACATGACATTAAATTCTCCAACTGACTCGTATTTCTCCCGGTAAACTACTAGGAGTTCTCAAGTACTTACAGCATAGTAAGTCGCCATTAAGGTAGTTGTCTCATGTGTTTATGAGAACTCCTAGTGGTTTACCGGGAGAAACACGAGTCAGTTGGAGAATTTAATGTCATGTTGGCACGTTGGCCATAGTAGCTCAAATGGTTAGAGCGGCTTGGTTCAAATCCCGGCTATGGCATTGAATTTTTCATTTTGGCTCTACCCTTTATTAAGAAATTAATATTTTTACAAGCAAGAGGCAAACAATTATTACATTGATTACATAACTCAAGAACTGCATCCATAAGATTGGGTAATAATTTATCATTTATTGCTACACTGTTTTCCAGCGTTTATATAATCTCGCAAATTCCTCAAGACATTAACCGTTAGAGCGTTAATAATTTTGATTAATGACCCTGCATTTAGAAAATTATAGTATGTTTAATTTCGTTATCAACTACCCAGCAGTATGTTGGCTGAATTGGAAGCTGGTGAAAGATATATAAGTTAAACAAACTCTCAATTGCAATATCCACGTCCCACATTTGTTGTCGATATGATTATTCATTCCCGTTTTCGGTGTGCTGTGAACCAAAATGTGGCATGTTATTACTGTAAGGCTATAAGCTATGTATTCTAGGTTTGTTCCCGTTCTGGGATTATTCCGTACATGCGTTTAAACAAAACAAACATACTGGTTAAGTCTTTTCGTTCTAACACCTAATTTGATGCTTCAATGGCATTCAAAACTACATTCTGTGGCAACGTACTTCCTTGTACGGGTCATAAAACTATAACAGACGGATAAGAAGTGCATGGGACGGAGTTGACATGCCGCTGAAGATAACAGCTTATTTGTGTCAGGTTGAAAAAAGTCACAGTGGCGGCACACGCATGTCAGCTTGATGAATTGGTCAGTTCCCGTGACGGGTACTCACCGAGAGATTTACCGTGCAATCTCCACATGTTGCATTTTCCACTTGAATGCCCTGCAAGGCGCCGTACATTAACTATTCAGTACAGGTCAACAGCAATAGTGATTCAGCCAGCATCGGGTGGGGGGAGATTAACCACAAATATACGATAAAAGGGTATAGTTAGAGCTCACTCATTTCTTTACAGACATGTTTACTATCCTTATTACTCTCTACTATGTTATTGAAGTAAGGAGTGGAAGTATTCCATAATAATGATAATAATAATAATAATAATAATAATAATAATAATAATAATAATAATAATAATAATAATAGTAATAATAATAATAATAATAATAATAATAATAATAATAATAATAATAATAATAATAATAATAATAATTAATAGTAATAATAATAATAATAATAATAATAATAATAATAATAATAATAATAATAATAATAATAATAATAATAATAATAATAATAATAATAGTAATAATAATAATAAAAGCATTTTCAGAAAAAACTGACGCGCATGTGCACGTTTTTCCGTGAACAATTTAACTCAAAAACAGAAAGTTCGTTAAAACAATCTAGTTTCTTAAGTTCAGCATACCCCAAGGATCTGACACGAAGATTTAAAAAAATCCCCATCTCAAACATTTTTTTTCGAAATTTTGATTTTCTCAACAACAAAACAAGGCTCTAGCAATCTCGCTTACATTATCAACACATTTTCATGTCAAATATATACTTTGAATTATCTATTCTGAACATTTGCATAAAAAGCAATTTTTATTAAAGTATACAATTTAAGTAAAATATATTTTTTTGTGCAGTTAATAATTCCAAAGATATTTGCTGTTATGATTTGAGTTTTCTAACGCTTAGTACTTTTCTCAAGTGGAAAATCATTTTTGGGGGGGGGGGGGGGAGAGGAGGGTGCGAGGGCTCCTGTTCATGCAAAGAGAGTGGAATGACAAAGACAACACATAGCGACCAGTACTTGACTCTCGCTTAAGCCTCCTGTATTCCCTTATTCTCATCCTACAAATATACGAGGCGTGTCCGTAAATTTATTTAATTTAGGAGTTAAAATTTTATTTAATATAGAAAACATGCTTATTGTTGAATGTTACATTGATGGAAAGGCAGAACTTACAGCTATTTTTCAACGTAATCACCATTGCGATCGATGTACTTTTGTATGCGCTGTGGCAGTTTTTGTATACCCTTCTCATAACACTCTCCCGCCAAGTTGCGCAGGTAGCGCTCAACCTCGTTTTTCAATCATCGTCGGTCTGGAAATGTGTTCCACCCCGGTGTGACTTCAACTCAGGAAAAAGATGATAATCACTAGGTGCTAAGTCTGGACTGTAGGGGGAAAGGGTGAGGATGTCCTATCCGAACTGGGCCAGGAGACCCACCTCGCAAACACCTTGCGATAATGCAAATTTTCGGTCAAAATCTTGTCCATAGTAGTCTTACTGACTTCCGGAATAAGTTCGCACAGCTCGCGAACTGTCATACGCCGATCTTTAAGCATTTCTTGCTCCACTTTTGCAATTGTTTCGGCTGAAACCGAAGGCCGACTATAACGCTGTTCATCATGGACGTCTGTACGTCCGTCTATAAACTCTCTGACCCATTTCGCACGTTTTTGACGTCCGTACACTGTGGCCCATAGACTTCGCATAACTGACGATGAATTTCAGTGGGGGTGGTGTGACATGCTGAATGTGAACTTTGGAATTGTGTCGGACGATGATCTACCTAGTCGCACCATTTATATATATTATTCCTGTTTATTTAATTCCTGGGTGGAACTCTGGATCATGATGCTGAATATCCAACCCAATACTTACTAGCAATTGAGAGAAACCACGGCAAAATCCTTATCAGATTAGCCACAGCACGGGATTTGAACTGGCAACCCCCCCCCCCCCAGAATGCGAGTTAGAAATGCTACCTCGTTTATCCTTGATCTCAAAATAAATGTCGACAACTCTCACCGCGTCTAATGTATTAAAAATAAATTAAAATTACACAAATAATATTTTTCCTTAAATTACTTTTTGTAGGTATTTGGTTCTCAAAATAGTATTTATTTCTAGGGAAACAACGATATTATTGGATCGAATGCTAACACTCATAAGCAATACAGAGAGAACAATTTCGTTTAATAATAATGCACATGAATTTTGGCATTTCGACAAGTGCTCAAAGAAAAATATTGGTGACAAGTCGTTTTCCTCCTAAATGTTAAGAAATCGGAAATAGTGTCGGCTCTTTCTTTTAATTTTTGCTGATGATCCAGGCTTTCAAGTTGGCTTTGCTGAAGATGACTTTAACCAAAGCAGTGAATCAAGCATTTTCATCTTATTAAAACAAAAGAATGCCGAACATTCAAGAACTAATCTACAAATCTACTCACGTGCTTTTACACTTCAAAACTCAAGTGCATTTTGAAATGCCATAAATCAATGAGTAACTGAAAAATGATACTTGGGTAATTTAGTCCAGTTGGTCAGAGAAACTGAATAGAAAACGGAAACTCCATGGTTCATTTCCCGACTGAAGCGTTGCAATTTGTATAATACTACCTTTTAAATCTTGTGTGAAGGAGCAATCAATTATTATCTATATCAAAGTTTATTTTTTCACTTCCATCAATCCAGATGAACATGAGGACAAACGGTTACACTGCATATATCGGTGTACGTACACCAGGATAAAGAAAGCTGAAATGATAATTAGTTTTTTCTCCCTTGCTGACGTTAGGAGGCGCTTGGGTCTCCTCAGAGCGAGGGAGCCGAAGTATCTGACCTGAGATGAAATCAAGGTTGAGGGGTCGTCCCAACACCTGAGATGAATGATTGAAAGAGCAATTGGTGGAATGATGGTGGGGGAAACCGGAGGACCCGGAGGACGCCAGCGCCATGTTGTCCACCACAAATCCCAAATTGCGGTCGCCTGGGATCGAACCTGGGCCGCCTAGGTGAGAGCAAAGCGGTCTAACCACTCAGCCATGGTGCGGCCTGATAATCCTTAAGCAGATATTTAAAATGCAGGTCACTAAATCGTGCTTTGATAGGGCAACAGTGAAAATGTTTCGGGTTTAAAAATAGTGAATTTACATGTATTTCCATCTGCTGTATTAAATAATCACCTTAAAAATGATAGATTAGCTCTTGTTTTGAAGATAAAGTGACATTTCATTTTTTAGAGTGAAGATTTTAAATTTGGGGGAATTTTTTGGGGGAGTTGGCACACCTGTCATATAACAAAACAGAATCAGAGAGACATTTTGGAAATGAAGTGATGCAAAAGTTAAGGAACGCTTTTTTGTCGGACCACGAATACGAGAACTTGTAAAGGATCCTGCATTTGACCAAATTTTGGATGGGAAAGAAAAGGAAGCTTGGGATGCCTTCAAGGGTGTTGTTCATGGATTTTTAGGCAACAAAAGAGATGAGAACTACAAGCATTTGGTGACAGTACTCCTGCAAAGATACCGTAACCTTGGATGCAACATGTCCCTTAAGATTCATTTTCTCCACTCCCACCTAGACTTTTTCCCTCCTAGTTGTGGAGCTGTTAGTGATTAACATGGGGAGAGATTCCATCAGGACATTTCTGTTATGGAACAAAGATATCAGGACCGTTGGAATGAGGTAATGCTTGCGGATTACTGTTGGTCTTTGTATAGGGATTCTGCGGAACTCCATCACAAGAGGCAATCTAAAAGACGACAAAGTCAGTAGGCCACCACATTATTCTCTTCAGACACGACTATCTGCGAAGTATTTTTCCAGCAATTTAGAGCGCTTAGCATGCAATTACCAGTTAAAAAAATCAAATGCACTTTCATTGTTGTTAGCATTTATGTAATTAAAATGTATCCTTTTCTCTCAATCCGTTAATATGTAATACTTCCACCTTGTGTATATCATAGAAACTAGAGCTAATAAAAATTTTTCATTGTCATATTTGTTTTTCTCAACCCAAAATTAGTAGGAATTGCCTCATGAAGTTATTATTTTTTGTTGCCCCTTGAATGTATGACTCACGGGAAATAACTAAATGGTAGCCAAGAGGTATTGGAAAATACAAACCAATGAAAACCAATAGCACTGAATATTTTATGGCATAAAAATTAATTTTGAGCTATATGTATTTTAACGAAATCTATATTTTTGTGGTAATTTTATATCTACTTCTTTTGGTTTATCAGTAATACAAAATTTTAAAATGTTTCAAGTTGAAAAGGTAAACATTTAAAATTGAAGATATGCATTTTATTCGATTGTAAATACCCTTAATGGCATTTTTATTAAAACTGTTGGAGACATTTTTGAGAAAATCACACTCATAGCAGAAACATTTCGAATGTAAAGAAGAAATTTGGATGAACAATTGTCTTGCAAACCCCAAGCATAGACATAGACACGCGAAGCTTTTGCTAATTTTTTTCAGGTCAGTGCATCTCAAAATATGCATTTCTGGCAAGATCTTGATATTGAATTTATGAATGGAATATAATACCCGTTCTGCTTAATACAGGTAAATGGGGAAGGCAGTAAAAATTACAATTCTATCTTAGAATTGCTGTTCAGAAGTTCTCTTCAGTTGAAATACTGAAGTATTTAGGGATACACAACAACTGAAGTTTGGATGTGAAACCGAGCGTTAAAACCTACATTTGCCACAGCCTTTGTGATGGTTCGGTGATCACACAAACTCCGTTTTGAAAAAAAGAAAAAAACAACCATTGCCTTTTCTGCTATTGATGTTGGAAGTTATCAACTCAGCAATGCACTTAGGAGTGTTTGTTTTGAGAGCTTGCAAAAATATCGGAAGGGATAACCACACAATTAGGTAATTAGTGCAAACAGCTATTAACTGATGAACCAACATCCCAAATATTGTTTTCAAATGTATACATTGTCTTTGAGTACAATGCCATTTGCATTTCGCTCCATGTGAAGATTCTTTTGTTCCTCTTTTACTGCGATCACATCACTGAAATACTTTCACGGTTTTCATGGTTTTGATTCGCTTGATGAGATAGCGAAATTAATTTTGGAATTTTAATTACATACGTTTAAATAAATAAGATTACTTTCCTCTCAGTAAACCACAAATGAATCACAAATTAAAGATGTTTATGAGAGTACACATGTGTTGTGAGAAATTAAAGAAAACGGAATAACAGCCTCAGATATTACTCAAATTTACACCGGTATAGTACAGATAATTTTAGTTTTAGATGAGCAATATTCATTTGCTTTGGTAAGGGATTAATCTATTATCATTCAGCATTTTAGTCGTATTTATTTCCTTCACAAAACACGCGGTTAAACAAACTTCTCTCTGTAGCTTGAAATCATCTCGCGATTGGTCTGTTAACAAGAAAATAAAATGCTATTATCTAATTTTTAATTTATTATTAATTTATAATGCTAGGATTGCAAAAAATGTTGAATACTATTCGTGAAAATCAGTTTATACTCAATGACTAGGTTCGGAGAAGGAATATAGCAAGTCTACCTCTAGAAACTCGTGCCTAAGTCCAAAGGTACTTGAGGAAACCGACAGTAGAGGGAAGGTTCCTAAAAGCTACAGATTGAAGAGTGGCGACTCATTCATTCCCCCCTGAGGGTCACGGATTTTCCACCAATCCAGAGGATGACGATTACAGAGGGCAAGTTCCCTGCCATGCTCGACGAAACACCCGCCAATATTGACAACCCTGAAATAGCCGAATAGGATGAAACAGGATAACTTAAAAGCAAAAGATCGGTTAAAGGCCAAATTTGACATTAAAATTTAGCCCTTTCAAGAATACGACACAAAGTATTTTTAAGAACATTTCCCCACTCCATACTACCATTTATGTGGACAAATTTTCGTTGTTTTTATTTTCTCAAAAATGGCTTTTGAGAATTTTAGTATACGTGATAAATAAATGTAGATACATCTTGACTTTTCTGGGAATAAACTATGAAGTGTTTTTATTCTGAAGATTGTGTAAATGTAACCGTAATAGAGAAAGAGAGAGAAACCTTACTATACAAAACTTAAACCTTACGTCACATAATGTGAACAATAAATTATTTTGTTGCTTATGCATTTCTGATATATTCTTTTTTTTGACTTGAATTATCAAATTGTTTTACTTCCTCTCCATAGAAGGTAATGAAGATAATTACAAATCGCTAAAATTCGATACTCAAAATGAATGTTTTCAGGGTCCTCGTAAACAAATTTTTTACTTTTTGAATTACGTACATTAAGAAAAGTATTGTATTGGACTCAAACAGTTATTATCCATATATCTTCAGAAATGTATGTTTTGAATCTCCTGAATCCTAAAAAGCACTTTCAGAAAAAGGTGTTTCCCTCTCTGTAAGTATATGAGAGAGAATACCAAATTTGAATTTTTAAATTCGACGCCCTCTAAAGATGCAACTCCACAATAAAAACAAACAAATTCATACTCCGAACTTCTACTTACACGGAAAATATTTAGAAAATTTATTTTCTTTGAAATGACTGTAAGAATTTTGAAAAATTACTGTAATTTTAAGATAATTTCATGAAAAATGAGAAATTTTCTAAGAATAGCCTCCAAAGTCCTCTTAATTCTAAACTGTTATCGTTAGACCAAGTTACACTACATTATAATGTAGCTCTCCTTCAATCAAACAATTTATATCAAATACTTTTTGGGAATTAATAATTTCTGTGATATTCCATATATTTGGTTTGAATTTTCAAGTACTTTTCTGAAATGGGCAAAGCCATGCGTTTTCCCAAACTCTTAATCATGCAAAAGAGCGGTATTTCACAGCCATCACATACGCACAGCTCTTAAAATGCTCACTATCTTCTCGGGCAACAAACCTGGTGAAAACGATTAGGTGTCGACGTTTCGGGAGTGTGCATCGCTTCCATCATCAGGATATTTATAAAATGTTATAACCACAAATGAAACACTGGATGTAACTCTAATATAAATAAAGACAAAACACTTTAAAATTCGCATTACTGAACAAAAGACTGTTTTTAGTTGCACCTATAGGAAATATGTAGCACAACTATTTCTACATTTCTATCTCGATTGTCACTCTACAGGTTTACGCTCTGCTGTTATGAAGTGTTTATACAGAATGGTTTGGTGTGGAAACAAAAGAGTGCTTATAGTCCGCCACTGATACCTTGTTGAACTGAAAGCTGACACACGTATGAGAATGATTTTCGGAAGAAAACTCGAGAAGAGATCGCACAAAGGCTTTTAATATAATGAAAGCTGGGAAATGAATAGAATCAATACGTACATACAGTGTTCGATTATTGCTCGGCGGAGATGAATTCGAAAGGTTGGGATGGTGATTGAGATGGGTAGAAAGGATTCCCGAGCACGCACTTTACCACACAACATCTCCCCCGGCTTCATTTCGTTTAAACTAAATTAAAAAGGCTACAAGCTCCGGAAAAGAAACTTCTCAAAATAAACATTTCTCAGTCGCGAGGCGTTCTTGGCCAACAGAAAAATAAATTAATTTTGTATATCACGGTGTGCACCGCTCGCTGACGTTTTTTATATGCCAGGTCATATGCCTCTTCATTCACTACGATTGTCCACACTTAACTATATTAAAGCAATCCTCTGAAGCTACAGTTGTCCATTCTTCTCCAGAAGAAATGCTTTAGTCATGGATCTTGTGGTAGAAGTAAAATCATTGTCGTGAAACATTTATATTACTTTCAAAACCCACTATAATTCACATACATTATATGTCATATTATGAAAAGTGATTCCTTTACCTACGATACGATTATTCGAATAAACGTTCAAACATTACTTTAGATTACGCACTAATTTTACGAGGGCTGTTCAATAAAGAATTGTCATTTTTTACGGCCATAATTTCTCGCACTAAAATTCAATCTTATTATATTCTGTTAGCTTAATGTGAAACAAACACGCCGTAGTAGTTTCATTGTTGGTACTCCTGGTTCCCGCCTGTGAGAACCAGGCAAGTTCAGACCTGTTCAGTATCGCCTACCGCTGCAATGGAGGTAACATGTAGTTAAAGTTGATGTTAGAGGAAGATCCGGAGTTTCTTTCAAACGTAATCACTGCTGATTAAACTTGGCTATATCATGTTGATCCTGGGAGCAAACAGCAAAGCTCAGTGTGGAAATCTCCTTCATCACCAACCCCCCAAAAAGCAAAAGTGGTTGCTTCTGCTGGGAAAGTTATGGTCATCTCATTCTTTGATATTCATGGAATCTTTTATCAGCATGTTGTACCTGCACACACATCAGTAACTGGACAACACTACAGGGATGTCCTGAAAACATTGCAAGTCCATATCAGGCGCAAAAGACCACATTTCCGTGAAGCAGGCTGGATGCTGCACCACGATAATGCGCGGCCGCATATTGCCAATGTTGTTGCTGAATACCTTGTAAAAATCAATGTGAAGTGCATCCCTCACCCTCCCTATAGTCCAGATTTAGCCCCATGTGACCTTTATCTATTCCCTAACTTGAAGTAACGCCTTCGTGGGAGGCATTATCCATCATCTGAAGCAGCGATGAAGGCCGCGGAAGCAATTTTGAAGGATCTCTCAAAAATGGTTCCCAACATGCCTTTGAAGACTGGCAGACATGCTGGAACAAGTGCATCGCATTCAGGGGAGACTATTTTGAGGACCATCAAAATTATGAGGATGAGTAAAAGTACGTTCTAAAAAAAATGTGATCATTCTTTATTGAACAGCCCTCGTACAAATATAACTCATAAGTCCCAGTGAGGAACTCTTACAAAGGAATAGGTAAAAGAAAAATCACAACTTCCAGATGATGTAATTACACTTGGAAAACTTTAAAAGTAGAAAATAAAATCGTTAAAAATGGCTAAAGTCACAGCATATACTTTGCACAGTAACGTAATATATGCAACCCTTCTCTTATGTTTTTTTTTCAATATCACTTATGGTTTCGCATTTACACAATATTTCATAAAATTTCATCAAAGGAAGAGGATTTGATAATTGTAAACAGAAAGTTTAAATAAACCTACATATATGTTATTCTTCATGTCAGCTTATGCTAATTTAATCAAAATTACTAGATCATCTGGGTTGACCAAACTCCTCGTGTTGTATCTTTTAACCATGCTGAATTTCAAACCACGTTTGATATTCATTGTGTACTTTTCTTTTTGGGTGGAAGCTTTATTTATAAAATTCGATATATTATTTTCATTCGAGTTACTCTACACAAAATTATTTATTTGTATACTGCATCTCTTACAAAGTATCCATGCAACAGTTTTTTTTTTTTTTTTTTTAATTTAAGTTAACCGAATTTACAGAACAGAAGTTCGTTATAGAACAAGAGGGTTAGAAGCAACCAAAACGAATGTTTGAAAGAGGCTATATGTTGGCTTTGAAATTTCGTACTCTTTGCTTAACATTAAGAGAAAAAGAGAATACCGTAAGCACTTTAAAAATTGCAAAGTAATACAAAATATAAACCGACATTAATGGATATCTTGGAAATGGTTGTAGGGAGAAAAATAAGTTATATAAAATATTTTAAACAGATTGACATTTTTTGTATGGTAAATTTTTGTATTGTAAATTTAGTCCTGCAAAATTTCTACCGAATTCGCAGGCTAGGACATTTGTAAACAATTCAAGATATGCCACATTTTAATTGGCATGTCAATATCTTAAACAAATTGTATTTTAAACATAGTCGTAAGAGCTAATTTTCAGAAAATGAAAATTTGTAAAAGGTTTCATGGAAAGAATATTTTGAGATTCTAAACTTAAATACTAACTTTGGTATGGAATGTTTGGCTCTACTTAACCCTTCCTTCACTTGTTATAGGCAAGAGGAAAATTAAAATCAGTATGCCTATTAATAACATGTCAAATTGAGTTGCCTCAAGTTTTTGCGCGTGTATAGAGTAAATAGTTTAACAGAAACTATTATTACATGATTATTTACGGTAGAATGAAAAGAAAACAAAGTATATGTGCAGATACACGAAACACTTACACAAATCATTCTTAGTTGTTTCTATTTATCTCGCGTTAATCTTTACAGAACTTTCTAAGACTTGACATTGATATACTTTCTTTTTACAAAATCGAATAACCATTCTATTTCGACAAAAAATATAAGTATTTGACAATTCAGATCAACATCAACTAATATCTCGAAAATGTTTATCTACATTATATATATACGCCCGCCTCGGTAGCGTAGATGGTAGCGTGTCTGCCTCACGTTCAAGAGGTCCCGAGTTCGAATCTCGGTCAGGGTGAGTCACCTAGATAAGGTTTTTTCCGGGGTTTTCCCTTATCCTGCAAGACGAATGTCGGGTAACTGTAAGCTCCATGGACCCTGGACTCATTTGAGCATCATTTCACCCAGTTCATTCACCGTCCGATATAACTTAACATTGGAGGATATAAATTAAAAAAAAGTCTACATAAAATATGTAATTGACGTAAATTGTGCCCGCCTCGATAGCGTAGATGGTAGCGTGTATGCCTCGCTTTCAAGAAGTCCCGAGTTCTAATCTCGGTTAGGGCGAATTACCTGGATAAGTTTTCCCGGGGTTTTCCCTTATCCTGAAAGACGAATGTCGGGTAACTCTAAGCTCCATGGACCCCGGACTCATTTGAGCATCATTTCACCCATTCCATTCATCGTCCGATATGACTTAACGTTGGAGGACGTAAATTAAAAAAGAAAATTGATGTAAATTGTGTGCTTTAAGAATGTGTACATTTTTTATGCACCGAAAGAGGTGTAATCCTTTTGGTTTACCAATTATTTAAAGATCACCAAGAATGAAAATGACTTCTGAGGATATTCCCAGAAAATTCAAGATATACATTTCATTTTTGGTGCAATTATATTAAGCGTATGGTACTTTAATCAAAATGTTAGAGAAATGCATGAGAAAATAAACATTTTCGAACAAATTTTCATATAAAGGTTAGCTTGGGATATTTGGATTTTCTTGAAGATCATTTTTCGCATTCTCGGAAGACGCTAAACTTAAATAACAAAACAAACACATAGGTGTGTCAAAGCATTATTTCCTGTAAAATCTCGGAATAGAATTTTTGGGTGGAATACAATACTTCTTCCTCTGCTTAGTGTAAGTTCGTTGAAGAGACATTATTAACCTATAAAATGGCTACTAAATAGGCTAAGTATTCTAACCGTTACTGGGAGGGAAGCTTGTTTCTTTTGAGCCAATTTGTTTTGAGTGCTAAACTTTTCAATCCCTCGAGTTCTTTCCGTTCGTCTGAAACTCAATTTCAAGGTCAATTAGATTGCGAAATTAGCGTCTTGAGCCACTCTTGTCCCTTTGCAAGATAATCGAAGTGGCAGTATTTCAGAGCGAGGGCCTACAAAGGGTTTAAATAATGAAAAAGCAAACTTGAGTTTTCGCTCGTCGCTGCAGTGTAAGAGAGGGAAAGGCAGTGTTTTATCGATTAGTTCTTTGCCGTAACTCAAACCAACCTACACGTCCCTGTGTCTTTTCACACATGCAAGCACCTTCCTTTGACCCTGATGACGACGTGAAGAAAAAAATAAAAAAATAAAAAAAAAACCTCTATACTCACAGAGGTGCCTGCCTACTCGCCTGTGCCTGTTTGCCTTTGTTCGCCATTTTCGATATTAATTTATTATTGTTCTTTTGGATTATCTAAAACTGCTGAATTTCTATCGCCTTTTTTTAACACCTACCGCCTTGTTAGAGGAATATATGGCTTCCTATTTACTTTTTAAGTTTCATCACATCTAGTGTTTACTTGCTGTGTTTATAAAGACTTCCAGAAGTAACATTTTAAAATACAGAGAGAGAGATGGCCCCGTGCTAACCTATGAGCTCATGAAATAAAACAAATTAACTAAATAAATTAACTAAACACTTCTATGGTTTTATTTCAAATACTTAACAAGAATGCTAAAATAACATTAAAAAATCTGGAGTTTTGGAACAACCTTTTCTGAATGGAAACTGACAGCTTTATTCATCCATTTCCAACCGGCGATCTTCCTTTATATTAAACTGTATTAAACCGTATGTGAAAAAGTTTTTAAACAACTTCATAAGACAGAGGTAATTCTGAATTCCAATTCATTAATTTTTATCCTAATTTTCTTTTGCCAAGTTAGCCGCTTATCAAAGCTCTCATTGACAAATACAGCCGTCTCGAATTCCAGACTGTCAGTTGAACTAGTACTTGATAGCGTGTCTGCTGTTCTTTACTGCAGCAGTTGCCAAACTTGTCATAACCACCAGTTAATGAATCGCGGGTGAAGCCACATTAGTTTAAAACATAGGCACGAGGCGCACAGATCAATTTAAGAAAGCTAACATATGATTCTGCTATAAATTCTGGTTACATAACTACCGAATAAATTGTAAACAAATTGTTGTTTATCTTCTAAGTGTAAGTGGAAATAATAATTATAAATTTAAGATATTCTCAGGCTTTCTAGCCAGGTGTAAGGACGACTAGACACCAACGTTTCGAGAGCGTGCATCTCCCATTAACTAAAATAATTAACTAAAAATAATAAGAGTTAAATGATGAAGCCTGAGACTCAAGTACTTATGATAGTAAGTCGTCACAAACGGTGTATATCGGATGCGAGAGCCCCTAGTGGTCTACCGGGGAAATATATGAGTCAATTGGAGAATTTAATGTCAGGACGGCACGTTGGCCATGGTAGCTCAAAGGGTAAGAGCAACTGGACGGAAACCAGGAGATCCGTGGTTCAAATCCCGGCCATGGCATTGAATTTTTCATGTTGACTCTATATATTGAACTGCTTTGTAAGTTGTGTGAAAAATATCCAACCTTAGCAATTGAGGACGTTGTTAATTTATCAGCGCTAAGTATCAATACCGCTCGAAGTGAGGTTGTGAGGCTTTCCAGCCCAGGAAAAAAAAAAAAAAAAAAAAAAAAAAAAAACTTAAGTCATTTGTGGAAAGTGAATGTGATGAATTTGTTAAAAGTGTATTCGTGGCAAGGTTCATAGCTTATTTGAAATAAACGAGCCACCACAATTACAAGAGTTCTTCAAGCAGTCAACAATGATCCCATTTAATCCGAGCTTTTGAAAAACGAGCTCTTACACTATTATTCGCGACATAGGTTTTGATTTGTGAACAGAGACAGAAAAATATATTTGTTGAGCATTAAGATATATTGTTGTGGCGAAGGCATTATCAAATGAAAGTTCGGAAGTGGAAATCAGTTTCCAATTAGGTACGTACTTTTTTTTTCGGTTGTCTGACAGTAGAACTTTCAAGTCGTTGCCAAAGCAGCCATACGCAGCTATTTAGCACTTCTATTCCACAGAAAGACCCGTGCTTTGATTTTTAAATTTATAAATGAGGTTGAGGTTATGTGATGAAATCAAATATTTGAGTAACTGTTGTAAGTATTCAGTCACTTTTTAGCGTAGAAAAGGAAAAATATATTCCACAGTAGACACAAAGTAAAACTTTTACGGCAAAGTAAAACTTTTAGAGTTCGTTGACAGCGCATATGCTCGACACGTGGTTGATAAAATGGCGCGACTATTCCCTCCAAACACAGTCACCTGCGGAGTAATATATTTTCCCGTTTTGTTTACATCATCATGTAAACTAAGGACGGTTCCGGTATATCGATTGTTAGAAGCCATCTTGTACCCACAACGAAATGTTTAACGTAATTATTTCTGCGAATGTTTATTTAACGTGTAGTAGTAGTAGTAGTAGTTAAACCTTTGTAACAACAGTATGAAAAAGATATACAATTCAACTTCGGAGAAGGATAGAGAACTTCATCAAAACATAACAATTTTTGTATACTTTTTATGCTTCATAAGAAATGAGGAAATATTAAATAAAAGCTTCACCCAGAAAGACTAAAAGCTAGGGAATTAGGAACGGGGTTATAGTATTAGAGGCAATTTATTTGTTATTATTTTTGTTGTTTCTTGCCATTTTCTTTGTTCCTTCAGTAGGTATCACGTTGAAATCACATTGTATTTTTGCTTTCATTGCAATACTTCATCTACCTAGCGAAAAGGAAAAGAATATAACTGAATAAGTCACTAGGGAAATCTGCTCCAATTATAATTTGACTTATTTCTAGACAGCACAAGGATGTGTTATTGTTGTTATAAGCGCGCAGCAAGTAGAGAAACACTTCTTCCTGCAGATGGAAGATGGTAGGTAGTACGATTGTACGCCGCTGTTGCACGTAAAGGTGCCACTGTGCTCCGCACCATGCTCCCTCCGGACCCCTCTACTGCAGCCAAGGCCTAATTAAAAAGGAGCTAATTACGATCAGCAGTAGCCATGGGAAAAACGGCTGCTACTGCTACATTCCTTTCCAAAAAGTTCGTGTTGGTCACCGTCAGCAATTGGCGTGAGTAACCAAGACTTCATCGTCACGGTGCCTATACAGGATGACTCACCAACACTGGACAGTAAATATTCAAAAATGCTTTCGCAGACCTATTTCAGGATAGCGATTGATGTCATTACGGATGAAGAAATGGACCTGAGGGGTAATAATCAGAGGACATTTATCCCACCTTTAATATTTTTCCGAGTTACCTAATAGTACAATTTAAATTCATTAGCACATGAAATCAGAACCTTGCTTCAAAACTATCCAGGACATATTTGCATGGGATGGCTTAAAGAACACAGTGGAATTTTAGGTAACGAGAGAGCCGATTGCTTGGCTAAGAAGGCTGCAGAATCCATACTCTTTATGTCCTATTTCTAATGTAAGGAGAATAATACATCAACATATTCTTGAAGAATGGAACCAACAATTCCCTAGTGTATATGCCAGAGGAAAATGTGAAACTCTTGTACCAAATTTTGTTTTGACACAATTTTTAAGTGGACATGGTAAACTTGGTGAATACTTATCACGCTTTCACTTAAAATCCAACCCCGAGTGCATGTGTGGGGTAAGAATTTCAAACTGTGGTTCATCTCCTTTTCTGTTGTCCCATTTTCTGGAGAGAAAGACAAGAATTAATATTCAAGCTAGACTCTCTAGGAACTGAATTTTCTGCTTCGCTCACATCTTTGCTAATGAAGCCACAACAGTATACGTACTTCATGATGTTTATAAACTCAGTGTTTAAACGTCTGAAATAGTTTAAATTAATATGCATCAGATTAAAACATATTTTCTTCCTTCTAGTATCTAAAATATTTTTATTAAAATTGTATATTTTTATGTATCAACTCTAACCCTAATGTACCACTGTGTAAAATAGGGTTCAATAAATCTGGATAAATAAAAAAAAAAAAAAAAAAAAAATAGTTTCCTAAAGAGATGCCAAACTTGTATGGACAACGTCGATAGTCAGTTTCAGCGCCCCCTTTAAATTTAGTTTTAAAAATGTTGCATGGTTTCATCGGCGCCTTCCTATGATTGCGGCAGACGGCAACGAGCGCGGAGGGCGCATACACACAAAACTCTGTGCAGCCGGTTCAGATGTTTTTGGGCCTCTCATTATAAGTAAAATATAAAAACCGTATTTACATTTAAATCAATAGAATAACTTTAATATTGAATATTTATGGTTCATGATAATAAATATAAAAGTAAAAGACAATACTTTTATCACATTTCCACAAATAAAAGGTAATACGACTTTGGGTTTTCCTCCTAGTGTGTATTTATATTTCTCTACCAGTAAGTTGGAAGTGACGTGGATAACATATTTTCTCCTCGTAGTAATGTATCTTAACATCCTGAAGCACAAATGCTGTAGTTGAGATAAACCGTAAAACATAGACAAAAGCGCACAGAGCAAAATATGTAAATAGCGTTGCACACAAACTGCTTCTCATTAGCATTTGTAACATTATAGCTAATAGAGTGGCATACATCGATTTGGTTTCTAGCGGTCTCAGCGGACAAATCGTGATATTAGCTATTTGTATGTTTATTTATTACTGGTATTTATGTTGTATAGGAAGTAGACAAATAAAAACGTTTTCTATGAATAACATGTAGGACAGTGAAAATAAATCTAAAATAGTTCGTGCGAATGTTTCCCGCCTTAACTAGTATTTTTATAAGGATACTAATTAACATAGATGAAGAACTATTATGTGGTTCAAATGGGAAGAGTTCTGGAGTCCAGCTAATTAGACACACTGCATTGCCAGTTTGTCACCCCACTCCTTTTATATTTCCATCTGTCTCGCACACTCATACAACATGCACGTCTGCTTAGAGCAGACGTATGGGTAAGCAAATTATATTTTACAAACCTTTACAATGATGCAATTGCCAAAATCAAAATTGGAAAAAGCATTTTGGCAAATCATGTATATTTTTAAATATATAACTATACTTATAATTTATGAATTTCCTGTTTTTCTATTCCGATAGAACTGCCAGTGGCTCATCCATATCGCTATCAATGTCACTTCCGTTAAGAGACAATTCGTCATTGTCACTATCTTCATCGTCTGAGTCTTGCGAAGTTATGATTGTAGGTTCTATAATCTTGTCGCGTGCTATTTCTTTCTTAAAATCGCCATCGTGAACGTTTTTTGCATGCCTTACGCAGTTGTTGTGTAACCTTGTCAATTTATTCGTGAAGAAGTCGTTCAACGTCCGTCAGTTTATAAGTATTATTTCTGTTTGCAACTGCCCTTTTCATTGGAGCCCACACCAACTCAACTGAATTATATTGGCAGTGGTAAGGTGGGAGCAGTATTACCTCGTATCCTATTTCAATTACAAGTTGATTCAGCTGTTACACTTTTTCCTGTTTTTAAACGGAAGTACTCTTTCCAATAACTCATTTTTAGTTTCCGTTTCCGAATTTTTTTTGAAGAACGTGTACACCTTAAAAGTAATACTTCGAGCATCACTTCGCAATACCTGCCTTTTTGACTCGCCACTAATTTTACTGCAAGAAGCCATTTTACTATTTAACTCTTACTCTATTGTGTAAAGAACAACTGAATATTGATCTGAAATCTCCAGAGTAAATAAACACACATTATCCAGCAATCATTGATGAACATAAGCATACAGCATTCCACAGACTAACAGGAAATGAAGTGTTTGCTCTTTCTCGAATTTAACACCTTGACTTATTCACAGTACTTCTTTTATCACGTCATGTCAGTAGTTTAAATTTCAGTTCTGAGTCTGAGTAATTAAAAGTAAATGTATATACATACACACCAGCTACTTTGAACTCTCTATAGTAAATAGAGATTACTAACCATTCATAAACAAAGATATCATGTGACCAGACACATTCTCCCAGGGCAGCAGGAAATTTATTGTTTCCTGTCACTCGAATTGGCTTATTCAAAGTAATTCTTTTATCACGTCATGTCAAATATTTACGTCTCAGTTCTGAATAATTATAAATACGTACATGCATACAGGCCAACCAATAGCTAAAAATGTGGGGTTTCATGGTTATGTTAGATACATTACTCTCTACCTTCCACATGGAACAGTTTTGGCAAAATCCGAATTTTTGTCTTAGCGCGAATATTAATTCATACAGATTGATTAGGTTGGCGCTCCTCACACATCAACTTAGCGGGAATGCAATACGACAACACCGCAGGACTGCGATTGGTTGCTTGTCTATTAGCGCTCAAGGACAAACACCTTCCCATTTGAAACACGTTATAAGTCAATTTGATAGTTACACTAAACTTATCTAAGGTATTGTTGCATTTTTCTTCTCCGCTTCATGAAATAAGCAAATAGCCTGCACCACCCTCACAGTTGTTCCGTCTTCTCATTGATCATTTTACCCTTTGGTCTGTAAACAAGAGCTGCTTTACTACTTTACTTGGCACTCTTCTTTTGACAATTTACGTCAATTTTACTTTCTTTTCATATTTCTTGAAGTCATATATTTGCCTTAAAACATCTTTGTTCTGTATCAAAGATATTTCTGAAGATCTATCACTTAAGTCCTATTAACATATCCTTATTGCGCATTTCGAAAGTTATTCATAAGATAATTTCTGCAACAACAATAGGATACAAGTGCAAGAAGCACAGAGGTAGCGTGGCCGAGCGGTCTAAGGCGCTGGTTTTAGGCACCAGTCTCTTCGGAGGCGTGGGTTCGAATCCCACCACTGCCATGTTTATTTTTAACCTTGTTGATAGTTCCACAAGTCCATTTGAATAACTAGATAAACATTAGCAGCGACCATAGAGGTAGCGTGGCCGAGCGGTCTAAGGCGCTGGTTTTAGGCACCAGTCTCTTCGGAGGCGTGGGTTCGAATCCCACCGCTGCCATGTTTATTTTTAACCCTGTTGACAGTTCTGCAAATGCCTTTCAAGAACTTAAGATACAACAGCAAAGGCCATAGAGGTAGCGTGGCCGAGCGGTCTAAGGCGATGGTTTTAGGCACCAGTTTCTTCGGAGGCGTGGGTTCGAATCCCGCCGCTTCCATGTTTATTTTTAACCATGTTGATAGTTCTACAATGGCATTTCAATAAGGAAAGGTACAACAGCAAAGACCATATAGGTGGATGGACGAGCGGTCTAAGGCGCTGGTTTAAGGCACCAGTTTCTTCGGAGGCGTGGGTTCGAATCCCACCGCTTCCATGTTTATTTTTAACCATGTTGATAGTTCTACAATGGCATTTCAATAAGGAAGGGTACAATAGCAAAGACCATATAGGTGGATGGACAAGCGGTCTAAGGCGCTGGTTTAAGGCACCAGTTTCTTCGGAGGCGTGGGTTCGAATCCCACCGCATCCATGTTTATTTTTAACCTTGTTGACAGTTCTGCAAATGCACTTCAAGAACTTAAGATACAACAGCAAAGACGATAGAGGTAGCGTGGCCGAGCGGTCTAAGGCGCTGGTTTTAGGCACCAGTCTCATCGGAGGCGTGAGTTCGAGTACCACCGCTGCCATGTTTATTTTTAACCTTGTTCAAAGTTCTACATTTGCATTTCAATAGTTAAAGATACATTAGCAGCGACCATAGTTGTAGCGTGGCCGAGCGGTCTAAGGCGCTGGTTTTAGGCACCAGTCTCTTCGGAGGCGTGGGTTCTAATCCCACCGCTGCCATGTTAATTTTTAACCTTGTTGACAGTTCTGCAAATGCAATTCAAGAACTTAAGATACAACAGCAAAGACAATAGAGGTAGCGTGGCCGAGCGGTCTAAGGCGCTGGTTTAAGGCACCAGTCTCTTCGGAGGCGTGGGTTCGAATCCCACCGCTGCCATGTTTATTTTTAACCTTGTTGACAGTTCTGCAAATGCAATTCAAGAACGTAAGATACAACAGCAAAGACGATAGAGGTAGCGTGGCCGAGCGGTCTAAGGCGCTGGTTTAAGGCACCAGTCTCTTCGGAGGCGTGGGTTCGAATCCCACCGCTGCCATGTTTATTTTTAACCTTGTTCCAAGTTCTACATATGCATTTCAATAGTTAAAAATACATTAGCAGCGTCCATAGAGGTAGCGTGGCCGAGCGGTCTAAGGCGCTGGTTTTAGGCACCAGTCTCTTCGGAGGCGTGGGTTCGAATCCCGCCGCAGCCATGTTTATTTTTAACCTTGTTCATAGTTCTACATATGCATTTCAATAGTTAAAGATACATTAGCAGCGTCCATAGAGGTAGCGTGGCCGAGCGGTCTAAGGCGCTGGTTTTAGGCACCAGTCTCTTTGGAGGCGTGGGTTCGAATCCCACCGCTGCCATGTTTATTTTTAACCTTGTTGACAGTTCTGCAAATGCACTTCAAGAACTTAAGATACAAAAGCAGAGACCATAGACGTAGCGTGGCCGAGCGGTCTAAGGCAATGGTTTTAGGCATCAGTTTCTTCGGAGGCGTGGGTTCGAATCCCAACGCTGCCATGTTTATTTTTAACCTTGTTCATAGTTCTACATATGCATTTCAATAACTAAAGATACATTAGAAACGACCATAGTGGTAGCGTGGCCGAGCAGTCTAACGAGGTGTTTTTAGGAACCAGTTTCTTCGGAGGCGTGAGTTCGAATCCAACCGCTGCCATGTTTATTTTCAACCTTGTTCATAGTTCTACATATGCATTTCAATAACTAAAGATACATTAGCAGCGACCATAGTGGTAGCGTGGCCGAGCGGTCTAAGGCGCTGGTTTTAGCCACCAGTCTCTTCGGAGGTGTGGGCTCGAATGACACCACCGCCATGTTTATTTTTAACCTTGTTGACAGTTCTGCAAATGCATTTCAAGAAATTAAGATACAACAGCAAAGACCATGCAGGTAGGGTGGCCGAGCGGTCTAAGGCGCTGGTTTTAGGCACCAGTGTCTTTGGAGGCGTGGGTTCGAATTCCAACGCTGCCAACTTCAATTTAACTTTGTTGATAGTTCTACAACTGCGTTTCAATAACTAGAGATACATTTGCAACGACCCTCTTGGTAGCGTGGCCTCGCGGTCTAAGGCGCTGGTTTTAGGCACCAGTCCCTTCGGAAGAGTGGGTTCGAATCCCACCGCTGCCATGTTTATTTTTAACCTTGTTGACAGTTCTGCAAATGCATTTCAAGAACTTAAGATACAACAATAAAGACCATTGAGGTAGCGCGGCCGAGCGGTCTAAGGGGCTGGTGTTAGGCACCAGTGTCTTCGGAGGCGTGGTTTCGAATCCCACCGCTGCCATGTTTATTTTTAACCTTATTGAAAGTTCTACTAGTGTAATTCAATACCTAAACATACATTAGCAACGACCATAGAAGTAGCGTGGCCGAGGTGTTTAAGGCTCCAGTCTGTTTCTAGGCGTGGGCTTGAATCCCACCGCTGCCATATTTATTTTTAACCTTGCTGATAGTTCTACAAGTGCCTTTCAATAACTAACGATAAAACCGAAAAAACCATAGAGGTAGCGTGACCGAGCGGTCTAAAGCGCTTGTCTTAGGCACCCGTCTCTTCGGAGGCGTGGGTTCGAATCCCACCGCTGCCATTTTTATTTTTAAGCTTGTTGACAGTTCTGCAAATGCATTTCAAGAACTTAAGATACAACATTAAGGACCGTAGAGGTAGCGTGGCCGAGCGGTCTAAGGCACTGGATTTAGGCACAAGTCTTTTCGGAGGCGTGGGTTCGAATCCCACCGCTGCCATGTTTATTTTTAACCTTGTTCATAGTTCTACATATGCACTTCAATAGCTAAAGATACATTAGGAACTACCATGGAAGTAGCGTGGCCGAGCTGTCTAAGGCGCTGGTTTTAGGCACCAGTGTCTTTGGAGGCGTGGGTTCGAATTCCAACGCTGCCAACTTCAATTTAACTTTGTTGATAGTTGAGGATATTCAAAAGATAATGAATAGTAAAAATTTGAAGGAGAAAGACCTAAAGATGGAAGAACCCAAAAGGAGAAATCCTCTAGTAATAATTTACGATGTACTAGCTGGAGTGAAAGAGGAGGAAATAAAACGATATATGTATTTACAAAACTTTGATGATATGTCTTGGGAAGACTTCGACAGTAAAGTTAACTTAAGATTCAAAACGGGACCAAGAAATAAGGCAACAGTTCACCATGTCATGGAGGTCGAACCATTGTTAAGAAGGCGCATTGTAATGTTAGGAAGACTATATATTGGCTTTCAATCGGTTAGCGTAAAGGACTTTATAACAGTCCCTAGATGCCTCAAATGTCAGGATCTTGGACACGTAGCTAAGTTTTGCAAAAGTGAACATAGCAAATGTGCTCATTGTGGGGAGGAAGGGCATGACAGAAAGGACTGTGATAAGAAAGAGCAACAGAGGAAATGCATACCATGTAGCCTAAGAAAGAAGATTTGCACAGAGAACAAAGAAGAGAAACGACAATGTCCAACATATGCAATGCTGAGGGAAAGAATCATATCAAGAACAAATTATGGCTAATAATCATAATAATGATAATCAACAATGCAACTTTAATGAAACATCTCTAATAAGATTTGGACAAGTTAAACGCTAAGCGTAGTAAAATGGTCATGATGGAACTACGTAAATTGGCAGAAGAGCAAAAAATAGATATCCTTTGTATACAAGAACCGTATACCTTGCGAGGAAAAGTGGTACATATGCCAATTGGTAGTAGAATTATAACAACAGGTACAAGTCCTCAAGCTATCATTATTGTATTTAACAAACAAATACAAATAGTTAAAATAGCGCAACACAATGATGAATGGCTATGTTGTCTAGAAATGACCTATAGAGGTAAAACCAATATTCTGATAAATCAATATTATCAATATAAAGACAATATAGAACTGCACTTGGAAAAGACTAGAGAAATTCTGGACCAATACAACAGGGAGCCAATATTAATAACACTAGATGCCAATGCAAAATCAGTTCTATGGGGAAGTAAAAATCCTGACGAAAATGGAGACAAAATGGAAGAACTAATCCAAGAATATGGTTTGGAGGTCTTGAATCAAAGAAATAATCCTTATACGTTTCAAGGAAGAGCTGGAGCAGAAGAAAACATAGATGTTACCTTAGCTAGAGGATATATTGTATCTAAAATAATAAACTGGAAGGTGACACAACAACAGACTTCTAGCGACCACAATCTAATATTATTTGACTGTGTAGTAAGGATGAAAAATGAAGTACCATTACATACTGGACCAACTAGATACATAGTTAAAAATATAGATAAACAGAAGCTTATCCAAGAATTTAGATTACCGGCAATCCTAGATGATGATAACATTGACACTAAGGCGAAGAAAATCACAGAAAGTGTGCAAAATGTTATGAAGAAAACGTTATTAAGGATAAGACCAAAGATTAATGAGCGGAATGTATGGAACGAAAAACTTCAAAAGTTAAGAAGTAAATTAAGGAAAGCAAGAAGAATATATCAGAGAACAGTCATCTCAGAAGAAAGAGAGAGGAATCTAAATATCTTTAGAAGAATAAAAGAAAAATATAAGATAACTCTAGAGGAATCCAGACAAAACTCCTGGGACAAGTTCGTCGAAGAAAAATTATCAAATAACGCATGGGGAATCCCATACAAGATTGTAATGGAGAAAGTTAATGTACCGGAGGTTATATCTACACTCAAAAAGGATGATGGTCAAATGACAAGAACGTGGCTAGAATCAACAAATCATTTATTGAACAAACTATTACCATTGGATATACTGGAAGGAGAAAACGATGATCAGAGAAAGAAAAGAGATGCCTTCAAAGGAAGCTACAACGGAGAGAGGTTAATGTATCCGTTTGATAAATCAGAAGTTCGACTGGCAATCAGAGACTGTAGAACAGGGAAATCACCTGGACCAGATGGAATACCTTCAGAAGTCATATTGGCGTTGGAAGAACCACTAGTTCCTATTCTTACAGAGCTATTTAATGAGTGTATATACGAAGGAAGAATACCATACTGTTGGAAAAATGCAAATGTGGTAATTCTGAAAAAAGCAAAAGATAAAGATCCTACAGAAGTAAAATCATACAGACCAGTGTGTTTGCTAAACACTATAGGAAAGATCCAAGAAAGACTACTAAGTAAACGTATACATGAGTTTAGGACTATGATTGGCATGACAGACACTCAATACGGATTTCGGAAGCACAGATCAACTGATGATGCAATAAATAAAGCATTAGAGAACATAAAATTAAATCCCAATAAGTATGTCATAAATATATTCTTTGATATTTCTGGTGCATTCGATAATCTGTGGTGGCCAGAATTGTTCAAAATTATGAGAGACAAAGAGTATCCAAGATGTTTATATAATATGTTGAGGGACTACTGTAAAGACAGAACCGTAACATTAGTAGCTGAAAGCAGGAAATTAATCAGAGATGTTAATAAAGGATGCCCTCAAGGGTCAATATTGGGTCCTATCTTTTGGCATATACTAACTGAACCGATTCTGGAGAGATTAAGACATTTAAATTCCACATCAGATGTTATAGCGTATGCAGATGATCTGATGGTAATTATAGATGGGAATAATCGTAGAGAAATAGAAAAGAAGGCTAAGAATATCACTGAGACCTTGCAAGACTGGTGCAATGACGTAAAACTAACCATAGCATCCTCAAAATCAGCATACGTAGTAACGAAAGGTAAACTAAAGAGGAACCCAGTAATTAGAATAAACAATGCACCGATACCAAGAAGGCAAAGTTTAAAATACTTAGGTATAATTGTCGACGAGAATTTGACTTTTAATACGCATATTGATTACATAAGACACAAAACTTCAAAAGTGATGGGAAAGTTGACGTCGTTGATTCAAAGGAATTTTAAATTACCCACTGATATCATCAAATTGTATCATACAAGTATTGCAGCTGGGATTATGGGATACGGAGCAAGTACATGGGCTCAAAGGCTTTGCAATAAAAGAAACAAAATGCTAATAAGAAGAACACAAAGACAGATACTTTTAAGGTATGCAGGCGGAACTAAGACCACCCCCACGATGGCTCTATTCGTAATCCTAGGGATATGGCCGATGGACTTCATCATAAGATATAGAGGTGCAGAATACTGGAGAAGAAAGAATAACCGGCAAAAAGTACGAGAATAGTAGGTGTAGAATGTGAGACAAGGATGCAAATTAAAAGGACAATATTACAGGAATGGCAAAACGAATGGGACAGCATAGAGGAAGGACGTCGAGTTTATGAACTACTTCCAACAATAGAAGAAAGACTAAGGATGAGCCACTTCAAACCGACTAAAGGAATAATCCATTTTATTAGTGGACATGGACCTTATGCCACCTACTTTAAGAGGATAGGAAGGCGAGCGACAAGTCTATGTACAACATGCAGCATAGAGGACACACCAGAACACCAAATTTTCGAGTGTCAAGAGCATCGAGAAGTGGATAATTTGAGACAAGAGCTGCAAGGAAAGACAACATGGGAAATAATAAGAGATGCAGAGGAGTTCAATAAGTTAGACACAATAACAAACATCATTTCAACAAAAGCTTGGGAACAATATATAACTTCTAAGAAATCGACACCAATGGAATTGGCTACACCTGCAACACTTCAACAAATAAGACGATCAACTAGACTCCAAAGACGAGAGATGGAAGAAAATATGAACATAGGAAGAGATCCAATTGAGGAAGCAACACCAGTAGGAGAAGAGGAATAAAGAGATTTTGAAATTGAACATATCCATGAGTTGGGAGGAGAAGAGCTAATAAACCAACAAGGTTATATAGACTGAAATCGGACTGACTTGACAGCGATATATATATAATTGAAGAGAGAGACTAACTTGGAAACAAAAGAAAAAAAAAATAATTAGGATAGTTAGGTTAGTTGACTGCAAAGTTTAGCAGTCACTTAGGTTATTGTTTCTGCAAACAATTAAAAGTTATTCTTATAATTAATAAATGTATAAATGAAAATAAGAAATAGTTAAAAGGTTCCGATATAGAATCTAGGCATCGGAACATAAGAAAGCAGAGGGGTTTTTTTGGGGGGGGGGGGGGGGTTGATAGTTCTACAACTGCGTTTCAATAACTAGAGATACATTTGCAACGACCCTCTTGGTAGCGTGGCCGAGCGGTCTAAGGCGCTGGTTTTAGGCACCAGTCCCTTCGGAAGAGTGGGTTCGAATCCCACCGCTGCCATGTTTATTTTTAACCTTGTTGACAGTTCTGCAAATGCATTTCAAGAACTAGAGATACATTTGCAAACTACCACAGAGGTAGCGTGGCCGAGCGGTCTAAGGCGCTGGTTTAAGGCACCAGTCTCTTCGGAGGCGTGGGTTCGAATCCCACCGCTGCCATTTTTATTTTTAATCTTGTTGACAGTTCTGCAAATGCATTTCAAGAACTTAAGATACAACAGCAAAGACCATAGGGCGAGCGGTCTAAGGCGCTGGTTTAAGGCACCAGTCTCTTCGGAGGCGTGGGTTCGAATCCCACCGCTGCCATGTTTATTTTTAACCTTGTTGACAGTTCTGCAAATGTATTTCAAGAACTAGAGATACATTTGCAAACTACCACAGAGGTAGCGTGGCCGAGCGGTCTAAGGCGCTGGTTTAAGGCACCAGTCTCTTCGGAGGCGTGGGTTCGAATCCCACCGCTTCCATGTTTATTTTTAACCATGTTGATAGTTCTACAATGGCATTTCAATAAGGAAGGGTACAACAGCAAAGACCATATAGGTGGATGGACAAGCGGTCTAAGGCGCTGCTTTAAGGCACCAGTCTCTTCGGAGGCGTGGGTTCGAATCCCACCGCTGCCATGTTAATTTTTAACCTTGTTCTTAGTTTTACATATGCATTTCAATAGTTAAAGATAGCGTGGCCGAGCGGTCTAAGGCGCTGCTTTAAGGCACCAGTCTCTTCGGAGTCGTGGGTTCGAATCCCACCGTTACCATGTTTATTTTTAACCTTGTTCAAAGTTCTACATATGCATTTCAATAGTTAAAAATACATTGGCAGCGTCCATAGAGGTAGCGTGGCCGAGCGGTCTAAGGCGCTGGTTTTAGGCACCAGTCTCTTCTGAGGCGTGGGTTCGAATCCCACCGCTGCCATGTTTATTTTTAACCTTGTTCCAAGTTCTACATATGCATTTCAATAGTTAGAGATACATTAGCAGGGTCCATAGAGGTAGCGTGGCCGAGCGGTCTAAGGCGCTGGTTTTAATGCACCAGTCTCTTCGGAGGCGTGGTTTCGAATCCCACCGCTGCCATTTTTATTTTTAACCTTGTTGACAGTTCTGCAAATGCAATTCAAGAACTTAAGATACAACAGCAGAGACCATAGAGGTAGCGTGGCCGAGCGGTCTAAGGCGCTGCTTTAAGGCACCAGTCTCTTCTGAGGCGTGGGTTCGAATCCCACCGCTGCCATGTTTATTGTTAACCTTGTTCAAAGTTCTACATATGCATTTCAATAGTTAAAGGTACATTAGCAACAGCCATAGAGGTAGCGTGGCCGAGCGGTCTAAGGCGCTGGTTTTAGGCACCAGTCTCTTCGGAGGCGTGGGTTCCAATCCCACCGCTGCCATGTATATTTTTAATCTTGTTGACAGTTCTGCAAATGCATTTCAAGAACTTAAGATACAACAGCAAAGACCATAGGGCGAGCGGTCTAAGGCGCTGGTTTAAGGCACCAGTCTCTTCGGAGGCGTGGGTTCGAATCCCACCGCTGCCATGTTTATTTTTAACCTTGTTGACAGTTCTGCAAATGCATTTCAAGAACTAGAGATACATTTGCAAACTACCACAGAGGTAGCGTGGCCGAGCGGTCTAAGGCGCTGGTTTAAGGCACCAGTCTCTTCGGAGGCGTGGGTTCGAATCCCACCGCTGTCATTTTTATTTTTAATCTTGTTGACGGTTCTGCAAATGCATTTCAAGAACTTAAGATACAACAGCAAAGACCATAGAGGTAGCGTGGCCGAGCGGTCTAAGGCGCTGCTTTAAGGCACCAGTCTCTTCGGAGTTGTGGGTTCGAATCCCACCGTTGCCATGTTTATTTTTAACCTTGTTCAAAGTTCTACATATGCATTTCAATAGTTAAAAATACATTGGCAGCGTCCATAGAGGTAGCGTGGCCGAGCGGTCTAAGGCGCTGGTTTTAGGCACCAGTCTCTTCTGAGGCGTGGGTTCGAATCCCACCGCTGCCATGTTTATTTTTAACCTTGTTGACAGTTCTGCAAATGCATTTCAAGAACTAGAGATACATTTGCAAACTACCATAGAGGTAGCGTGGCCGAGCGGTCTAAGGCGCTGCTTTAAGGCACCAATCTCTTCGTAGGCGTGGGTTCGAATCCCACCGCTGCCATGTTTATTTTTAACCTTGTTCCAAGTTCTAAATATGCATTTCAATAGTTAAAGATACATTAGCAGCGGCCATAGAGGTAGCGTGGCCAAGCGGTCTAAGGCGCTCGTTTTAGGCACCAGTCTCTTCGGAGGCGTGGGTTCGAATCCCACCGCTGCCATGTTTATTTTTAACCTTGTTCTTACTTTTTCATATGCATTTCAATAGTTAAAGATAGCGTGGCCGAGCGGTCTAAGGCGCTGGTTTTAGGCACCAGTCTCTTCGGAGGCGTGGTTTCGAATCCCACCGCTGCCATTTTTATTTTTAACCTTGTTGACAGTTCTGCAAATGCAATTCAAGAACTTAAGATACAACAGCAGAGACCATAGAGGTAGCGTGGCCGAGCGGTCTAAGGCGCTGGTTCAAGGCACCAGTCTCTTCTGAGGCGTGGGTTCGAATCCCACCGCTGCCATGTTTATTGTTAACCTTGTTCAAAGTTCTACATATGCACTTCAATAGTTAAAGGTACATTAGCAACGGCCATAGAGGTAGCGTGGCCGAGCGGTCTAAGGCGCTGGTTTTAGGCACCAGTCTCTTCGGAGGCGTGGGTTCGAATCCCACCGCTGCCATGTATATTTTTAATCTTGTTGACAGTTCTGCAAATGCATTTCAAGAACTTAAGATACAACAGCAAAGACCATAGGGCGAGCGGTCTAAGGCGCTGGTTTAAGGCACCAGTCTCTTCGGAGGCGTGGGTTCGAATCCCACCGCTGCCATGTTTATTTTTAACCTTGTTGACAGTTCTGCAAATGCATTTCAAGAACTAGAGATACATTTGCAAACTACCACAGAGGTAGCGTGGCCGAGCGGTCTAAGGCGCTGGTTTAAGGCACCAGTCTCTTCGGAGGCGTGGGTTCGAATCTCACCGCTGCCATTTTTATTTTTAATCTTGTTGACGGTTCTGCAAATGCATTTCAAGAACTTAAGATACAACAGCAAAGACCATAGAGGTAGCGTGGCCGAGCGGTCTAAGGCGCTGCTTTAAGGCACCAGTCTCTTCGGAGGCGTGGGTTCGAATCCCACCGCTGCTATGTTAATTTTTAACCTTGTTCTTAGTTTTACATATGCATTTCAATAGTAAAAGATAGCGTGGCCGAGCGGTCTAAGGCGCTGCTTTAAGGCACCAGTCTCTTCGGAGTCGTGGGTTCGAATCCCACCGTTGCCATGTTTATTTTTAACCTTGTTCAAAGTTCTACATATGCATTTCAATAGTTAAAAATACATTGGCAGCGTCCATAGAGGTAGCGTGGCCGAGCGGTCTAAGGCGCTGGTTTTAGGCACCAGTCTCTTCTGAGGCGTGGGTTCGAATCCCACCGCTGCCATGTTTATTTTTAAACTTGTTGACAGTTCTGCAAATGCATTTCAAGAACTAGAGATACATTTGCAAACTACCACAGAGGTAGCGTGGCCGAGCGGTCTAAGGCGCTGGTTTAAGGCACCAGTCTCTTCGGAGGCGTGGGTTCGAATCCCACCGCTGCCATTTTTATTTTTAATCTTGTTGACGGTTCTGCAAATGCATTTCAAGAACTTAAGATACAACAGCAAAGACCATAGAGGTAGCGTGGCCGAGCGGTCTAAGGCGCTGCTTTAAGGCACCAGTCTCTTCGGAGGCGTGGGTTCGAATCCCACCGCTGCCATGTTAATTTTTAACCTTGTTCTTAGTTTTACATATGCATTTCAATAGTTAAAGATAGCGCGGCCGAGCGGTCTAAGGCGCTGCTTTAAGGCACCAGTCTCTTCGGAGTCGTGGGTTCGAATCCCACCGTTGCCATGTTTATTTTAACCTTGTTCAAAGTTCTACATATGCATTTCAATATTTAAAAATACATTGGCAGCGTCCATAGAGGTAGCGTGGCCGAGCGGTCTAAGGCGCTGGTTTTAATGCACCAGTCTCTTCGGAGGCGTGGTTTCGAATCCCACCGCTGCCATTTTTATTTTTAACCTTGTTGACAGTACTGCAAATGCAATTCAAGAACTTAAGATACAACAGCAGAGACCATAGAGGTAGCGTGGCCGAGCGGTCTAAGGCGCTGCTTTAAGGCACCAGTCTCTTCTGAGGCGTGGGTTCGAATCCCACCGCTGCCATGTTTATTGTTAACCTTGTTCAAAGTTCTACATATGCATTTCAATAGTTAAAGGTACATTAGCAACGGCCATAGAGGTAGCGTGGCCGAGCGGTCTAAGGCGCTGGTTTTAGGCACCAGTCTCTTCGGAGGCGTGGGTTCGAATTCCACCGCTGCCATGTTTATTGTTAACCTTGTTCAAAGTTCTACATATGCATTTCAATAGTTAAAGATACATTAGCAGCGGCCATAGAGGTAGCGTGGCCGAGCGGTCTAAGGCGCTGGTTTTAGGCACCAGTCTCTTCGGAGGCGTGGGTTCGAATCCCACCGCTGCCATGTTTATTTTTAACCTTGTTCTTAGTTTTTCATATGCATTTCAATAGTTAAAGATAGCGTGGCCGAGCGGTCTAAGGCGCTGGTTTTAGGCACCAGTCTCTTCGGAGGCGTGGGTTCGAATCCCACCGCTGCCATGTTTATTTTTAACCTTGTTCAAAGTTCAACATATGCATTTCAATAGTTAAAGGTACATTAGCAGCGTCCATAGAGATAGCGTGGCCGAGCGGTCTAAGGCGCTGTTTTAATGCACCAGTCTCTTCGGAGGCGTGAGTTCGAATCCCATCGCTGCCATGTTAATTTTTAACCTTGTTCTTAGTTTTTCATATGCATTTCAATAGTTAAAGATAGCGCGGCCGAGCGGTCTAAGGCGCTGGTTTTAGGCACCAGTCTCTTCGGAGTCGTGGGTTCGAATCCCACCGCTGCCATGTTTATTTTTAACCTTGTTCAAAGTTTAACATATGCATTTCAATAGTTAAAAGTACATTAGCAGCGTCCATAGAGATAGCGTGGCCGAGCGGTCTAAGGCGCTGTTTTAATGCACCAGTCTCTTCGGAGGCGTGGGTTCGAATCCCACCGCTGCCATGTTTACTTTTAACCTTGTTCCAAGTTCTACATATGCATTTCAATAGTTAAAAATACATTAGCAGCGTCCATAGAGGTAGCGTGGCCGAGCGGTCTAAGGCGCTGGTTATAGGCACCAGTGTCTTCGGAGGCGTGAGTTCGAATCTTACCGCTGCCGTGTTTATTTTTAACCTTGTTGACAGTTCTGCAAATGCAATTCAAGAACTTAAGATACAACAGCAAAGTCCATAGACGTAGCGTGGCCGAGCGGTCTTAGGCGCTGGTTTAAGGCACCAGTCTCTTCGGAGGCGTGGGTTCGAATCCCACCGCTGCCATGTTTATTTTTAACCTGTTCATAGTTCTACATATGCATTTCAATAGTTAAAGGTACATTAGCAGCGTCCATAGAGATAGCGTGGCCGAGCGGTCTAAGGCGCTGTTTTAATGCACCAGTCTCTTCGGAGGCGTGGGTTCGAATCCCACCGCTGCCATGTTTACTTTTAACCTTGTTCCAAGTTCTACATATGCATTTCAATAGTTAGAGATACATTAGCAGGGTCCATAGAGGTAGCGTGGCCGAGCGGTCTAAGGCGCTGGTTATAGGCACCAGTGTCTTCGGAGGCGTGAGTTCGAATCTTACCGCTGCCGTGTTTATTTTTAACCTTGTTGACAGTTCTGCAAATGCAATTCAAGAACTTAAGATACAACAGCAAAGTCCATAGACGTAGCGTGGCCGAGCGGTCTTAGGCGCTGGTTTAAGGCACCAGTCTCTTCGTAGGCGTGGGTTCGAATCCCACCGCTGCCATGTTTATTTTTAACCTGTTCATAGTTCTACATATGCATTTCAATAGTTAAAGGTACATTAGCAGCGGCCATAGAGGTAAAGTGGCCGAGCGGTCTAAGGCGCTGGTTAAAGGCACCAGTCTCTTCGGAGGCGTGTGTTCGAATCTTACTGCTATCATGTTTATTTTTAACCTTGTTGACAGTTCTGCAAATGCAATTCAAGAACTTAAGATACAACAGCAAAGTCCATAGAGGTAGCGTGGCCGAGCGGTCTAAGTCGCTGGTTTAAGGCACCAGTCTCTTCGGAGGCGTGAGTTCGAATCTTACAGCTGCCATGTTTATTTTTAACCTTGTTGACAGTTCTGCAAATGCAATTCAAGAACTTAAGATACAACAGCAAAGTCCATAGTGGTAGCGTGGCCGAGCGGTCTAAGTCGCTGGTTTAAGGCACCAGTCTCTTCGGAGGCGTGAGTTCGAATCTTACAGCTGCCATGTTTATTTTTAACCTTGTTGACAGTTCTGCAAATGCAATTCAAGAACTTAAGATACAACAGCAAAGTCCATAGAGGTAGCGTGGCCGAGCGGTCTAAGGCGCTGGTTATAGGCACCAGTGTCTTCGGAGGCGTGAGTTCGAATCTTACCGCTGCCATGTGTATTTTTAACCTTGTTGACAGTTCTGCAAATGCAATTCAAGAACTTAAGATACAACAGCAAAGTCCATAGAGCTAGCGTGGCCGAGCGGTCTAAGGCGCTGGTTATAGGCACCAGTGTCTTCGGAGGCGTGAGTCCGAATCCCACCGCTGCCATGTTTATTTTTAACCTTGTTCAAAGTTCTACATATGCAATTCAATAGTTAAAAATACATTACCAGCTTCCATAGAGGTAGCGTGGCCAAGCGGTCTAACGCGCTGGTTTTAGGCACCAGTCTCTTCTGAGGCGTGGGTTCGAATCCCACCGCTGCCATGTTTACTTTTAACCTTGTTCCAAGTTCTACATATGCATTTCAATAGTTAGAGATACATTAGCAGGGTCCATAGAGGTAGCGTGGCCGAGCGGTCTAAGGCGCTGGTTTAAGGCACCAGTCTCTTCGGAGGCGTGAGTTCGAATCTTACCGCTGCCATGTTTATTTTTAACCTTGTTGACAGTTCTGCAAATGCAATTCAAGAACTTAAGATACAACAGCAAAGTCCATAGACGTAGCGTGGCCGAGCGGTCTAACGCGCTGGTTTTAGGCACCAGTCTCTTCTGAGGCGTGGGTTCGAATCTCACCGCTGCCATGTTTACTTTTAACCTTGTTCCAAGTTCTACATATGCATTTCAATAGTTAGAGATACATTAGCAGCGACCATAGAGGTAGCGTGGCCAAGCGGTCTAAGGCGCTGGTTAAAGGCACCAGTCTCTTCGGAGGCGTGTGTTCGAATCTTACTGCTATCATGTTTATTTTTAACCTTGTTGACAGTTCTGCAAATGCAATTCAAGAACTTAAGATACAACAGCAAAGTCCATAGACGTAGCGTGGCCAAGCGGTCTAAGGCGCTGGTTTTAGGCACCAGTCTCTTCTGAGGCGTGGGTTCGAATCTCACCGCTGCCATGTTTACTTTTAACCTTGTTCCAAGTTCTACATATGCATTTCAATAGTTAGAGATACATTAGCAGAGCCCATAGAGGTAGCGTGGCCGAGCGGTCTAAGGCGCTGGTTTTAGGCACCAGTCTCTTCTGAGGCGTGGGTTCGAATCTCACCGCTGCCATGTTTACTTTTAACCTTGTTCCAAGTTCTACATATGCATTTCAATAGTTAGAGATACATTAGCAGCGACCATAGAGGTAGCGTGGCCGAGCGGTCTAAGGCGCTGGTTATAGGCACCAGTCTCTTCTGAGGCGTGGGTTCGAATCTCACCGCTGCCATGTTTACTTTTAACCTTGTTCCAAGTTCTACATATGCATTTCAATAGTTAGAGATACATTAGCAGCGACCATAGAGGTAGCGTGGCCGAGCGGTCTAAGGCGCTGGTTATAGGCACCAGTGTCTTCGGAGGCGTGAGTTCGAATCTTACCGCTGCCATGTTTATTTTTAACCTTGTTGACAGTTCTGCAAATGCAATTCAAGAACTTAAGATACAACAGCAAAGTCCATAGACGTAGCGTGGCCGAGCGGTCTAAGGCGCTGGTTAAAGGCACCAGTCTCTTCGGAGGCGTGGGTTCGAATCCCACCGCTGCCATGTTTACTTTTAACCTTGTTCCAAGTTCTACATATGCATTTCAATAGTTAGAGATACATTAGCAGGGTCCATAGAGGTAGCGTGGCCGAGCGGTCTAAGGCGCTGGTTATAGGCACCAGTCTCTTCGGAGGCGTGGGTTCGAATCTTACCGCTGCTATGTTTATTTTTAACCTTTTTGACAGTTCTGCAAATGCACTTCAAGAACTAGAGATACATTTGCAAACTACCACAAAGGTAGCGTGGCCGAGCGGTCTAAGGCGCTGGTTTAAGGCACCAGTCTCTTCGGAGGCGTGGGTTCGAATCCCACCGCTGCCATTTTTATTTTTAATCTTGTTGACGGTTCTGCAAATGCATTTCAAGAACTTAAGATACAACAGCAAAGACCATAGAGGTAGCGTGGCCGAGCGGTCTAAGGCGCTGCTTTAAGGCACCAGTCTCTTCGGAGGCGTGGGTTCGAATCCCACCGCTGCCATGTTAATTTTTAACCTTGTTCTTAGTTTTACATATGCAATTCAATAGTTAAAGATAGCGTGGCCGAGCGGTCTAAGGCGCTGCTTTAAGGCACCAGTCTCTTCGGAGTCGTGGGTTCGAATCCCACCGTTGCCATGTTTATTTTTAACCTTGTTCAAAGTTCTACATATGCATTTCAATAGTTAGAGATACATTAGCAGCGTCCATAGAGGTAGCGTGGCCGAGCGGTCTAAGGCGCTGGTTTAAGGCACCAGTCTCTACGGAGGCGTGAGTTCGAATCTTACCGCTGCCATGTTAATTTTTAACCTTGTTCCAAGTTCTACATATGCATTTCAATAGTTAGAGATAGCGTGGCCGAGCGGTCTAAGGCGCTGCTTTAAGGCACCAGTCTCTTCTGAGGCGTGGGTTCGAATCCCACCGCTGCCATGTTTATTTTTAACCTTGTTCCAAGTTCTACATATGCATTTCAATAGTTAGAGATACATTAGCAGGGTCCATAGAGGTAGCGTGGCCGAGCGGTCTAAGGCGCTGGTTTTAATGCACCAGTCTCTTCGGAGGCGTGGTTTCGAATCCCACCGCTGCCATTTTTATTTTTAACCTTGTTGACAGTTCTGCAAATGCAATTCAAGAACTTAAGATACAACAGCAGAGACCATAGAGGTAGCGTGGCCGAGCGGTCTAAGGCGCTGCTTTAAGGCACCAGTCTCTTCTGAGGCGTGGGTTCGAATCCCACCGCTGCCATGTTTATTTTTAACCTTGTTCCAAGTTCTACATATGCATTTCAATAGTTAGAGATACATTAGCAACGGCCATAGAGGTAGCGTGGCCGAGCGGTCTAAGGCGCTGGTTTTAGGCACCAGTCTCTTCGGAGGCGTGGGTTCGAATCCCACCGCTGCCATGTATATTTTTAATCTTGTTGACAGTTCTGCAAATGCATTTCAAGAACTTAAGATACAACAGCAAAGACCATAGGGCGAGCGGTCTAAGGCGCTGGTTTAAGGCACCAGTCTCTTCGGAGGCGTGGGTTCGAATCCCACCGCTGCCATGTTTATTTTTAACCTTGTTGACAGTTCTGCAAATGCATTTCAAGAACTAGAGATACATTTGCAAACTACCACAGAGGTAGCGTGGCCGAGCGGTCTAAGGCGCTGGTTTAAGGCACCAGTCTCTTCGGAGGCGTGGGTTCGAATCCCACCGCTGCCATTTTTATTTTTAATCTTGTTGACGGTTCTGCAAATGCATTTCAAGAACTTAAGATACAACAGCAAAGACCATAGAGGTAGCGTGGCCGAGCGGTCTAAGGCGCTGGTTTTAGGCACCAGTCTCTTCTGAGGCGTGGGTTCGAATCCCACCGCTGCCATGTTTATTTTTAACCTTGTTGACAGTTCTGCAAATGCATTTCAAGAACTAGAGATACATTTGCAAACTACCATAGAGGTAGCGTGGCCGAGCGGTCTAAGGCGCTGCTTTAAGGCACCAATCTCTTCGTAGGCGTGGGTTCGAATCCCACCGCTGCCATGTTTATTTTTAACCTTGTTCCAAGTTCTAAATATGCATTTCAATAGTTAGAGATACATTGGCAACGGCCATAGAGGTAGCGTGGCCATGCGGTCTAAGGCGCTGGTTTTAGGCACCAGTCTCTTCGGAGGCGTGGGTTCGAATCCCACCGCTGCCATGTTTATTGTTAACCTTGTTCAAAGTTCTACATATGCATTTCAATAGTTAAAGATACATTAGCAGCGGCCATAGAGGTAGCGTGGCCAAGCGGTCTAAGGCGCTGGTTTTAGGAACCAGTCTCTTCGGAGGCGTGGGTTCGAATCCCACCGCTGCCATGTTTATTTTTAACCTTGTTCTTAGTTTTTCATATGCATTTCAATAGTTAAAGATAGCGTGGCCGAGCGGTCTAAGGCGCTGGTTTTAGGCACCAGTCTCTTCGGAGGCGTGGTTTCGAATCCCACCGCTGCCATTTTTATTTTTAACCTTGTTGACAGTTCTGCAAATGCAATTCAAGAACTTAAGATACAACAGCAGAGACCATAGAGGTAGCGTGGCCGAGCGGTCTAAGGCGCTGGTTTAAGGCACCAGTCTCTTCTGAGGCGTGGGTTCGAATCCCACCGCTGCCATGTTTATTGTTAACCTTGTTCAAAGTTCTACATATGCATTTCAATAGTTAAAGGTACATTAGCAACGGCCATAGAGGTAGCGTGGCCGAGCGGTCTAAGGCGCTGGTTTTAGGCACCAGTCTCTTCGGAGGCGTGGGTTCGAATCCCACCACTGCCATGTTTATTTTTAACCTTGTTGATAGTTCCACAAGTCCATTTGAATAACTAGATAAACATTAGCAGCGGCCATAGAGGTAGCGATGCCGAGCGGTCTAAGGCGCTGGTTTAAGGCACCAGTTTCTTCGGAGGCGTGGGTTCGAATCCCACCGCTGCCATGTTTATTTTTAACCCTGTTGACAGTTCTGCAAATGCCTTTCAAGAACTTAAGATACAACAGCAAAGGCCATAGAGGTAGCGTGGCCGAGCGGTCTAAGGCGATGGTTTTAGGCACCAGTTTCTTCGGAGGCGTGGGTTCGAATCCCGCCGCTTCCATGTTTATTTTTAACCATGTTGATAGTTCTACAATGGCATTTCAATAAGGAAAGGTACAACAGCAAAGACCATATAGGTGGATGGACGAGCGGTCTAAGGCGCTGGTTTAAGGCACAAGTTTCTTCGGAGGCGTGGGTTCGAATCCCACCGCTTCCATGTTTATTTTTAACCATGTTGATAGTTCTACAATGGCATTTCAATAAGGAAGGGTACAACAGCAAAGACCATATAGGTGGATGGACAAGCGGTCTAAGGCGCTGGTTTAAGGCACCAGTTTCTTCGGAGGCGTGGGTTCGAATCCCACCGCATCCATGTTTATTTTTAACCTTGTTGACAGTTCTGCAAATGCACTTCAAGAACTTAAGATACAACAGCAAAGACGATAGAGGTAGCGTGGCCGAGCGGTCTAAGGCGCTGGTTTTAGGCACCAGTCTCATCGGAGGCGTGAGTTCGAGTACCACCGCTGCCATGTTTATTTTTAACCTTGTTCAAAGTTCTACATTTGCATTTCAATAGTTAAGGATACATTAGCAGCGACCATAGTTGTAGCGTGGCCGAGCGGTCTAAGGCGCTGGTTTAAGCCACCAGTCTCTTCGGAGGCGTGGGTTCGAATCCCGCCGCTTCCATGTTTATTTTTAACCATGTTGATAGTTCTACAATGGCATTTCAATAAGGAAAGGTACAACAGCAAAGACCATATAGGTGGATGGACGAGCGGTCTAAGGCGCTGGTTTAAGCCACCAGTTTCTTCGGAGGCGTGGGTTCGAATCCCACCGCATCCATGTTTATTTTTAACCTTGTTGACAGTTCTGCAAATGCAATTCAAGAACTTAAGATACAACAGCAAAGACGATAGAGGTAGCGTGGCCGAGCGGTCTAAGGCGCTGGTTTAAGGCACAAGTCTCTTCGGAGGCGTGGGTTCGAATCCCACCGCTGCCATGTTTATTTTTAACATTGTTCATAGTTCTACATATGCATTTCAATAGTTAAAGATACATTAGCAGCGTCCATAGAGGTAGCGTGGCCGAGCGGTCTAAGGCGCTGGTTTTAGGCACCAGTCTCTTCGGAGGCGTGGGTTCGAATCCCGCTGCTGCCATGTTTATTTTTAACCTTGTTCATAGTTCTACATATGCATTTCAATAGTTAAAGATACATTAGCAGCGTCCATAGAGGTAGCGTGGCCGAGCGGTCTAAGGCGCTGGTTTAAGGCACCAGTCTCTTCGGAGGCGTGGGTTCGAATCGCACCGCTGCCATGTTTATTTTTAACATTGTTCATAGTTCTACATATGCATTTCAATAGTTAAAGATACATTAGCAGCGTTCATAGAGGTAGCGTGGCCGAGCGGTCTAAGGCGCTGGTTTTAGGCACCAGTCTCTTCGGAGGCGTGGGTTCGAATCCCACCGCTGCCATGTTAATTTTTAACCTTGTTGACAGTTCTGCAAATGCAATTCAAGAACTTAAGATACAACAGCAAAGACAATAGAGGTAGCGTGGCCGAGCGGTCTAAGGCGCTGGTTTAAGGCACCAGTCTCTTCGGAGGCGTGGGTTCGAATCCCACCGCTGCCATGTTTATTTTTAACCTTGTTGACAGTTCTGCAAATGCAATTCAAGAACGTAAGATACAACAGCAAAGACGATAGAGGTAGCGTGGCCGAGCGGTCTAAGGCGCTGGTTTAAGGCACCAGTCTCTTCGGAGGCGTGGGTTCGAATCCCACCGCTGCCATGTTTATTTTTAACCTTGTTCCAAGTTCTACATATGCATTTCAATAGTTAAAAATACATTAGCAGCGTCCATAGAGGTAGCGTGGCCGAGCGGTCTAAGGCGCTGGTTTTAGGCACCAGTCTCTTCGGAGGCGTGGGTTCGAATCCCGCCGCAGCCATGTTTATTTTTAACCTTGTTCATAGTTCTACATATGCATTTCAATAGTTAAAGATACATTAGCAGCGTCCATAGAGGTAGCGTGGCCGAGCGGTCTAAGGCGCTGGTTTTAGGCACCAGTCTCTTTGGAGGCGTGGGTTCGAATCCCACCGCTGCCATGTTTATTTTTAACCTTGTTGACAGTTCTGCAAATGCACTTCAAGAACTTAAGATACAAAAGCAGAGACCATAGACGTAGCGTGGCCGAGCGGTCTAAGGCAATGGTTTTAGGCATCAGTTTCTTCGGAGGCGTGGGTTCGAATCCCAACGCTGCCATGTTTATTTTTAACCTTGTTCATAGTTCTACATATGCATTTCAATAACTAAAGATACATTAGAAACGACCATAGTGGTAGCGTGGCCGAGCAGTCTAACGAGGTGTTTTTAGGAACCAGTTTCTTCGGAGGCGTGAGTTCGAATCCAACCGCTGCCATGTTTATTTTCAACCTTGTTCATAGTTCTACATATGCATTTCAATAACTAAAGATACATTAGCAGCGACCATAGTGGTAGCGTGGCCGAGCGGTCTAAGGCGCTGGTTTTAGCCACCAGTCTCTTCGGAGGTGTGGGCTCGAATGACACCACCGCCATGTTTATTTTTAACCTTGTTGACAGTTCTGCAAATGCATTTCAAGAAATTAAGATACAACAGCAAAGACCATGCAGGTAGGGTGGCCGAGCGGTCTAAGGCGCTGGTTTTAGGCACCAGTGTCTTTGGAGGCGTGGGTTCGAATTCCAACGCTGCCAACTTCAATTTAACTTTGTTGATAGTTCTACAACTGCGTTTCAATAACTAGAGATACATTTGCAACGACCCTCTTGGTAGCGTGGCCTCGCGGTCTAAGGCGCTGGTTTTAGGCACCAGTCCCTTCGGAAGAGTGGGTTCGAATCCCACCGCTGCCATGTTTATTTTTAACCTTGTTGACAGTTCTGCAAATGCATTTCAAGAACTTAAGATACAACAATAAAGACCATTGAGGTAGCGCGGCCGAGCGGTCTAAGGGGCTGGTGTTAGGCACCAGTGTCTTCGGAGGCGTGGTTTCGAATCCCACCGCTGCCATGTTTATTTTTAACCTTATTGAAAGTTCTACTAGTGTAATTCAATACCTAAACATACATTAGCAACGACCATAGAAGTAGCGTGGCCGAGGTGTTTAAGGCTCCAGTCTGTTTCTAGGCGTGGGCTTGAATCCCACCGCTGCCATATTTATTTTTAACCTTGCTGATAGTTCTACAAGTGCCTTTCAATAACTAACGATAAAACCGAAAAAACCATAGAGGTAGCGTGACCGAGCGGTCTAAAGCGCTTGTCTTAGGCACCCGTCTCTTCGGAGGCGTGGGTTCGAATCCCACCGCTGCCATTTTTATTTTTAAGCTTGTTGACAGTTCTGCAAATGCATTTCAAGAACTTAAGATACAACATTAAGGACCGTAGAGGTAGCGTGGCCGAGCGGACTAAGGCACTGGATTTAGGCACAAGTCTTTTCGGAGGCGTGGGTTCGAATCCCACCGCTGCCATGTTTATTTTTAACCTTGTTCATAGTTCTACATATGCACTTCAATAGCTAAAGATACATTAGGAACTACCATGGAAGTAGCGTGGCCGAGCTGTCTAAGGCGCTGGTTTTAGGCACCAGTGTCTTTGGAGGCGTGGGTTCGAATTCCAACGCTGCCAACTTCAATTTAACTTTGTTGATAGTTGAGGATATTCAAAAGATAATGAATAGTAAAAATTTGAAGGAGAAAGACCTAAAGATGGAAGAACCCAAAAGGAGAAATCCTCTAGTAATAATTTACGATGTACTAGCTGGAGTGAAAGAGGAGGAAATAAAACGATATATGTATTTACAAAACTTTGATGATATGTCTTGGGAAGACTTCGACAGTAAAGTTAACTTAAGATTCAAAACGGGACCAAGAAATAAGGCAACAGTTCACCATGTCATGGAGGTCGAACCATTGTTAAGAAGGCGCATTGTAATGTTAGGAAGACTATATATTGGCTTTCAATCGGTTAGCGTAAAGGACTTTATAACAGTCCCTAGATGCCTCAAATGTCAGGATCTTGGACACGTAGCTAAGTTTTGCAAAAGTGAACATAGCAAATGTGCTCATTGTGGGGAGGAAGGGCATGACAGAAAGGACTGTGATAAGAAAGAGCAACAGAGGAAATGCATACCATGTAGCCTAAGAAAGAAGATTTGCACAGAGAACAAAGAAGAGAAACGACAATGTCCAACATATGCAATGCTGAGGGAAAGAATCATATCAAGAACAAATTATGGCTAATAATCATAATAATGATAATCAACAATGCAACTTTAATGAAACATCTCTAATAAGATTTGGACAAGTTAAACGCTAAGCGTAGTAAAATGGTCATGATGGAACTACGTAAATTGGCAGAAGAGCAAAAAATAGATATCCTTTGTATACAAGAACCGTATACCTTGCGAGGAAAAGTGGTACATATGCCAATTGGTAGTAGAATTATAACAACAGGTACAAGTCCTCAAGCTATCATTATTGTATTTAACAAACAAATACAAATAGTTAAAATAGCGCAACACAATGATGAATGGCTATGTTGTCTAGAAATGACCTATAGAGGTAAAACCAATATTCTGATAAATCAATATTATCAATATAAAGACAATATAGAACTGCACTTGGAAAAGACTAGAGAAATTCTGGACCAATACAACAGGGAGCCAATATTAATAACACTAGATGCCAATGCAAAATCAGTTCTATGGGGAAGTAAAAATCCTGACGAAAATGGAGACAAAATGGAAGAACTAATCCAAGAATATGGTTTGGAGGTCTTGAATCAAAGAAATAATCCTTATACGTTTCAAGGAAGAGCTGGAGCAGAAGAAAACATAGATGTTACCTTAGCTAGAGGATATATTGTATCTAAAATAATAAACTGGAAGGTGACACAACAACAGACTTCTAGCGACCACAATCTAATATTATTTGACTGTGTAGTAAGGATGAAAAATGAAGTACCATTACATACTGGACCAACTAGATACATAGTTAAAAATATAGATAAACAGAAGCTTATCCAAGAATTTAGATTACCGGCAATCCTAGATGATGATAACATTGACACTAAGGCGAAGAAAATCACAGAAAGTGTGCAAAATGTTATGAAGAAAACGTTATTAAGGATAAGACCAAAGATTAATGAGCGGAATGTATGGAACGAAAAACTTCAAAAGTTAAGAAGTAAATTAAGGAAAGCAAGAAGAATATATCAGAGAACAGTCATCTCAGAAGAAAGAGAGAGGAATCTAAATATCTTTAGAAGAATAAAAGAAAAATATAAGATAACTCTAGAGGAATCCAGACAAAACTCCTGGGACAAGTTCGTCGAAGAAAAATTATCAAATAACGCATGGGGAATCCCATACAAGATTGTAATGGAGAAAGTTAATGTACCGGAGGTTATATCTACACTCAAAAAGGATGATGGTCAAATGACAAGAACGTGGCTAGAATCAACAAATCATTTATTGAACAAACTATTACCATTGGATATACTGGAAGGAGAAAACGATGATCAGAGAAAGAAAAGAGATGCCTTCAAAGGAAGCTACAACGGAGAGAGGTTAATGTATCCGTTTGATAAATCAGAAGTTCGACTGGCAATCAGAGACTGTAGAACAGGGAAATCACCTGGACCAGATGGAATACCTTCAGAAGTCATATTGGCGTTGGAAGAACCACTAGTTCCTATTCTTACAGAGCTATTTAATGAGTGTATATACGAAGGAAGAATACCATACTGTTGGAAAAATGCAAATGTGGTAATTCTGAAAAAAGCAAAAGATAAAGATCCTACAGAAGTAAAATCATACAGACCAGTGTGTTTGCTAAACACTATAGGAAAGATCCAAGAAAGACTACTAAGTAAACGTATACATGAGTTTAGGACTATGATTGGCATGACAGACACTCAATACGGATTTCGGAAGCACAGATCAACTGATGATGCAATAAATAAAGCATTAGAGAACATAAAATTAAATCCCAATAAGTATGTCATAAATATATTCTTTGATATTTCTGGTGCATTCGATAATCTGTGGTGGCCAGAATTGTTCAAAATTATGAGAGACAAAGAGTATCCAAGATGTTTATATAATATGTTGAGGGACTACTGTAAAGACAGAACCGTAACATTAGTAGCTGAAAGCAGGAAATTAATCAGAGATGTTAATAAAGGATGCCCTCAAGGGTCAATATTGGGTCCTATCTTTTGGCATATACTAACTGAACCGATTCTGGAGAGATTAAGACATTTAAATTCCACATCAGATGTTATAGCGTATGCAGATGATCTGATGGTAATTATAGATGGGAATAATCGTAGAGAAATAGAAAAGAAGGCTAAGAATATCACTGAGACCTTGCAAGACTGGTGCAATGACGTAAAACTAACCATAGCATCCTCAAAATCAGCATACGTAGTAACGAAAGGTAAACTAAAGAGGAACCCAGTAATTAGAATAAACAATGCACCGATACCAAGAAGGCAAAGTTTAAAATACTTAGGTATAATTGTCGACGAGAATTTGACTTTTAATACGCATATTGATTACATAAGACACAAAACTTCAAAAGTGATGGGAAAGTTGACGTCGTTGATTCAAAGGAATTTTAAATTACCCACTGATATCATCAAATTGTATCATACAAGTATTGCAGCTGGGATTATGGGATACGGAGCAAGTACATGGGCTCAAAGGCTTTGCAATAAAAGAAACAAAATGCTAATAAGAAGAACACAAAGACAGATACTTTTAAGGTATGCAGGCGGAACTAAGACCACCCCCACGATGGCTCTATTCGTAATCCTAGGGATATGGCCGATGGACTTCATCATAAGATATAGAGGTGCAGAATACTGGAGAAGAAAGAATAACCGGCAAAAAGTACGAGAATAGTAGGTGTAGAATGTGAGACAAGGATGCAAATTAAAAGGACAATATTACAGGAATGGCAAAACGAATGGGACAGCATAGAGGAAGGACGTCGAGTTTATGAACTACTTCCAACAATAGAAGAAAGACTAAGGATGAGCCACTTCAAACCGACTAAAGGAATAATCCATTTTATTAGTGGACATGGACCTTATGCCACCTACTTTAAGAGGATAGGAAGGCGAGCGACAAGTCTATGTACAGCATGCAGCATAGAGGACACACCAGAACACCAAATTTTCGAGTGTCAAGAGCATCGAGAAGTGGATAATTTGAGACAAGAGCTGCAAGGAAAGACAACATGGGAAATAATAAGAGATGCAGAGGAGTTCAATAAGTTAGACACAATAACAAACATCATTTCAACAAAAGCTTGGGAACAATATATAACTTCTAAGAAATCGACACCAATGGAATTGGCTACACCTGCAACACTTCAACAAATAAGACGATCAACTAGACTCCAAAGACGAGAGATGGAAGAAAATATGAACATAGGAAGAGATCCAATTGAGGAAGCAACACCAGTAGGAGAAGAGGAATAAAGAGATTTTGAAATTGAACATATCCATGAGTTGGGAGGAGAAGAGCTAATAAACCAACAAGGTTATATAGACTGAAATCGGACTGACTTGACAGCGATATATATATAATTGAAGAGAGAGACTAACTTGGAAACAAAAGAAAAAAAAAATAATTAGGATAGTTAGGTTAGTTGACTGCAAAGTTTAGCAGTCACTTAGGTTATTGTTTCTGCAAACAATTAAAAGTTATTCTTATAATTAATAAATGTATAAATGAAAATAAGAAATAGTTAAAAGGTTCCGATATAGAATCTAGGCATCGGAACATAAGAAAGCAGAGGGGTTTTTTTTGGGGGGGGGGGGGGGGGGTTGATAGTTCTACAACTGCGTTTCAATAACTAGAGATACATTTGCAACGACCCTCTTGGTAGCGTGGCCGAGCGGTCTAAGGCGCTGGTTTTAGGCACCAGTCCCTTCGGAAGAGTGGGTTCGAATCCCACCGCTGCCATGTTTATTTTTAACCTTGTTGACAGTTCTGCAAATGCATTTCAAGAACTAGAGATACATTTGCAAACTACCACAGAGGTAGCGTGGCCGAGCGGTCTAAGGCGCTGGTTTAAGGCACCAGTCTCTTCGGAGGCGTGGGTTCGAATCCCACCGCTGCCATTTTTATTTTTAATCTTGTTGACAGTTCTGCAAATGCATTTCAAGAACTTAAGATACAACAGCAAAGACCATAGGGCGAGCGGTCTAAGGCGCTGGTTTAAGGCACCAGTCTCTTCGGAGGCGTGGGTTCGAATCCCACCGCTGCCATGTTTATTTTTAAACTTGTTGACAGTTCTGCAAATGCATTTCAAGAACTAGAGATACATTTGCAAACCACCACAGAGGTAGCGTGGCCGAGCGGTCTAAGGCGCTGGTTTAAGGCACCAGTCTCTTCGGAGGCGTGGGTTCGAATCCCACCGCTGCCATTTTTATTTTTAATCTTGTTGACGGTTCTGCAAATGCATTTCAAGAACTTAAGATACAACAGCAAAGACCATAGAGGTAGCGTGGCCGAGCGGTCTAAGGCGCTGCTTTAAGGCACCAGTCTCTTCGGAGGCGTGGGTTCGAATCCCACCGCTGCCATGTTAATTTTTAACCTTGTTCTTAGTTTTACATATGCATTTCAATAGTTAAAGATAGCGTGGCCGAGCGGTCTAAGGCGCTGCTTTAAGGCACCAGTCTCTTCGGAGTCGTGGGTTCGAATCCCACCGTTGCCATGTTTATTTTTAACCTTGTTCAAAGTTCTACATATGCATTTCAATAGTTTAAAATACATTGGCAGCGTCCATAGAGGTAGCGTGGCCGAGCGGTCTAAGGCGCTGGTTTTAGGCACCAGTCTCTTCTGAGGCGTGGGTTCGAATCCCACCGCTGCCATGTTTATTTTTAACCTTGTTGACAGTTCTGCAAATGCATTTCAAGAACTAGAGATACATTTGCAAACTACCATAGAGGTAGCGCGGCCGAGCGGTCTAAGGCGCTGCTTTAAGGCACCAATCTCTTCGTAGGCGTGGGTTCGAATCCCACCGCTGCCATGTTTATTTTTAACCTTGTTCCAAGTTCTAAATATGCATTTCAATAGTTAGAGATACATTAGCAGGGTCCATAGAGGTAGCGTGGCCGAGCGGTCTAAGGCGCTGGTTTTAATGCACCAGTCTCTTCGGAGGCGTGGTTTCGAATCCCACCGCTGCCATTTTTATTTTTAACCTTGTTGACAGTTCTGCAAATGCAATTCAAGTACTTAAGATACAACAGCAGAGACCATAGAGGTAGCGTGGCCGAGCGGTCTAAGGCGCTGCTTTAAGGCACCAGTCTCTTCTGAGGCGTGGGTTCGAATCCCGCCGCTGCCATGTTTACTTTTAACCTTGTTCAAAGTTCTACATATGCATTTCAATACTTAAAGGTACATTAGCATCGGCCATAGAGGTAGCGTGGCCGAGCGGTCTAAGGCGCTGGTTTTAGGCACCAGTCTCTTCGGAGGCGTGGGTTCGAATCCCACCGCTGCCATGTTTATTGTTAACCTTGTTCAAAGTTCTACATATGCATTTCAATAGTTAAAGATACATTATCAGCGGCCATAGAGGTAGCGTGGCCAAGCGGTCTAAGGCGCTGGTTTTAGGCACCAGTCTCTTCGGAGGCGTGGGTTCGAATCCCACCGCTGCCATGATTTTTTTTAACCTTGTTCTTAGTTTTTCATATGCATTTCAATAGTTAAAGATAGCGTGGCCGAGCGGTCTAAGGCGCTGGTTTTAGGCACCAGTCTCTTCGGAGGCGTGGTTTCGAATCCCACCGCTGCCATTTTTATTTTTAACCTTGTTGACAGTTCTGCAAATGCAATTCAAGAACTTAAGATACAACAGCAGAGACCATAGAGGTAGCGTGGCCGAGCGGTCTAAGGCGCTGGTTTAAGGCACCAGTCTCTTCTGAGGCGTGGGTTCGAATCCCACCGCTGCCATGTTTATTGTTAACCTTGTTCAAAGTTCTACATATGCATTTCAATAGTTAAAGGTACATTAGCAACGGCAATAGAGGTAGCGTGGCCGAGCGGTCTAAGGCGCTGGTTTTAGGCACCAGTCTCTTCGGAGGCGTGGGTTCGAATCCCACCGCTGCCATGTATATTTTTAATCTTGTTGACAGTTCTGCAAATGCATTTCAAGAACTTAAGATACAACAGCAAAGACCATAGGGCGAGCGGTCTAAGGCGCTGGTTTAAGGCACCAGTCTCTTCGGAGGCGTGGGTTCGAATCCCACCGCTGCCATGTTAATTTTTAACCTTGTTGACAGTTCTGCAAATGCATTTCAAGAACTAGAGATACATTTGCAAACTACCACAGAGGTAGCGTGGCCGAGCGGTCTAAGGCGCTGGTTTAAGGCACCAGTCTCTTCGGAGGCGTGGGTTCGAATCCCACCGCTGCCATTTTTATTTTTAATCTTGTTGACGGTTCTGCAAATGCATTCAAGAACTTAAGATACAAAAGCAAAGACCATAGAGGTAGCGTGGCCGAGCGGTCTAAGGCGCTGCTTTAAGGCACCAGTCTCTTCGGAGGCGTGGGTTCGAATCCCACCGCTGCCATGTTAATTTTTAACCTTGTTCTTAGTTTTACATGTGCATTTCAATAATTAAAGATAACGTGGCCGAGCGGTCTAAGGCGCTGCTTTAAGGCACCAGTCTCTTCGGAGTCGTGGGTTCGAATCCCACCGTTGCCATGTTTATTTTTAAACTTGTTCAAAGTTCTACATATGCATTTCAATAGTTAAAAATACATTGGCAGCGTCCGTAGAGGTAGCGTGGCCGAGCGGTCTAAGGCGCTGGTTTTAGGCACCAGTCTCTTCTGAGGCGTGGGTTCGAATCCCACCGCTGCCATGTTTATTTTTAACCTTGTTCCAAGTTCTACATATGCATTTCAATAGTTAGAGATACATTAGCAGGGTCCATAGAGGTAGCGTGGCCGAGCGGTCTAAGGCGCTGGTTTTAATGCACCAGTCTCTTCGGAGGCGTGGTTTCGAATCCCACCGCTGCCATTTTTATTTTTAACCTTGTTGACAGTTCTGCAAATGCAATTCAAGAACTTAAGATACAACAGCAGAGACCATAGAGGTAGCGTGGCCAAGCGGTCTAAGGCGCTGCTTTAAGGCACCAGTCTCTTCTGAGGCGTGGGTTCGAATCCCACCGCTGCCATGTTTATTGTTAACCTTGTTCAAAGTTCTACATATGCATTTCAATAGTTAATGGTACATTAGCAACGGCCATAGAGGTAGCGTGGCCGAGCGGTCTAAGGCGCTGGTTTTAGGCACCAGTATCTTCGGAGGCGTGGGTTCGAATCCCACCGCTGCCATGCATATTTTTAATCTTGTTGACAGTTCTGCAAATGCATTTCAAGAACTTAAGATACAACAGCAAAGACCATAGGGCGAGCGGTCTAAGGCGCTGGTTTAAGGCACCAGTCTCTTCGGAGGCGTGGGTTCGAATCCCACCGCTGCCATGTTTATTTTTAACCTTGTTGACAGTTCTGCAAATGCATTTCAAGAACTAGAGATACATTTGCAAACCACCACAGAGGTAGCGTGGCCGAGCGGTCTAAGGCGCTGGTTTAAGGCACCAGTCTCTTCGGAGGCGTGGGTTCGAATCCCACCGCTGCCATTTTTATTTCTAATCTTGTTGACGGTTCTGCAAATGCATTTCAAGAACTTAAGATACAACAGCAAAGACCATAGAGGTAGCGTGGCCGAGCGGTCTAAGGCGCTGCTTTAAGGCACCAGTCTCTTCGGAGGCGTGGGTTCGAATCCCACCGCTGCCATGTTAATTTTTAACCTTGTTCTTAGTTTTACATATGCATTTCAATAGTTAAAGATAGCGTGGCCGAGCGGTCTAAGGCGCTGCTTTAAGGCACCAGTCTCTTCGGAGTCGTGGGTTCGAATCCCACCGTTGCCATGTTTATTTTTAACCTTGTTCAAAGTTCTACATATGCATTTCAATAGTTAAAAATACATTGGCAGCGTCCATAGAGGTAGCGTGGCCGAGCGGTCTAAGGCGCTGGTTTTAGGCACCAGTCTCTTCGGAGTCGTGGGTTCGAATCCCACCGCTGCCATGTTTATTTTTAACCTTGTTGACAGTTCTGCAAATGCATTTCAAGAACTAGAGATACATTTGCAAACTACCATAGAGGTAGCGCGGCCGAGCGGTCTAAGGCGCTGCTTTAAGGCACCAATCTCTTCGTAGGCGTGGGTTCGAATCCCACCGCTGCCATGTTTATTTTTAACCTTGTTCCAAGTTCTAAATATGCATTTCAATAGTTAGAGATACATTAGCAGGGTCCATAGAGGTAGCGTGGCCGAGCGGTCTAAGGCGCTGGTTTTAATGCACCAGTCTCTTCGGAGGCGTGGTTTCGAATCCCACCGCTGCCATTTTTATTTTTAACCTTGTTGACAGTTCTGCAAATGCAATTCAAGTACTTAAGATACAACAGCAGAGACCATAGAGGTAGCGTGGCCGAGCGGTCTAAGGCGCTGCTTTAAGGCACCAGTCTCTTCTGAGGCGTGGGTTCGAATCCCGCCGCTGCCATGTTTACTTTTAACCTTGTTCAAAGTTCTACATATGCATTTCAATACTTAAAGGTACATTAGCATCGGCCATAGAGGTAGCGTGGCCGAGCGGTCTAAGGCGCTGGTTTTAGGCACCAGTCTCTTCGGAGGCGTGGGTTCGAATCCCACCGCTGCCATGTTTATTGTTAACCTTGTTCAAAGTTCTACATATGCATTTCAATAGTTAAAGATACATTATCAGCGGCCATAGAGGTAGCGTGGCCAAGCGGTCTAAGGCGCTGGTTTTAGGCACCAGTCTCTTCGGAGGCGTGGGTTCGAATCCCACCGCTGCCATGTTTTTTTTTAACCTTGTTCTTAGTTTTTCATATGCATTTCAATAGTTAAAGATAGCGTGGCCGAGCGGTCTAAGGCGCTGGTTTTAGGCACCAGTCTCTTCGGAGGCGTGGTTTCGAATCCCACCGCTGCCATTTTTATTTTTAAGCTTGTTGACAGTTCTGCAAATGCAATTCAAGAACTTAAGATACAACAGCAGAGACCATAGAGGTAGCGTGGCCGAGCGGTCTAAGGCGCTGGTTTAAGGCACCAGTCTCTTCTGAGGCGTGGGTTCGAATCCCACCTCTGCCATGTTTATTGTTAACCTTGTTCAAAGTTCTACATATGCATTTCAATAGTTAAAGGTACATTAGCAACGGCCATAGAGGTAGCGTGGCCGAGCGGTCTAAGGCGCTGGTTTTAGGCACCAGTCTCTTCGGAGGCGTGGGTTCGAATCCCACCGCTGCCATGTATATTTTTAATCTTGTTGACAGTTCTGCAAATGCATTTCAAGAACTTAAGATACAACAGCAAAGACCATAGGGCGAGCGGTCTAAGGCGCTGGTTTAAGGCACCAGTCCTTTCGGAGGCGTGGGTTCGAATCCCACCGCTGCCATGTTTATTTTTAACCTTGTTGACAGTTCTGCAAATGCATTTCAAGAACTAGAGATACATTTGCAAACTACCACAGAGGTAGCGTGGCCGAGCGGTCTAAGGCGCTGGTTTAAGGCACCAGTCTCTTCGGAGGCGTGGGTTCGAATCCCACCGCTGCCATTTTTATTTTTAATCTTGTTGACGGTTCTGCAAATGCATTTCAAGAACTTAAGATACAACAGCAAAGACCATAGAGGTAGCGTGGTCGAGCGGTCTAAGGCGCTGCTTTAAGGCACCAGTCTCTTCGGAGGCGTGGGTTCGAATCCCACCGCTGCCATGTTAATTTTTAACCTTGTTCTTAGTTTTACATATGCATTTCAATAGTTAAAGATAGCGTGGCCGAGCGGTCTAAGGCGCTGCTTTAAGGCACCAGTCTCTTCGGAGTCGTGGGTTCGAATCCCACCGTTGCCATGTTTATTTTTAACCTTGTTCAAAGTTCTACATATGCATTTCAATAGCTAAAAATACATTGGCAGCGTCCATAGAGGTAGCGTGGCCGAGCGGTCTAAGGCGCTGGTTTTAGGCACCAGTCTCTTCTGAGGCGTGGGTTCGAATCCCACCGCTGCCATTTTTATTTTTAATCTTGTTGACGGTTCTGCAAATGCATTTCAAGAACTTAAGATACAACAGCAAAGACCATAGAGGTAGCGTTGCCGAGCGGTCTAAGGCGCTGCTTTAAGGCACCAGTCTCTTCGGAGGCGTGGGTTCGAATCCCACCGCTGCCATGTTAATTTTTAACCTTGTTCTTAGTTTTACATATGCATTTCAATAGTTAAAGATAGCGTGGCCGAGCGGTCTAAGGCGCTGCTTTAAGGCACCAGTCTCTTCGGAGTCGTGGGTTCGAATCCCACCGTTGCCATGTTTATTTTTAACCTTGTTCAAAGTTCTACATATGCATTTCAATAGTTAAAAATACATTGGCAGCGTCCATAGAGGTAGCGTGGCCGAGCGGTCTAAGGCGCTGGTTTTAATTTACCAGTCTCTTCGGAGGCGTGGTTTCGAATCCCACCGCTGCCATTTTTATTTTTAACCTTGTTCACAGTTCTGCAAATGCAATTCAAGAACTTAAGATACAACAGCAGAGACCATAGAGGTAGCGTGGCCGAGCGGTCTAAGGCGCTGCTTTAAGGCACCAGTCTCTTCTGAGGCGTGGGTTCGAATCCCACCGCTGCCATGTTTATTGTTAACCTTGTTCAAAGTTCTACATATGCATTTCAATAGTTAAAGGTACATTAGCAACGGCCATAGAGGTAGCGTGGCCGAGCGGTCTAAGGCGCTGGTTTTAGGCACCAGTCTCTTCGGAGGCGTGGGTTCGAATTCCACCGCTGCCATGTTTATTGTTAAGCTTGTTCAAAGTTCTACATATGCATTTCAATAGTTAAAGATACATTAGCAGCGGCCATAGAGGTAGCGTGGCCGAGCGGTCTAAGGCGCTGGTTTTAGGCACCAGTCTCTTCGGAGGCGTGGGTTCGAATCCCACCGCTGCCATGTTAATTTTTAACCTTGTTCTTAGTTTTACATATGCATTTCAATAGTTAAAGATAGCGTGGCCGAGCGGTCTAAGGCGCTGCTTTAAGGCACCAGTCTCTTCGGAGTCGTGGGTTCGAATCCCACCGTTGCCATGTTTATTTTTAACCTTGTTCAAAGTTCTACATATGCATTTCAATAGTTAAAAATACATTGGCAGCGTCCATAGAGGTAGCGTGGCCGAGCGGTCTAAGGCGCTGGTTTTAATTTACCAGTCTCTTCGGAGGCGTGGTTTCGAATCCCACCGCTGCCATTTTTATTTTTAACCTTGTTGACAGTTCTGCAAATGCAATTCAGGAACTTAAGATACAACAGCAGAGACCATAGAGGTAGCGTGGCCAAGCGGTCTAAGGCACTGCTTTAAGGCACCAGTCTCTTCTGAGGCGTGGGTTCGAATCCCACCGCTGCCATGTCTATTGTTAACCTTGTTCAAAGTTCTACATATGCATTTCAATAGTTAAAGGTACATTAGCAACGGCCATAGAGGTAGCGTGGCCGAGCGGTCTAAGGCGCTGGTTTTAGGCACCAGTCTCTTCGGAGGCGTGGGTTCGAATTCCACCGCTGCCATGTTTATTGTTAAGCTTGTTCAAAGTTCTACATATGCATTTCAATAGTTAAAGATACATTAGCAGCGGCCATAGAGGTAGCGTGGCCGAGCGGTCTAAGGCGCTGGTTTTAGGCACCAGTCTCTTCGGAGGCGTGGGTTCGAATCCCACCGCTGCCATGTTTATTTTTAACCTTGTTCTTAGTTTTTCATATGCATTTCAATAGTTAAAGATAGCGTGGCCGAGCGGTCTAAGGCGCTGGTTTTAGGCACCAGTCTCTTCGGAGGCGTGGGTTCGAATCCCACCGCTGCCATGTTTATTTTTAACCTTGTTCAAAGTTCAACATATGCATTTCAATAGTTAAAGGTACATTAGCAGCGTCCATAGAGATAGCGTGGCCGAGCGGTCTAAGGCGCTGTTTTAATGCACCAGTCTCTTCGGAGGCGTGAGTTCGAACCCCATCGCTGCCATGTTAATTTTTAACCTTGTTCTTAGTTTTTCATATGCATTTCAATAGTTAAAGATAGCGTGGCCGAGCGGTCTAAGGCGCTGGTTTTAGGCACCAGTCTCTTCGGAGGCGTGGGTTCGAATCCCACCGCTGCCATGTTTATTTTTAACCTTGTTCAAAGTTTAACATATGCATTTCAATAGTTATAGGTACATTAGCAGCGTCCATAGAGATAGCGTGGCCGAGCGGTCTAAGCCGCTGTTTTAATGCACCAGTCTCTTCGGAGGCGTGGGTTCGAATCCCACCGCTGCCATGTTTACTTTTAACCTTGTTCCAAGTTCTACATATGCATTTCAATAGTTAAAAATACATTACCAGCTTCCATAGAGGTAGCGTGGCCGAGCGGTCTAAGGCGCTGGTTATAGGCACCAGTGTCTTCGGAGGCGTGAGTTCGAATCTTACCGCTGCCGTGTTTATTTTTAACCTTGTTGACAGTTCTGCAAATGCAATTCAAGAACTTCAGATACAACAGCAAAGTCAATAGACGTAGCGTGGCCGAGCGGTCTAAGACGCTGGTTTAAGGCACCAGTCTCTTCGGAGGCGTGGGTTCGAATCCCACCGCTGCCATGTTTACTTTTAACCTTGTTCCAAGTTCTACATATGCATTTCAATAGTTAAAAATACATTACCAGCTTCCATAGAGGTAGCGTGGCCGAGCGGTCTAAGGCGCTGGTTTTAGGCACCAGTCTCTTCTGAGGCGTGGGTTCGAATCCCACCGCTGCCATGTTTACTTTTAACCTTGTTCCAAGTTCTACATATGCATTTCAATAGTTAAAAATACATTACCAGCTTCCATAGAGGTAGCGTGGCCGAGCGGTCTAAGGCGCTGGTTTAAGTCACAAGTCTCTTCGGAGGCGTGGGTTCGAATCCCACCGCTGCCATGTTTATTTTTAACCTTGTTCCAAGTTCTACATATGCATTTCAATAGTTAGAGATACATTAGGAGGGTCCATAGAGGTAGCGTGGCCGAGCGGTCTAAGGCGCTGGTTTAAGGCACCAGTCTCTTCGGAGGCGTGGGTTCGAATCCCACCGTTGCCATGTTTATTGTTAACCTTGTTCATAGTTCTACATATGCATTTCAATAGTTAAAAATACATTACCAGCTTCCATAGAGGTAGCGTGGCCAAGCGGTCTAAGGTGCTGGTTTTAGGCACCAGTCTCTTCTGAGGCGTGGGTTCGAATCCCACCGCTGCCATGTTTACTTTTAACCTTGTTCCAAGTTCTACATATGCATTTCAATAGTTAGAGATACATTAGCAGGGTCCATAGAGGTAGCGTGGCCGAGCGGTCTAAGGCGCTGGTTATAGGCACCAGTCTCTTCGGAGGCGTGAGTTCGAATCTTACCGCTGCCGTGTTTATTTTTAACCTTGTTGACAGTTCTGCAAATGCAATTCAAGAACTTAAGATACAACAGCAAAGTCCATAGACGTAGCGTGGCCGAGCGGTCTAAGGCGCTGGTTTAAGGCACCAGTCTCTTCGGAGGCGTGGGTTCGAATCCCACCGCTGCCATGTTTATTTTTAACCTGTTCATAGTTCTACATATGCATTTCAATAGTTAAAGGTACATTAGCAGCGGCCATAGAGGTAAAGTGGCCGAGCGGTCTAAGGCGCTGGTTAAAGGCACCAGTCTCTTCGGAGGCGTGAGTTCGAATCCCACCGCTGCCATGTTTATTTTTAACCTTGTTCAAAGTTCTACATATGCATTTCAATAGTTAAAAATACATTACCAGCTTCCATAGAGGTAGCGTGGCCGAGCGGTCTAAGGCGCTGGTTTAAGGCACCAGTCTCTACGGAGGCGTGAGTTCGAATCTTACCGCTGCTATGTTCATTTTTAACCTTGTTCAAAGTTCTACATATGCATTTCAATAGTTAGAGATACATTAGCAGCGACCATAGAGGTAGCCTGGGCGAGCGGTCTAAGGCGATGGTTTAAGGCACCAGTCTCTTCGGAGGCGTGAGTTCGAAACCCACCGCTGCCATGTTTATTTTTAACCTTGTTCAAAGTTCTACATATGCAATTCAATAGTTAAAGGTACATTAGCAACGGCCTTAGAGGTAGCGTGGCCGAGCGGTCTAAGGCGCTGGTTTAAGGCACCAGTCTCTACGGAGGCGTGGGTTCGAATCCCACCGCTGCCATGTTTATTTTTAACCTTGTTCAAAGTTCTACATATGCATTTCAATAGTTGAAAATACATTAGCAGCGTCCATAGAGGTAGCGTGGCCGAGCGGTCTAAGGCCCTGGTTTAAGGCACCAGTCTCTACGGAGGCGTGAGTTCGAATCTTACCGCTGCTATGTTCATTTTTAACCTTGTTCAAAGTTCTACATATGCATTTCAATAGTTAGAGATACATTAGGAGGGTCCATAGAGGTAGCGTGGCCGAGCGGTCTAAGGCGCTGGTTTAAGGCACCAGTCTCTTCGGAGGCGTGGGTTCGAATCCCACCGTTGCCATGTTTATTGTTAACCTTGTTCATAGTTCTACATATGCATTTCAATAGTTAAAAATACATTACCAGCTTCCATAGAGGTAGCGTGGCCAAGCGGTCTAAGGCGCTGGTTTTAGGCACCAGTCTCTTCTGAGGCGTGGGTTCGAATCCCACCGCTGCCATGTTTACTTTTAACCTTGTTCCAAGTTCTACATATGCATTTCAATAGTTAGAGATACATTAGCAGGGTCCATAGAGGTAGCGTGGCCGAGCGGTCTAAGGCGCTGGTTTAAGTCACAAGTCTCTTCTGAGGCGTGAGTTCGAAACCCACCGCTGCCATGTTTATTTTTAACCTTGTTCAAAGTTCTACATATGCAATTCAATAGTTAAAGGTACATTAGCAACGGCCTTAGAGGTAGCGTGGCCGAGCGGTCTAAGGCGCTGGTTTAAGGCACCAGTCTCTACGGAGGCGTGGGTTCGAATCCCACCGCTGCCATGTTTATTTTTAACCTTGTTCAAAGTTCTACATATGCATTTCAATAGTTAAAAATACATTAGCAGCGTCCATAGAGGTAGCGTGGCCGAGCGGTCTAAGGCCCTGGTTTAAGGCACCAGTCTCTACGGAGGCGTGAGTTCGAATCTTACCGCTGCTATGTTCATTTTTAACCTTGTTCAAAGTTCTACATATGCATTTCAATAGTTAGAGATACATTAGGAGGGTCCATAGAGGTAGCGTGGCCGAGCGGTCTATGGCGCTGGTTTAAGGCACCAGTCTCTTCGGAGGCGTGGGTTCGAATCCCACCGTTGCCATGTTTATTGTTAACCTTGTTCATAGTTCTACATATGCATTTCAATAGTTAAAAATACATTACCAGCTTCCATAGAGGTAGCGTGGCCAAGCGGTCTAAGGCGCTGGTTTTAGGCACCAGTCTCTTCTGAGGCGTGGGTTCGAATCCCACCGCTGCCATGTTTACTTTTAACCTTGTTCCAAGTTCTACATATGCATTTCAATAGTTAGAGATACATTAGCAGGGTCCATAGAGGTAGCGTGGCCGAGCGGTCTAAGGCGCTGGTTATAGGCACCAGTGTCTTCGGAGGCGTGAGTTCGAATCTTACCGCTGCCGTGTTTATTTTTAACCTTGTTGACAGTTCTGCAAATGCAATTCAAGAACTTAAGATACAACAGCAAAGTCCATAGACGTAGCGTGGCCGAGCGGTCTAAGGCGCTGGTTTAAGGCACCAGTCTCTTCGGAGGCGTGGGTTCGAATCCCACCGTTGCCATGTTTATTGTTAACCTTGTTCATAGTTCTACATATGCATTTCAATAGTTAAAAATACATTACCAGCTTCCATAGAGGTAGCGTGGCCAAGCGGTCTAAGGCGCTGGTTTTAGGCACCAGTCTCTTCTGAGGCGTGGGTTCGAATCCCACCGCTGCCATGTTTACTTTTAACCTTGTTCCAAGTTCTACATATGCATTTCAATAGTTAGAGATACATTAGCAGGGTCCATAGAGGTAGCGTGGCCGAGCGGTCTAAGGCGCTGGTTATAGGCACCAGTGTCTTCGGAAGCGTGAGTTCGAATCTTACCGCTGCCGTGTTTATTTTTAACCTTGTTGACAGTTCTGCAAATGCAATTCAAGAACTTAAGATACAACAGCAAAGTCCATAGACGTAGCGTGGCCGAGCGGTCTAAGGCGCTGGTTTAAGGCACCAGTCTCTTCGGAGGCGTGGGTTCGAAACCCACCGCTGCCATGTTTATTTTTAACCTGTTCATAGTTCTACATATGCATTTCAATAGTTAAAGGTACATTAGCAGCGGCCATAGAGGTAAAGTGGCCGAGCGGTCTAAGGCGCTGGTTAAAGGCACCAGTCTCTTCGGAGGCGTGTGTTCGAATCTTACTGCTATCATGTTTATTTTTAACCTTGTTGACAGTTCTGCAAATGCAATTCAAGAACTTAAGATACAACAGCAAAGTCCATAGAGGTAGCGTGGCCGAGCGGTCTCAGGCGCTGGTTTAAGGCACCAGTCTCTTCGGAGGCGTGAGTTCGAATCTTACAGCTGCCATGTTTATTTATAACCTTGTTGACAGTTCTGCAAATGCAATTCAAGAACTTAAGATACAACAGCAAAGTCCATAGTGGTAGCGTGGCCGAGCGGTCTAAGGCGCTGGTTTAAGGCACCAGTCTCTTCGGAGACGTGAGTTCGAATCTTACCGCTGCCATGTCAATTTTTAACCTTGTTGACAGTTCTGCAAATGCAATTCAAGAACTTAAGATACAACAGCAAAGTCCATAGAGGTAGCGTGGCCGAGCGGTCTAAGGCGCTGGTTATAGGCACCAGTGTCTTCGGAGGCGTGAGTTCGAATCTTACCGCTGCCATGTGTATTTTTAACCTTTTTGACAGTTCTGCAAATGCAATTCAAGAACTTAAGATACAACAGCAAAGTCCATAGAGCTAGCGTGGCCGAGCGGTCTAAGGCGCTGGTTATAGGCACCAGTGTCTTCGGAGGCGTGAGTTCGAATCCCACCGCTGCCATGTTTATTTTTAACCTTGTTCAAAGTTCTACATATGCATTTCAATAGTTAAAAATACATTACCAGCTTCCATAGAGGTAGCGTGGCCGAGCGGTCTAAGGCGCTGGTTTTAGGCACCAGTCTCTTCGGAGGCGTGGGTTCGAATCCCACCGCTGCCATGTTTATTTTTAACCTTGTTCCAAGTTCTACATATGCACTTCAATAGTTAGAGATACATTAGCAGGGTCCATAGAGGTAGCGTGGCCGAGCGGTCTAAGGCGCTGGTTTAAGGCACCAGTCTCTTCAGAGGCGTGGGTTCGAATCCCACCGCTGCCATGCTTATTTTTAACCTTGTTGACAGTTCTGCAAATGCAATTCAAGAACTTAAGATACAACAGCAAAGTCCATAGAGGTAGCGTGGCCGAGCGGTCTAAGGCGCTGGTTATAGGCACCAGTGTCTTCGGAGGCGTGGGTTCTAATCCCACCGCTGCCATGTTTATTTTTAACCTTGTTCCAAGTTCTACATATGCACTTCAATAGTTAGAGATACATTAGCAGGGTCCATAGAGGTAGCGTGGCCGAGCGGTCTAAGGCGCTGGTTTAAGTCACAAGTCTCTTCAGAGGCGTGGGTTCGAATCCCACCGCTGCCATGCTTATTTTTAACCTTGTTGACAGTTCTGCAAATGCAATTCAAGAACTTAAGATACAACAGCAAAGTCCATAGAGGTAGCGTGGCCGAGCGGTCTAAGGCGCTGGTTATAGGCACCAGTGTCTTCGGAGGCGTGGGTTCGAATCCCACCGTTGCCATGTTTATTGTTAACCTTGTTCATAGTTCTACATATGCATTTCAATAGTTAAAAATACATTACCAGCTTCCATAGAGGTAGCTTGGCCAAGCGGTCTAAGGCGCTGGTTTTAGGCACCAGTCTCTTCTGAGGCGTGGGTTCGAATCCCACCGCTGCCATGTTTACTTTTAACCTTGTTCCAAGTTCTACATATGCATTTCAATAGTTAGAGATACATTAGCAGGGTCCATAGAGGTAGCGTGGCCAAGCGGTCTAAGGCGCTGGTTTTAGGCACCAGTCTCTTCTGAGGCGTGGGTTCGAATCCCACCGCTGCCATGTTTATTTTTAACCTTGTTCCAAGTACTACATATGTATTTCAATAGTTAGAGATACATTAGCAGGGTCCATAGAGGTAGCGTGGCCGAGCGGTCTAAGTCGCTGGTTTTAGGCACCAGTCTCTTCTGAGGCGTGGGTTCGAATCCCACCGCTGCCATGTTTACTTTTAACCTTGTTCCAAGTTCTACATATGCATTTCAATAGTTAGAGATACATTAGCAGGGTCCATAGAGGTAGCGTGGCCGAGCGGTCTAAGGCGCTGGTTTAAGTCACAAGTCTCTTCGGAGGCGTGGGTTCGAATCCCACCGCTGCCATGTTTATTTTTAACCTTGTTCCAAGTTCTACATATGCATTTCAATAGTTAGAGATACATTAGCAGCGACCATAGAGGTAGCCTGGCCGAGCGGTCTAAGGCGATGGTTTAATGCACCAGTCTCTTCGGAGGCGTGAGTTCGAAACCCACCGCTGCCATGTTTATTTTTAACCTTGTTCAAAGTTCTACATATGCATTTCAATAGTTAAAGGTACATTAACAACGGCCATAGAGGTAGCGTGGCCGAGCGGTCTAAGGCGCTGGTTTAAGGCACCAGTCTCTACGGAGGCGTGGGTTCGAATCCCACCGCTGCCATGTTTATTTTTAACCTTGTTCAAAGCTCTACATATGCAATTCAATAGTTAAAAATACATTACCAGCGGCAATAGAGGTAGCGTGGCCGAGCGGTCTAAGGCGCTGGTTATAGGCACCAGTGTCTTCGGAGGCGTGAGTTCGAATCTTACCGCTGCCATGTTTATTTTTAACCTTGTTGACAGTTCTGCAAATGCAATTCAAGAACTTAAGATACAACAGCAAAGTCCATAGACGTAGCGTAGCCGAGCGGTCTAAGGCGCTGGTTTAAGGCCACAGTCTCTTCGGAGGCGTGGGTTCGAATCCCACCGCTGCCATGTTTATTTTTAACCTGTTCATAGTTCTACATATGCATTTCAATAGTTAGAGATACATTAGCAGGGTCCATAGAGGTAGCGTGGCCGAGCGGTCTAAGGCGCTGGTTTTAGGCACCAGTCTCTTCTGAGGCGTGGGTTCGAATCCCACCGCTGCCATGTTTATTTTTAACCTTGTTCCAAGTTCTACATATGCATTTCAATAGTTAGAGATACATTAGCAGGGTCCATAGAGGTAGCGTGGCCAAGCGGTCTAAGGCGTTGGTTTTAGGCACCAGTCTCTTCTGAGGCGTGGGTTCGAATCCCACCGCTGCCATGTTTATTTTTAACCTTTTTCAAAGTTCTACATATGCATTTCAATAGTTAGAGATACATTAGCAGGGTCCATAGAGGTAGCGTGGCCGAGCGGTCTAAGGCGTTGGTTTTAGGCACCAGTCTCTTCTGAGGCGTGGGTTCGAATCCCACCGCTGCCATGTTTATTTTTAACCTTGTTCCAAGTTCTACATATGCATTTCAATAGTTAGAGATACATTAGCAGCGGCCATAGAGGTAGCGTGGCCGAGCGGTCTAAGGCGCTGGTTTAAGGCACAAGTCTCTTCGGAGGCGTGAGTTCGAATCTTACCGCTGCCATGTTAATTTTTAACCTTGTTGACAGTTCTGCAAATGCAATTCAAGAACTTCAGATACAACAGCAAAGTCCATAGAGGTAGCGTGGCCGAGCGGTCTAAGGCGCTGGTTATAGGCACCAGTGTCTTCGGAGGCGTGAGTTCGAATCTTACCGCTGCCATGTGTATTTTTAACCTTTTTGACAGTTCTGCAAATGCAATTCAAGAACTTAAGATACAACAGCAAAGTCCATAGAGGTAGCGTGGCCGAGCGGTCTAAGGCGCTGGTTATAGGCACCAGTGTCTTCGGAGGCGTGAGTTCGAATCCCACCGCTGCCATGTTAATTTTTAACCTTGTTGACAGTTCTGCAAATGCAATTCAAGTACTTAAGATACAACAGCAAAGTCCATAGAGGTAGCGTGGCCGAGCGGTCTAAGGCGCTGGTTATAGGCACCAGTGTCTTCGGAGGCGTGAGTTCGAATCCCACCGCTGCCATGTTTATTTTTAACCTTGTTGACAGTTCTGCAAATGCAATTCAAGAACTTAAGATACATTAGCAGGGTCCATAGAGGTAGCGTGGCCGAGAGGTCTAAGGCGCTGGTTATAGGCACCAGTGTCTTCGGAGGTGTGAGTTCGAATCTTACCGCTGCCATGTGTATTTTTAACCATTTTGACAGTTCTGCAAATGCAATTCAGGAACTTAAGATACAACAGCAAAGTCCATAAAGCTAGCGTGGCCGAGCGGTCTAAGGCGCTGGTTATAGGCACCAGTCTCTTCGGAGGCGTGAGTTCGAATCCCACCGCTGCCATGTTTATTTTTAACCTTGTTCCAAGTTCTACATATGTATTTCAATAGTTAGAGATACATTAGCAGGGTCCATAGAGGTAGCGTGGCCGAGCGGTCTAAGGCGCTGGTTTAAGTCACCAGTCTCTTCGGAGGCGTGGGTTCGAATCCCACCGCTGCCATGGTTATTTTTAACCTTGTTGACAGTTCTGCAAATGCAATTCAAGAACTTAAGATACAACAGCAAAGTCCATAGAGCTAGCGTGGCCGAACGGTCTAAGGCGCTGGTTTAAGTCACAAGTCTCTTCGGAGGCGTGGGTTCGAATCCCACCCCTGCCATGTTTATTTTTAACCTTGTTCAAAGTTCTACATATGCATTTCAATAGTTAGAGATACATTAGCAGGGTCCATAGAGGTAGCGTGGCCGAGCGGTCTAAGGCGCTGGTTTAAGGCACCAGTCTCTTCGGAGGCGTGGGTTCGAATCCCACCGCTGCCATGTTTATTTTTAACCTTGTTGACAGTTCTGCAAATGCAATTCAAGAACTTAAGATACAACAGCAAAGTCCATAGAGGTAGCGTGGCCGAGCGGTCTAAGGCGCTGGTTTAAGGCACCAGTCTCTTCGGAGGCGTGGGTTCGAATCCCACCGTTGCCATGTTTATTTTTAACCTTGTTCAAAGTTCTAAATATGCATTTCAATAGTTAAAGGTACATTAGCAGCGGCCATAGAGGTAAAGTGGCCGAGCGGTCTAAGGCGCTGGTTAAAGGCACCAGTCTCTTCGGAGGCGTGAGTTCGAATCCCACCGCTGCCATGTTTAGTTTTAACCTTGTTCAAAGTTCTACATATGCATTTCAATAGTTAAAAATACATTACCAGCTTCCATAGAGGTAGAGTGGCCGAGCGGTCTAAGGCGCTGGTTTTAGGCACCAGTCTCTTCTGAGGCGTGGGTTCGAATCCCACCGCTGCCATGTTTATTTTTAACCTTGTTCCAAGTTCTACATATGTATTTCAATAGTTAGAGATACATTAGCAGGGTCCATAGAGGTAGCGTGGCCGAGCGGTCTAAGGCGCTGGTTTAAGTCACCAGTCTCTTCGGAGGCGTGGGTTCGAATCCCACCGCTGCCATGGTTATTTTTAACCTTGTTGACAGTTCTGCAAATGCAATTCAAGAACTTAAGATACAACAGCAAAGTCCATAGAGCTAGCGTGGCCGAACGGTCTAAGGCGCTGGTTTAAGGCACCAGTCTCTTCGGAGGCGTGAGTTCGAATCTTACCGCTGCCATGTTTATTTTTAACCTTGTTCATAGTTCTACATATGCATTTCAATAGTTAAAGGTACATTAGCAGCGGCCATAGAGGTAGCGTGGCCGAGCGGTCTAAGGCGCTGGTTTAAGGCACCAGTCTCGTCGGAGGCGTGGGTTCGAATCCCACCGTTGCCATGTTTATTGTTAACCTTGTTCATAGTTCTACATATGCATTTCAATAGTTAAAAATACATTACCAGCTTCCATAGAGGTAGCGTGGCCGAGCGGTCTAAGGCGCTGGTTTAAGGCACCAGTCTCTTCGGAGGCGTGAGGTCGAATCTTACCGCTGCCATGTTTATTTTTAACCTTGTTGACAGTTCTGCAAATGCAATTCAAGAACTTAAGATACAACAGCAAAGTCCATAGAGGTAGCGTGGCCGAGCGGTCTAAGGCGCTGGTTTAAGGCACAAGTCTCTTCGGAGGCGTGGGTTCGAATCCCACCGCTGCCATGTTTATTTTTAAACTGTTCATAGTTCTACATATGCATTTCAATAGTTAAAGGTACATTAGCAGCGGCCATAGAGGTAAAGTGGCCGAGCGGTCTAAGGCGCTGGTTAAAGGCACCAGTCTCTTCGGAGGCGTGTGTTCGAATCTTACTGCTATCATGTTTATTTTTAACCATGTTGACAGTTCTGCAAATGCAATTCAAGAACTTAAGATACAACAGCAAAGTCCATAGAGGTAGCGTGGCCGAGCGGTCTAAGGCGCTGGTTTAAGGCACCAGTCTCTTCGGAGGCGTGGGTTCGAATCCCACCGCTGCCATGTTTATTTTTAACCTGTTCATAGTTCTACATATGCATTTCAATAGTTAGAGATACATTAGCAGCGACCATAGAGGTAGCGTGGCCGAGCGGTCTAAGTCGCTGGTTTAAGGCACCAGTCTCTTCGGAGGCGTGAGTTCGAATCTTACCGCTGCCATGTTTATTTTTAACCTTGTTGACAGTTCTGCAAATGCAATTCAAGAACTTAAGATACAACAGCAAAGTCCATAGTGGTAGCGTGGCCGAGCGGTCTAAGGCGCTGGTTTAAGGCACCAGTCTCTTCGGAGGCGTGAGTTCGAATCTTACCGCTGCCATGTTTATTTTTAACCTTGTTGACAGTTCTGCAAATGCAATTCAAGAACTAAAGATACAACAGCAAAGTCCATAGAGGTAGCGTGGCCGAGCGGTCTAAGGCGCTGGTTTAAGGCACAAGTCTCTTCGGAGGCTTGGGTTCGAATCCCACCGCTGCCATGTTTATTTTTAACCTTGATCAAAGTTCTACATATGCATTTCAATAGTTAGAGATACATTAGCAGCGACCATAGAGGTAGCGTGGCCGAGCGGTCTAAGGCGCTGGTTTAAGGCGCCAGTCTCTACGGAGGCGTGAGTTCGAATCTTACCGCTGCTATGTTCATTTTTAACCTTGTTCAAAGTTCTACATATGCATTTCAATAGTTAAAGGTACATTAGCAGCGACCATAGAGGTAGCGTGGCCGAGCGGTCTAAGGCGCTGGTTTAAGGCACCAGTCTCGTCGGAGGCGTGGGTTCGAATCCCACCGTTGCCATGTTTATTGTTAATCGTGTTCATAGTTCTACATATGCATTTCAATAGTTAAAGGTACATTAGCAGCGTCCATAGAGGTAGCGTGGCCATGCGGTCTAAGGCGCTGGTTTAAGGCACCAGTCTCTTCGGAGGCGTGAGGTCGAATCTTACCGCTGCCATGTTTATTTTTAACCTTGTTGATCGTTCTGCAAATGCAATTCAAGAACTAAAGATACAACAGCAAAGTCCATAGAGGTAGCGTGGCCGAGCGGTCTAAGGCGCTGGTTTAAGGCACAAGTCTCTTCGGAGGCTTGGGTTCGAATCCCACCGCTGCCATGTTTATTTTTAACCTTGTTCAAAGTTCTACATATGCATTTCAATAGTTAGAGATACATTAGCAGCGACCATAGAGGAAGCGTGGCCGAGCGGTCTAAGGAGCTGGTTTAAGGCACCAGTCTCTACGGAGGCGTGAGTTCGAATCTTACCGCTACTATGTTCATTTTTAACCTTGTTCAAAGTTCTACATATGCATTTCAATAGTTAGAGATACATTAGCAGCGACCATAGAGGTAGCCTGGCCGAGCGGTCTAAGGCGCTGGTTTAAGGCACCAGTCTCTTCGGAGGCGTGAGTTCGAAACCCACCGCTGCCATGTTTATTTTTAACCTTGTTCAAAGTTCTACATATGCATTTCAATAGTTAAAGGTACATTAGCAACGGCCATAGAGGTAGCGTGGCCGAGCGGTCTAAGGCGTTGGTTTAAGGCACCAGTCTCTACGGAGGCGTGGGTTCGAATCCCACCGCTGCCATGTTTATTTTTAACCTTGTTCAAAGTTCTACATATGCATTTCAATAGTTAAAAATACATTAGCAGCGTCCATAGAGGTAGCGTGGCCGAGCGGTCTAAGGCGCTGGTTTAAGGCACCAGTCTCTTCTGAGGCGTGGGTTCGAATCCCGCCGCTGCCATGTTTACTTTTAACCTTGTTCCAAGTTCTACATATGCATTTCAATAGTTAAAAATACATTACCAGCTTCCATAGAGGTAGCGTGGCCAAGCGGTCTGAGGCGCTGGTTTTAGGCACCAGTCTCTTCTGAGGCGTGGGTTCGAATCCCACCGCTGCCATGTTTATTTTTAACCTTGTTCCAAGTTCTACATATGCATTTCAATAGTTAGAGATACATTAGCAGGCTCCATAGAGGTAGCGTGGCCGAGCGGTCTAAGGCGCTGGTTATAGGCACCAGTGTCTTCGGAGGCGTGAGTTCGAATCTTACCGCTGCCATGTGTATTTTTAACCTTTTTGACAGTTCTGCAAATGCAATTCAAGAACTTAAGATACAACAGCAAAGTCCATAGAGGTAGCGTGGCCGAGCGGTCTAAGGCGCTGGTTATAGGCACCAGTGTCTTCGGAGGCGTGAGTACGAATCCCACCGCTGCCATGTTAATTTTTAACCTTGTTGACAGTTCTGCAAATGCAATTCAAGTACTTAAGATACAACAGCAAAGTCCATAGAGGTAGCGTGGCCGAGCGGTCTAAGGCGCTGGTTATAGGCACCAGTGTCTTCGGAGGCGTGAGTTCGAATCTTACCGCTGCCATGTGTATTTTTAACCTTTTTGACAGTTCTGCAAATGCAATTCAAGAACTTAAGATACAACAGCAAAGTCCATAGAGGTAGCGTGGCCGAGCGGTCTAAGGCGCTGGTTATAGGCACCAGTGTCTTCGGAGGCGTGAGTTCGAATCCCACCGCTGCCATGTTTATTTTTAACCTTGTTGACAGTTCTGCAAATGCAATTCAAGAACTTAAGATACATTAGCAGGGTCCAAAGAGGTAGCGTGGCCGAGAGGTCTAAGGCGCTGGTTATAGGCACCAGTGTCTTCGGAGGTGTGAGTTCGAATCTTACCGCTGCCATGTGTATTTTTAACCATTTTGACAGTTCTGCAAATGCAATTCAGGAACTTAAGATACAACAGCAAAGTCCATAAAGCTAGCGTGGCCGAGCGGTCTAAGGCGCTGGTTATAGGCACCAGTCTCTTCGGAGGCGTGAGTTCGAATCCCACCGCTGCCATGTTTATTTTTAACCTTGTTCAAAGTTCTACATATGCATTTCAATAGTTAAAAATACATTACCAGCTTCCATAGAGGTAGCGTGGCCGAGCGGTCTAAGGCGCTGGTTTTAGGCACCAGTCTCTTCTGAGGCGTGGGTTCGAATCCCACCGCTGCCATGTTTATTTTTAACCTTGTTCAAAGTTCTACATATGCATTTCAATAGTTAGAGATACATTAGCAGGGTCCATGGAGGTAGCCTGGCCGTGCGGTCTAAGGCGCTGGTTTAAGTCACAAGTCTCTTCGGAGGCGTGGGTTCGAATCCCACCCCTGCCATGTTTATTTTTAACCTTGTTCAAAGTTCTACATATGCATTTCAATAGTTAGAGATACATTAGCAGGGTCCATAGAGGTAGCGTGGCCGAGCGGTCTAAGGCGCTGGTTTAAGGCACCAGTCTCTTCGGAGGCGTGGGTTCGAATCCCACCGCTGCCATGTTTATTTTTAACCTTGTTGACAGTTCTGCAAATGCAATTCAAGAACTTAAGATACAACAGCAAAGTCCATAGAGGTAGCGTGGCCGAGCGGTCTAAGGCGCTGGTTTAAGGCACCAGTCTCTTCGGAGGCGTGGGTTCGAATCCCACCGTTGCCATGTTTATTTTTAACCTTGTTCAAAGTTCTACATATGCATTTCAATAGTTAAAGGTACATTAGCAGCGGCCATAGAGGTAAAGTGGCCGAGCGGTCTAAGGCGCTGGTTAAAGGCACCAGTCTCTTCGGAGGCGTGAGTTCGAATCCCACCGCTGCCATGTTTAGTTTTAACCTTGTTCAAAGTTCTACATATGCATTTCAATAGTTAAAAATACATTACCAGCTTCCATAGAGGTAGAGTGGCCGAGCGGTCTAAGGCGCTGGTTTTAGGCACCAGTCTCTTCTGAGGCGTGGGTTCGAATCCCACCGCTGCCATGTTTATTTTTAACCTTGTTCCAAGTTCTACATATGTATTTCAATAGTTAGAGATACATTAGCAGGGTCCATAGAGGTAGCGTGGCCGAGCGGTCTAAGGCGCTGGTTTAAGTCACCAGTCTCTTCGGAGGCGTGGGTTCGAATCCCACCGCTGCCATGGTTATTTTTAACCTTGTTGACAGTTCTGCAAATGCAATTCAAGAACTTAAGATACAACAGCAAAGTCCATAGAGCTAGCGTGGCCGAACGGTCTAAGACGCTGGTTTAAGGCACCAGTCTCTTCGGAGGCGTGAGTTCGAATCTTACCGCTGCCATGTTTATTTTTAACCTTGTTCATAGTTCTGCATATGCATTTCAATAGTTAAAGGTACATTAGCAGCGGCCATAGAGGTAGCGTGGCCGAGCGGTCTAAGGCGCTGGTTTAAGGCACCAGTCTCGTCGGAGGCGTGGGTTCGAATCCCACCGTTGCCATGTTTATTGTTAACCTTGTTCATAGTTCTACATATGCATTTCAATAGTTAAAAATACATTACCAGCTTCCATAGAGGTAGCGTGGCCGAGCGGTCTAAGGCGCTGGTTTAAGGCACCAGTCTCTTCGGAGGCGTGAGGTCGAATCTTACCGCTGCCATGTTTATTTTTAACCTTGTTGACAGTTCTGCAAATGCAATTCAAGAACTTAAGATACAACAGCAAAGTCCATAGAGGTAGCGTGGCCGAGCGGTCTAAGGCGCTGGTTTAAGGCACAAGTCTCTTCGGAGGCGTGGGTTCGAATCCCACCGCTGCCATGTTTATTTTTAAACTGTTCATAGTTCTACATATGCATTTCAATAGTTAAAGGTACATTAGCAGCGGCCATAGAGGTAAAGTGGCCGAGCGGTCTAAGGCGCTGGTTAAAGGCACCAGTCTCTTCGGAGGCGTGTGTTCGAATCTTACTGCTATCATGTTTATTTTTAACCATGTTGACAGTTCTGCAAATGCAATTCAAGAACTTAAGATACAACAGCAAAGTCCATAGAGGTAGCGTGGCCGAGCGGTCTAAGGCGCTGGTTTAAGGCACCAGTCTCTTCGGAGGCGTGGGTTCGAATCCCACCGCTGCCATGTTTATTTTTAACCTGTTCATAGTTCTACATATGCATTTCAATAGTTAGAGATACATTAGCAGCGACCATAGAGGTAGCGTGGCCGAGCGGTCTAAGTCGCTGGTTTAAGGCACCAGTCTCTTCGGAGGCGTGAGTTCGAATCTTACCGCTGCCATGTTTATTTTTAACCTTGTTGACAGTTCTGCAAATGCAATTCAAGAACTTAAGATACAACAGCAAAGTCCATAGTGGTAGCGTGGCCGAGCGGTCTAAGGCGCTGGTTTAAGGCACCAGTCTCTTCGGAGGCGTGAGTTCGAATCTTACCGCTGCCATGTTTATTTTTAACCTTGTTGACAGTTCTGCAAATGCAATTCAAGAACTAAAGATACAACAGCAAAGTCCATAGAGGTAGCGTGGCCGAGCGGTCTAAGGCGCTGGTTTAAGGCACAAGTCTCTTCGGAGGCTTGGGTTCGAATCCCACCGCTGCCATGTTTATTTTTAACCTTGATCAAAGTTCTACATATGCATTTCAATAGTTAGAGATACATTAGCAGCGACCATAGAGGTAGCGTGGCCGAGCGGTCTAAGGCGCTGGTTTAAAGCACCAGTCTCTACGGAGGCGTGAGTTCGAATCTTACCGCTGCTATGTTCATTTTTAACCTTGTTCAAAGTTCTACATATGCATTTCAATAGTTAAAGGTACATTAGCAGCGACCATAGAGGTAGCGTGGCCGAGCGGTCTAAGGCGCTGGTTTAAGGCACCAGTCTCGTCGGAGGCGTGGGTTCGAATCCCACCGTTGCCATGTTTATTGTTAACCGTGTTCATAGTTCTACATATGCATTTCAATAGTTAAAGGTACATTAGCAGCGTCCATAGAGGTAGCGTGGCCATGCGGTCTAAGGCGCTGGTTTAAGGCACCAGTCTCTTCGGAGGCGTGAGGTCGAATCTTACCGCTGCCATGTTTATTTTTAACCTTGTTGATCGTTCTGCAAATGCAATTCAAGAACTAAAGATACAACAGCAAAGTCCATAGAGGTAGCGTGGCCGAGCGGTCTAAGGCGCTGGTTTAAGGCACAAGTCTCTTCGGAGGCTTGGGTTCGAATCCCACCGCTGCCATGTTTATTTTTAACCTTGTTCAAAGTTCTACATATGCATTTCAATAGTTAGAGATACATTAGCAGCGACCATAGAGGTAGCGTGGCCGAGCGGTCTAAGGAGCTGGTTTAAGGCACCAGTCTCTACGGAGGCGTGAGTTCGAATCTTACCGCTACTATGTTCATTTTTAACCTTGTTCAAAGTTCTACATATGCATTTCAATAGTTAGAGATACATTAGCAGCGACCATAGAGGTAGCCTGGCCGAGCGGTCTAAGGCGCTGGTTTAAGGCACCAGTCTCTTCGGAGGCGTGAGTTCGAAACCCACCGCTGCCATGTTTATTTTTAACCTTGTTCAAAGTTCTACATATGCATTTCAATAGTTAAAGGTACATTAGCAACGGCCATAGAGGTAGCGTGGCCGAGCGGTCTAAGGCGTTGGTTTAAGGCACCAGTCTCTACGGAGGCGTGGGTTCGAATCCCACCGCTGCCATGTTTATTTTTAACCTTGTTCAAAGTTCTACATATGCATTTCAATAGTTAAAAATACATTAGCAGCGTCCATAGAGGTAGCGTGGCCGAGCGGTCTAAGGCGCTGGTTTAAGGCACCAGTCTCTTCTGAGGCGTGGGTTCGAATCCCGCCGCTGCCATGTTTACTTTTAACCTTGTTCCAAGTTCTACATATGCATTTCAATAGTTAAAAATACATTACCAGCTTCCATAGAGGTAGCGTGGCCAAGCGGTCTGAGGCGCTGGTTTTAGGCACCAGTCTCTTCTGAGGCGTGGGTTCGAATCCCACCGCTGCCATGTTTATTTTTAACCTTGTTCCAAGTTCTACATATGCATTTCAATAGTTAGAGATACATTAGCAGGCTCCATAGAGGTAGCGTGGCCGAGCGGTCTAAGGCGCTGGTTATAGGCACCAGTGTCTTCGGAGGCGTGAGTTCGAATCTTACCGCTGCCATGTTTATTTTTAACCTTGTTGACAGTTCTGCAAATGCAATTCAAGAACTTAAGATACAACAGCAAAGTCCATAGAGGTAGCGTGGCCGAGCGGTCTAAGGCGCTGGTTTAAGGCACCAGTGTCTTCGGAGGCGTGGGTTCAAATCCCACCGCTGCCATGTTTATTTTTAACCTTGTTCATAGTTCTACATATGCATTTCAATAGTTAAAGGTACATTAGCAGCGGCCATAGAGGTAGCGTGGCCGAGCGGTCTAAGGCGCTGGTTAAAGGCACCAGTGTCTTCGGAGGCGTGAGTTCGAATCTTACCGCTGCCATGTTTATTTTTAACCTTGTTGACAGTTCTGCAAATGCAATTCAAGAACTTAAGATACAACAGCAAAGTCCATAGAGGTAGCGTGGCCGAGCGGTCTAAGGCGCTGGTTTAAGGCACCAGTCTCTTCTGAGGCGTGGGTTCAAATCCCACCGCTGCCATGTTTATTTTTAACCTTGTTCATAGTTCTACATATGCATTTCAATAGTTAAAGGTACATTAGCAGCGGCCATAGAGGTAGCGTGGCCGAGCGGTCTAAGGCGCTGGTTAAAGGCACCAGTCTCTTCGGAGGCGTGAGTTCGAATCTTACCGCTGCCATGTTTATTTTTAATCTTGTTGACAGTTCTGCAAATGCAATTCAAGAACTGAAGATACAACAGCAAAGTCCATAGAGGTAGCGTGGCCGAGCGGTCTAAGACGCTGGTTTAAGGCACAAGTCTCTTCGGAGGCTTGGGTTCGAATCCCACCGCTGCCATGTTTATTTTTAACCTTGTTCAAAGTTCTACATATGCATTTCAATAGTTAGAGATACATTAGCAGCGACCATAGAGGTAGCCTGGCCGAGCGGTCTAAGGCGCTGGTTTAAGGCACCAGTCTCTTCGGAGGCGTGGGTTCGAATCCCACCGCTGCCATGTTTATTTTTAACCTTGTTCATAGTTCTACATATGCATTTCAATAGTTATAAATACATTAGCAGCGGCCATAGAGGTAGCGTGGCCGAGCGGTCTAAGGCGCTGGTTTAAGGCACCAGTCTCTTCGGAGGCTTGGGCTCGAATCCCACCGCTGCCATTTTTATTTTTAACCTTGTTGACAGTTCTGCAAATGCAACTCAAGAACTTAAGATACAAAACCAGAGACCATAGAGGTAGCGTGGCCGAGCGGTCTAAGGCGTTGGTTATAGGCAACAGTCTCTTCGGAGGCGTGGGATCGAATCCTACCGCTGCCATGTTTATTTTTAACCTTGTTCAAAGTTCTACATATGCATTGCAATAGTTAGAGATACATTAGCAGCGACCATAGAGGTAGCCTGGCCGAGCGGTCTAAGGCGCTGGTTTAAGGCACCAGTCTCTTCGGAGGCGTGAGTTCGAAACCCACCGCTGCCATGTTTATTTTTAACCTTGTTCAAAGTTCTACATATGCATTTCAATAGTTAAAGGTACATTAGCAACGGCCATAGAGGTAGTGTGGCCGAGCGGTCTAAGGCGCTGGTTTAAGGCACCAGTCTCTACGGAGGCGTGGGTTCGAATCCCACCGCTGCCATGTTTATTTTTAACCTTGTTCCAAGTTCTACATATGCATTTCAATAGTTAAAGGTACATTAGCAACGGCCATAGAGGTAGCGTGGCCGAGCGGTCTAAGGCGCTGGTTTAAGGCACCAGTCTCTACGGAGGCGTGGGTTCGAATCCCACCGCTGCCATGTTTATTTTTAACCTTGTTCCAAGTTCTACATATGCATTTCAATAGTTAAAAATACATTACCAGCTTCCATAGAGGTAGCGTGGCCGAGCGGTCTAAGGCGCTGGTTTAAGGCACCAGTCTCTTCGGAGCCGTGGGTTCGAATCCCACCGCTGCCATGTTTATTTTTAACCTTGTTCATAGTTCTACATATGCATTTCAATAGTTAAAGGTACATTAGCAGCGGCCATAGAGGTAGCGTGGCCGAGCGGTCTAAGGCGCTGGTTTTAGGCACCAGTCTCTTCGGAGCCGTGGGTTCAAATCCCACCGCTGCCATGTTTATTTTTAACCTTGTTCATAGTTCTACATATGCATTTCAATAGTTAAAGGTACATTAGCAGCGGCCATAGAGGTAGCGTGGCCGAGCGGTCTAAGGCGCTGGTTTAAGGCACCAGTCTCTTCGGAGGCGTGAGTTCGAAACCCACCGCTGCCATGTTTATTTTTAACCTTGTTCAAAGTTCTACATATGCATTTCAATAGTTAAAGGTACATTAGCAACGGCCATAGAGGTAGCGTGGCCGAGCGGTCTAAGGCGCTGGTTTAAGGCACCAGTCTCTACGGAGGCGTGGGTTCGAATCCCACCGCTGCCATGTTTATTTTTAACCTTGTTCCAAGTTCTACATATGCATTTCAATAGTTAGAGATACATTAGCAGCGACCATAGAGGTAGCCTGGCCGAACGGTCTAAGGCGATGGTTTAATGCACCAGTCTCTTCGGAGGCGTGAGTTCGAAACCCACCGCTGCCATGTTTATTTTTAACCTTGTTCAAAGTTCTACATATGCATTTCAATAGTTAAAGGTACATTAGCAACGGCCTTAGAGGTAGCGTGGCCGAGCGGTCTAAGGCGCTGGTTTAAGGCACCAGTCTCTACGGAGGCGTGGGTTCGAATCCCACCGCTGCCATGTTTATTTTTAACCTTGTTCAAAGTTCTACATATGCATTTCAATAGTTAAAAATACATTAGCAGCGTCCATAGAGGTAGCGTGGCCGAGCGGTCTAAGGCGCTGGTTTAAGGCACCAGTCTCTACGGAGGCGTGAGTTCGAATCTTACCGCTGCTATGTTCATTTTTAACCTTGTTCAAAGTTCTACATATGCATTTCAATAGTTAGAGATACATTAGCAGCGGCCATGGAGGTAGCCTGGCCGTGCGGTCTAAGGCGCTGGTTTAAGTCACCAGTCTCTTCGGAGGCGTGGGTTCGAATCCCACCGCTGCCATGGTTATTTTTAACCTTGTTGACAGTTCTGCAAATGCAATTCAAGAACTTAAGATACAACAGCAAAGTCCATAGAGCTAGCGTGGCCGAACGGTCTAAGGCGCTGGTTTAAGGCACCAGTCTCGTCGGAGGCGTGGGTTCGAATCCCACCGTTGCCATGTTTATTGTTAACCTTGTTCATAGTTCTACATATGCATTTCAATAGTTAAAAATACATTACCAGCTTCCATAGAGGTAGCGTGGCCGAGCGGTCTAAGGCGCTGGTTTAAGGCACCAGTCTCTTCGGAGGCGTGAGGTCGAATCTTACCGCTGCCATGTTTATTTTTAACCTTGTTGACAGTTCTGCAAATGCAATTCAAGAACTTAAGATACAACAGCAAAGTCCATAGAGGTAGCGTGGCCGAGCGGTCTAAGGCGCTGGTTTAAGGCACAAGTCTCTTCGGAGGCGTGGGTTCGAATCCCACCGCTGCCATGTTTATTTTTAACCTGTTCATAGTTCTACATATGCATTTCAATAGTTAAAGGTACATTAGCAGCGGCCATAGAGGTAAAGTGGCCGAGCGGTCTAAGGCGCTGGTTAAAGGCACCAGTCTCTTCGGAGGCGTGTGTTCGAATCTTACTGCTATCATGTTTATTTTTAACCTTGTTGACAGTTCTGCAAATGCAATTCAAGAACTTAAGATACAACAGCAAAGTCCATAGAGGTAGCGTGGCCGAGCGGTCTAAGGCGCTGGTTTAAGGCACCAGTCTCTTCGGAGGCGTGGGTTCGAATCCCACCGCTGCCATGTTTATTTTTAACCTGTTCATAGTTCTACATATGCATTTCAATAGTTAGAGATACATTAGCAGCGACCATAGAGGTAGCGTGGCCGAGCGGTCTAAGTCGCTGGTTTAAGGCACCAGTCTCTTCGGAGGCGTGAGTTCGAATCTTACCGCTGCCATGTTTATTTTTAACCTTGTTGACAGTTCTGCAAATGCAATTCAAGAACTTAAGATACAACAGCAAAGTCCATAGTGGTAGCGTGGCCGAGCGGTCTAAGGCGCTGGTTTAAGGCACCAGTCTCTTCGGAGGCGTGAGTTCGAATCTTACCGCTGCCATGTTTATTTTTAACCTTGTTGACAGTTCTGCAAATGCAATTCAAGAACTAAAGATACAACAGCAAAGTCCATAGAGGTAGCGTGGCCGAGCGGTCTAAGGCGCTGGTTTAAGGCACAAGTCTCTTCGGAGGCTTGGGTTCGAATCCCACCGCTGCCATGTTTATTTTTAACCTTGATCAAAGTTCTACATATGCATTTCAATAGTTAGAGATACATTAGCAGCGACCATAGAGGTAGCGTGGCCGAGCGGTCTAAGGCGCTGGTTTAAGGCACGAGTCTCTACGGAGGCGTGAGTTCGAATCTTACCGCTGCCATGTTTATTTTTAACCTTGTTCAAAGTTCTACATATGCATTTCAATAGTTAAAGGTACATTAGCAGCGTCCATAGAGGTAGCGTGGCCATGCGGTCTAAGGCGCTGGTTTAAGGCACCAGTCTCGTCGGAGGCGTGGGTTCGAATCCCACCGTTGCCATGTTTATTGTTAACCTTGTTCATAGTTCTACATATGCATTTCAATAGTTAAAGGTACATTAGCAGCGTCCATAGAGGTAGCGTGGCCATGCGGTCTAAGGCGCTGGTTTAAGGCACCAGTCTCTTCGGAGGCGTGAGGTCGAATCTTACCGCTGCCATGTTTATTTTTAACCTTGTTGATCGTTCTGCAAATGCAATTCAAGAACTAAAGATACAACAGCAAAGTCCATAGAGGTAGCGTGGCCGAGCGGTCTAAGGCGCTGGTTTAAGGCACAAGTCTCTTCGGAGGCTTGGGTTCGAATCCCACCGCTGCCATGTTTATTTTTAACCTTGTTCAAAGTTCTACATATGCATTTCAATAGTTAGAGATACATTAGCAGCGACCATAGAGGTAGCGTGGCCGAGCGGTCTAAGGAGCTGGTTTAAGGCACCAGTCTCTACGGAGGCGTGAGTTCGAATCTTACCGCTACTATGTTCATTTTTAACCTTGTTCAAAGTTCTACATATGCATTTCAATAGTTAGAGATACATTAGCAGCGACCATAGAGGTAGCCTGGCCGAGCGGTCTAAGGCGCTGGTTTAAGGCACCAGTCTCTTCGGAGGCGTGAGTTCGAAACCCACCGCTGCCATGTTTATTTTTAACCTTGTTCAAAGTTCTACATATGCATTTCAATAGTTAAAGGTACATTAGCAACGGCCATAGAGGTAGCGTGGCCGAGCGGTCTAAGGCGCTGGTTTAAGGCACCAGTCTCTACGGAGGCGTGGGTTCGAATCCCACCGCTGCCATGTTTATTTTTAACCTTGTTCAAAGTTCTACATATGCATTTCAATAGTTAAAAATACTTTAGCAGCGTCCATAGAGGTAGCGTGGCCGAGCGGTCTAAGGCGCTGGTTTAAGGCACCAGTCTCTTCTGAGGCGTGGGTTCGAATCCCGCCGCTGCCATGTTTACTTTTAACCTTGTTCCAAGTTCTACATATGCATTTCAATAGTTAAAAATACATTACCAGCTTCCATAGAGGTAGCGTGGCCAAGCGGTCTGAGGCGCTGGTTTTAGGCACCAGTCTCTTCTGAGGCGTGGGTTCGAATCCCACCGCTGCCATGTTTATTTTTAACCTTGTTCCAAGTTCTACATATGCATTTCAATAGTTAGAGATACATTAGCAGGCTCCATAGAGGTAGCGTGGCCGAGCGGTCTAAGGCGCTGGTTATAGGCACCAGTGTCTTCGGAGGCGTGAGTTCGAATCTTACCGCTGCCATGTTTATTTTTAACCTTGTTGACAGTTCTGCAAATGCAATTCAAGAACTTAAGATACAACAGCAAAGTCCATAGAGGTAGCGTGGCCGAGCGGTCTAAGGCGCTGGTTTAAGGCACCAGTGTCTTCGGAGGCGTGGGTTCAAATCCCACCGCTGCCATGTTTATTTTTAACCTTGTTCATAGTTCTACATATGCATTTCAATAGTTAAAGGTACATTAACAGCGGCCATAGAGGTAGCGTGGCCGAGCGGTATAAGGCGCTGGTTAAAGGCACCAGTGTCTTCGGAGGCGTGAGTTCGAATCTTACCGCTGCCATGTTTATTTTTAACCTTGTTGACAGTTCTGCAAATGCAATTCAAGAACTTAAGATACAACAGCAAAGTCCATAGAGGTAGCGTGGCCGAGCGGTCTAAGGCGCTGGTTTAAGGCACCAGTCTCTTCTGAGGCGTGGGTTCAAATCCCACCGCTGCCATGTTTATTTTTAACCTTGTTCATAGTTCTACATATGCATTTCAATAGTTAAAGGTACATTAGCAGCGGCCATAGAGGTAGCGTGGCCGAGCGGTCTAAGGCGCTGGTTAAAGGCACCAGTCTCTTCGGAGGCGTGAGTTCGAATCTTACCGCTGCCATGTTTATTTTTAACCTTGTTGACAGTTCTGCAAATGCAATTCAAGAACTTAAGATACAACAGCAAAGTCCATAGAGGTAGCGTGGCCGAGCGGTCTAAGACGCTGGTTTAAGGCACAAGTCTCTTCGGAGGCTTGGGTTCGAATCCCACCGCTGCCATGTTTATTTTTAACCTTGTTCAAAGTTCTACATATGCATTTCAATAGTTAGAGATACATTAGCAGCGACCATAGAGGTAGCCTGGCCGAGCGGTCTAAGGCGCTGGTTTAAGGCACCAGTCTCTTCGGAGGCGTGGGTTCGAATCCCACCGCTGCCATGTTTATTTTTAACCTTGTTCATAGTTCTACATATGCATTTCAATAGTTATAAATACATTAGCAGCGGCCATAGAGGTAGCGTGGCCGAGCGGTCTAAGGCGCTGGTTTAAGGCACCAGTCTCTTCGGAGGCTTGGGCTCGAATCCCACCGCTGCCATGTTTATTTTTAACCTTGTTCCAAGTTCTACATATCCATTTCAATAGTTAAAGGTACATTAGCAACGGCCATAGAGGTAGCGTGGCCGAGCGGTCTAAGGCGCTGGTTTAAGGCACCAGTCTCTACGGAGGCGTGGGTTCGAATCCCACCGCTGCCATGTTTATTTTTAACCTTGTTCCAAGTTCTACATATGCATTTCAATAGTTAAAAATACATTACCAGCTTCCATAGAGGTAGCGTGGCCGAGCGGTCTAAGGCGCTGGTTTAAGGCACCAGTCTCTTCGGAGCCGTGGGTTCGAATCCCACCGCTGCCATGTTTATTTTTAACCTTGTTCATAGTTCTACATATGCATTTCAATAGTTAAAGGTACATTAGCAGCGGCCATAGAGGTAGCGTGGCCGAGCGGTCTAAGGCGCTGGTTTTAGGCACCAGTCTCTTCGGAGCCGTGGGTTCAAATCCCACCGCTGCCATGTTTATTTTTAACCTTGTTCATAGTTCTACATATGCATTTCAATAGTTAAAGGTACATTAGCAGCGGCCATAGAGGTAGCGTGGCCGAGCGGTCTAAGGCGCTGGTTAAAGGCACCAGTCTCTTCGGAGGCGTGAGTTCGAATCTTACCGCTGCCATGTTTATTTTTAACCTTGTTGACAGTTCTGCAAATGCAATTCAAGAACTAAAGATACAACAGCAGGGTCCATAGAGGTAGCGTGGCCGAGCGGTCTAAGGCGCTGGTTTAAGGCACCAGTCTCTTCGGAGGCGTGAGTTCGAAACCCACCGCTGCCATGTTTATTTTTAACCTTGTTCAAAGTTCTACATATGCATTTCAATAGTTAAAGGTACATTAGCAGCGGCCATAGAGGTAGCGTGGCCGAGCGGTCTAAGGCGCTGGTTAAAGGCACCAGTCTCTTCGGAGGCGTGAGTTCGAAACCCACCGCTGCCATGTTTATTTTTAACCTTGTTCAAAGTTCTACATATGCATTTCAATAGTTAAAGGTACATTAGCAACGGCCATAGAGGTAGCGTGGCCGAGCGGTCTAAGGCGCTGGTTTAAGGCACCAGTCTCTACGGAGGCGTGGGTTCGAATCCCACCGCTGCCATGTTTATTTTTAACCTTGTTCCAAGTTCTACATATGCATTTCAATAGTTAGAGATACATTAGCAGACTCCATAGAGGTAGCGTGGCCGAGCGGTCTAAGGCGCTGGTTATAGGCACCAGTGTCTTCGGAGGCGTGAGTTCGAATCTTACCGCTGCCATGTTTATTTTTAACCTTGTTGACAGTTCTGCAAATGCAATTCAAGAACTTAAGATACAACAGCAAAGTCCATAGAGGTAGCGTGGCCGAGCGGTCTAAGGCGCTGTTTTAAGGCACCAGTCTCTTCGGAGGCGTTGGTTCAAATCCCACCGCTGCCATGTTTATTTTTAACCTTGTTCATAGTTCTACATATGCATTTCAATAGTTAAAGGTACATTAGCAGCGGCCATAGAGGTAGCGTGGCCGAGCGGTCTAAGGCGCTGGTTAAAGGCACCAGTCTCTTCGGAGGCGTGAGTTCGAATCTTACCGCTGCCATGTTTTTTTTTAACCTTGTTGACAGTTCTGCAAATGCAATTCAAGAACTAAAGATACAACAGCAGCGTCCATAGAGGTAGCGTGGCCGAGCGGTCTAAGGCGCTGGTTTAAGGCACCAGTCTCTTCGGAGGCGTGAGTTCGAATCTTACCGCTGCCATGTTTATTTTTAACCTTGTTGACAGTTCTGCAAATGCAATTCAAGAACTAAAGATACAACAGCAGCGTCCATAGAGGTAGCGTGGCCGAGCGGTCTAAGGCGCTGGTTTCAGGCACCAGTCTCTTCGGAGGCGTGGGTTCGAATCTTACCGCTGCCATGTTTATTTTTAACCTTGTTGACAGTTCTGCAAATGCAATTCAAGAACTAAAGATACAACAGCAGCGTCCATAGAGGTAGCGTGGCCGAGCGGTCTAAGGCGCTGGTTTAAGGCACCAGTCTCTTCGGAGGCGTGAGTTCGAATCTTACCGCTGCCATGTTTATTTTTAACCTTGTTGACAGTTCTGCAAATGCAATTCAAGAACTAAAGATACAACAGCAGCGTCCATAGAGGTAGCCTGGCCGAGCGGTCTAAGGCGCTGGTTTAAGGCACCAGTCTCTACGGAGGCGTGAGTTCGAATCTTACCGCTGCTATGTTCATTTTTAACCTTGTTCAAAGTTCTACATATGCATTTCAATAGTTAGAGATACATTAGCAGGGTCCATAGAGGTAGCGTGGCCGAGCGGTCTAAGGCGCTGGTTTAAGGCACCAGTCTCTACGGAGGCGTGAGTTCGAATCTTACCGCTGCTATGTTCATTTTTAACCTTGTTCCAAGTTCTACATATGCATTTCAATAGTTAGAGATACATTAGCAGGGTCCATAGAGGTAGCGTGGCCGAGCGGTCTAAGGCGCTGGTTTAAGGCACCAGTCTCTTCGGAGGCGTGGGTTCGAATCCCACCGCTGCCATGTTTATTTTTAACCTTGTTGACAGTTCTGCAAATGCAATTCAAGAACTTAAGATACAACAGCAAAGTCCATAGAGGTAGCGTGGCCAAGCGGTCTAAGGCGCTGGTTTTAGGCACCAGTCTCTTCGGAGGCGTGGGTTCGAATCCCACCGTTGCCATGTTTATTGTTAACCTTGTTCATAGTTCTACATATGCATTTCAATAGTTAAAGGTACATTAGCAGCGACCATAGAGGTAGCGTGGCCAAGCGGTCTAAGGCGCTGGTTTTAGGCACCAGTCTCTTCTGAGGCGTGGGTTCGAATCCCGCCGCTGCCATGTTTACTTTAACCTTGTTCCAAGTTCTACATATGCATTTCAATAGTTAAAAATACATTACCAGCTTCCATAGAGGTAGCGTGGCCAAGCGGTCTGAGGCGCTGGTTTTAGGCACCAGTCTCTTCTGAGGCGTGGGTTCGAATCCCACCGCTGCCATGTTTATTTTTAACCTTGTTCCAAGTTCTACATATGCATTTCAATAGTTAGAGATACATTAGCAGGCTCCATAGAGGTAGCGTGGCCGAGCGGTCTAAGGCGCTGGTTATAGGCACCAGTGTCTTCGGAGGCGTGAGTTCGAATCTTACCGCTGCCATGTTTATTTTTAACCTTGTTGACAGTTCTGCAAATGCAATTCAAGAACTTAAGATACAAAACCAGAGACCATAGAGGTAGCGTGGCCGAGCGGTCTAAGGCGTTGGTTATAGGCAACAGTCTCTTCGGAGTCGTGGGATCGAATCCTACCGCTGCCATGTTTATTTTTAACCTTGTTCAAAGTTCTACATATGCATTTCAATAGTTAGAGATACATTAGCAGCGACCATAGAGGTAGCCTGGCCGAGCGGTCTAAGGCGCTGGTTTAAGGCACCAGTCTCTTCGGAGGCTTGGGCTCGAATCCCACCGCTGCCATGTTTATTTTTAACCTTGTTGACAGTTCTGCAAATGCAATTCAAGAACTTAAGATACAACACCAAAGACAATAGAGGTAGAGTGGCCGAGCGGTCTAAGACGCTGGTTTAAGGCACCAGTCTCTACGGAGGCGTGAGTTCGAATCTTACCGCTGCCATGTTCATTTTTAACCTTGTTCAAAGTTCTACATATGCATTTCAATAGTTAGAGATACATTAGCAGCGGCCATGGAGGTAGCCTGGCCGTTCGGTCTGAGGCGCTGGTTTAAGGCACAAGTCTCTTCGGAGGCGTGGGTTCGAATCCCACCGCTGCCATGTTTATTTTTAACCTTGTTCAAAGTTCTACATATGCATTTCAATAGTTAAAAATACATTAGCAGCGGCCATAGAGGTAGCGTGGCCGAGCGGTCTAAGGCGCTGGTTTAAGGCACCAGTCTCTTCGGAGGCGTGGGTTCGAATCCTACCGCTGCCATGTTTATTTTTAACCTTGTTGACAGTTCTGCAAATGCAATTCAAGAACTTAAGGTACAACAGCAAAGTCCATAGAGGTAGCGTGGCCGAGCGGTCTAAGGCGCTGATTATAGGCACAAGTCTCTTCGGAGGCGTGGGTTCGAATCCTACCGCTGCCATGTTTATTTTTAACCTTGTTCATAGTTTTACATATGCATTTCAATAGTTAAAGGTACATAAGCAGCGTCCATAGAGGTAGCGTGGCCGAGAGGTCTAAGGCGCTGGTTTAAGGCACCAGTCTCTTCGGAGGCGTGAGTTCGAATCTTACCGCTGCCATGTCTATTTTTAACCTTGTTCATAGTTCTACATATGCATTTCAATAGTTAAAGGTACATAAGCAGCGGCCATAGAGGTAGCGTGGCCGAGAGGTCTAAGGCGCTGGTTTAAGGCACCAGTCTCTTCGGAGGCGTGAGTTCGAATCTTACCGCTGCTATGTTTATTTTTAACCTTGTTGACAGTTCTGCAAATGCAGTTCAAGAACTTAAGATACAACAGCAAAGTCCATAGAGGTAGCGTGGCCGAGCGGTCTAAGGCGCTGGTTTTAGGCACCAGTCTCTTCGGAGGCGTGAGTTCGAATCTTACCGCTGCCATGTTTATTTTTAACCTTGTTGACAGTTCTGCAAATGCAGTTCAAGGACTTAAGATACAACAGCAAAGTCCATATAGGTAGCGTGGCCGAGCGGTCTAAGGCGCTGGTTTAAGGCACCAGTCTCTTCGTAGGCGTGGGTTCGAATCCCACCGTTGCCATGTTTATTTTTAACCTTGTTCATAGTTCTACATATGCATTTCAATAGTTAAAGGTACATAAGCAGCGTCCATAGAGGTAGCGTGGCCGAGCGGTCTAACGCGGTGGTTTTAGGCGCCAGTCTCTTCGGAGGCGTGGGTTCGAATCCCACCGCTGCCATATTATTTTAACCTTGTTCATAGTTCTACATATGCAATTGAATAACTAAAGATACATTAGCAACGACCATAGTGGTAGCGTGGCCGAGCGGTTTAACGCGGTGGTTTTAGGCGCCAGTCTCTTCGGAGGCGTGGGTTGGAATCCCACCGCTGCCATATTATTTTAACCTTGTTCATAGTTCTACATATGGATTTCAATAACTAAAGATTCATTAGCAACTACAATAGTGGTAGCGTGGCCGAGCGGCCTAAGGCGGTGGTTTTGGGCACCAGTCTCTTCGGAGGCGTGGGTTCGAATCCCACCGCTGCCATATTATTTTAACCTTGTTCATAGTTCTACATATGCATTTCAATAACTAAAGATTCATTAGCAACGACCATAGTGGTAGCTTGGCCGAGCGGTTTAACGCGGTGGTTTTAGGCACCAGTCTCTTCGGAGGCGTGGGTTCGAATCCCACCACTGCCATATTTATTTTTAACCTTGTTGATCGTTCTAGTTACGCATTTCAATAACTAAAGATAACTTACTTATTTAAGGGGAAAAAATAAGGAGGCATTACTTTTTTGACCTACCCTTGTAGAAATAGCTTATTGAGAAATTACAAGAAAAGATAGTCACACACTTAAAATATATGTATTACAGATAAGTATGGACAATGACTATTTTCGAAATGGCTAATGCTACAAAAATATATATTTTGATGAAATTGTTTGTTTTAAGGAGATACGCACTTCATGTGATGAGTGCTTCGGTCTCTTCTGCTTTGTTTCTTATACACAATTAAGCAAAATTCACTTAAAGTAAAGAGGACTTTTCAGAGCAGTTGAAGAAAATTCAACCCATTTGAAGTATTGAAGTATAAATAGTACCTATATTATATATATAAATATATATTAGGTAATTTAATCTAGTTCGGAACGTTTTTGAGAAAAAACCTTTTATTTTATCCATGCAAAGGTTATTTTGGGATAGAGTAGTTTCTCAAAATACTTCATGTTGCATATTTTGTATTTATACAATAAGTTATTTTAAAGTGCTCTATTCTCAGAAACGTAGACCTTCTTTCAGAGTTGCTTCTTTTTCTTTCAGTGAATCTCAAAACCTTCTATTTGCAATGAAATTTCAATACAGAAATTATGGCAGGAGTACCTACACTTCTTTCTCTAAGTCTACATATGAGGGCTGTTCAATAAAGAATGATAACAATTTCTTTTTACAACGTATCGTTACTCATCCTCATAATTTTGATGGTCCTTCTCAAAATAGTCTCCCCTGAATGAGATACACACTTGTCCCAGCGTTTCTGCCAGTCTTCAAAGACATGCTGGAAACCATTTTTGAGAGATCCTTCAAAATCACCTCCGCAGCCTTCACCACTGCTTCTGATGATGGATAATGCTTCCCACGAAGGCGTTTCTTCAAGTTAGGGGATAGAAAAGAGTCACATGGGGCTAAATTCAAACTATAGCGAGAGTGAGGGATGCACTTCACGTTGACTTTTGCAAGATATTCAGCAACAGCATTGACAATATGCGGCCGCGCATTATCGTGCTGTAGCATCCAGCCTGCTTCACGGAAATGTGGTCTTTTGCGCCTGATATGGACTTGTAATGTTTTCAGGACATCCCTTTAGTATTGTCCAGTTACTGATGTGTGTGCAGGTACAACACGCTGATAAACCATTCCATGAATATCAAAGAATGAGATGACCATAACTTTCCCAGCAGAAGCAACCACTTTTGCTTTTTGGGGTAGTTGGTGATGAAGGAGATTTCCACAGTGAGCTTTGCTGTTTGCTCTCAGGATCAAAATGACATAGCCAAGTTTCATCAGCAGTGATTATGTTTGATAGAAACTCCGGAGCTTCCTGTAACATCAACTTTAACTGCATGTTACCTCCATTGCAACGGTAGGCGACACTGAACATGTCTGAACTTGCCTGGTTCTCACAGGCGGGAACCAGGAGTACCAACAATGAAACTACTACGGCGTATTTGTTTCGCATTAAGCTAACAGAATATAATAAGATTGAAGTTTAGTGCGACAAATTATGACGGTAAAAAATTATGATAATTCTTTATTGAACAGCCCTCTATTAGTGATAGAAAAACAAAACCTGCATTAGGCACAACTTGCTTCAACATTTAACCAAACGCTCCTAAAATTACTACACCCCTGCATTAACCCACATCGCAATTTTGTTCATAAAGCTGGCTTCTCTTTTCACAGCAGTAAATTTTTGTGGGGATGGCAAATCCTCAGGGATCGCCTGATATCCGAAAATGTCTTTCCTTGCTGTGGAAATGAGCCATTCATTTGCTGCCAACAGCCAAGGTTACTGCACCTTCTTTTCAAACTTTCTTCCGTTAAAATACAGTTTTAATTATAGCAAGAACATTTTCCAACCCATCACATAAATGTAAACGTGTTCAATACGTCGAGACGATATTGGAATTCTGGAAGAAACACAACAACATATCGGTTTCTGGTTCCCCGATGTGTCAAGGATTCATTGGCTCGTGTCACGTCTGTCAAACACAGAGCTAGCACTAGTTACCTACAGGATGTTCACAACAGGAACCTGAAATCAACGCGTGATAGAAGACACTTTTACATTATATACATATTTAAAATAAAAAGGGCTATTTCATGTATGATGCATACCCCCTTCCATAAAAAATGTCATGGGTAGTTGGCTATACGTACTCCGTGCATTTACTGTTAAGAACTGGGTATAAATCTTATCTGAGTTAACTGAATGGTAATAAAGATAAATTTGGAAAGTAATTGTTTTCACACTAAACGTGTGTTGGACGCACTATGGAAGGGTAGAGCCAGACTGAAAAATTCAATGCCATAGTCGGGATTTGAACCACGGATCTTCTAGTTTCCGCCCAGCTGCTCTAACCATTTGAGCTACTATGGCCAACGTGCCAATAGGACATTAAATTCTCCAACTGACTCATGTTTGTCTTATGTGTTTATGAGAACTCCTAGTGGTTTACTGGGAGAAACACGAGTCAGTTGTAGAATTTAATGTCATCTTGGCACGTTGGCCATAGTAGCTCAAATGGTTAGAGCGGGTGGACGGAAATCAGAAGATCCGTGGTTTAAATCCCGGCTTTAGCATTGAATTTTGCAGTCTGGCTCTAACCTTTCAAAGATAAATTTTCTCATAAACTGTGAATTAGGCAGATTTTTAGCCTAAAAATTAAGTTCTTTAGTTTTAATTGTGCTAGAGGATCAGCTTCCTATGTATCAACCCAGAGGTCCCCGGTTCGTTTCCGGCTGGGGCGGGGAAATTATTCCATTAGCCATCCTCCGAAGATTCTGGAAGAGAGATACCTCATGTACTTCAACCTAGATAGATATACAGTAACTAACATTCCATCCCCCTCCAGGAGGAACCACAGGAGACAAGTTCACATGCAGAAAGGCCACAAAGACACGCGGAAGTTACTAACAGCCAGATAAAACGTATCTGGAGCCGATATACGAGTTCTTTATTGAGATACAATAACACTTATAATTACTATAATCGTACACTTTATTTCCTTTAAGTAATATGCTGATCAAACTTGAAAATAATAACGAAGTCGAATTTAATCTTGGTACCATCATATTCCTAGTGCCGCGAACCCGATCGCGATAATGCGGCTTGTGCACACAAAGGAACTGATACGCAGCACGGAGATAAAGAGTATGCCGGAGCAAATAAAGATAGCGCCAAGATAAGGGACTTGCCGGCAGAGATAAAGTTTCCCGTCTAGAAAATTCTAGTTTCGTCTGGTGACAGAACATTCGATCTCTTGATTGTTACAGAACAGTCTCGAATTATCAATGTGGTATTTAAGCAAATGATGACTCGCCAAGTGGCAGTCCAAAACACAGTGGAGTCGTAAACAGATGTTGTAACAAGAGTGTTGTAAACAGTGGAAGTTGAGTAAACTTTTGATGTGGTCATCAGCCTTGGTAGATTGTGATTGTATATGTAACGTAATTCTGCTGTAATCTGCAAGATTAAAGAACATTTAGAATTTCTGTAAACTGGACGTTTAATTCTGTGAGCCCGCAGTCACACTATGCTTTCGATCTTAGGTGCTGCTGCTTATCTGAAATATACAATTATGTTGAAGTCTTTAGCTCATCTTATTAAAATACGCAATATTTGTCTTATTTTTTTCTTTTGATTAAGGATGTATGAAAACAGTAAAATCTCTGAATGAGGTAACAACTAAACAAAACAAACAGCTGAAAAGCGAAGTAACAGCCCTGCTGTCTCTTTTTTCATTGTAATATTTTATTGTTCATTAATACACCAGGAAAGAAACAGTTTTATTTTTTGTTGCCAAATATCCCTATATTTAAGTTGTACAGACAGGGAGGGAGGAAGATAGATGGAGTAGAAGGAAATAAAGAGGGATTTAAAGACAATGGGAGACAGTTTCATATTTAATATTAACGTATACTAAAGCGAGCAGAGCTGCATATTCTGCTAGCTGTATAAAATACCTTTTAGCGGACCTGATGCATTAGAATCATCTTAACGTAAGTACATATTCGTCATATATACCTTCCTTAATTCTTTCTAGTAAGTCATTGTTTCAATACTGATCTACAGTCATTGATTTACAACTCTCGGCTATAACACTGAAACTACCTATCCAAAACAGTCTCACACACGGCTAGTGTGAAAGAATAATTAATTATCCAATTACCTTATTGCAAATTTTCTTGTAAGTTCAAAAGGAATTTGGAATAAATAAGGCTTTAAGTGACGTCAAAAAGTACCGGTCCTTATTTTATATTTTTGAAATTCTGCTGTCTTTGAATGGTCAAGGGATAAAAAATTGAAGCATTCCTACTGGAGTATTAGAAAATTCAAACATATAAAAAGGAACATTTCAGAAAGTGTTCTAAAAAGGATGGCATTCCTAAGTTATGCCTTTTAACGAATCGTAAGCACATTTGTGCAGTAAGTTTTCATGTATATCTTACCGTTCTGGATGTGTTCTTCAATAACAAAAGACACAAGAGCAACGGCATTGAGGTAGCGTGGCCGAGCGGTCTAAGGCGCTGGTTTTAGGCATCAGTCTCTTCGGAGGCGTGGGTTCGAATCCCACCACTCCCATTTTAGTTTTAGGCTTGTTGATCGTTCTGGATGTATCCTTCAATAACAAAAGACACAAGAGCAACGGCATTGAGGTAGCGTGGCCGAGCGGTCTAAGGCGCTGGTCTTAGGCACCAGTCTCTTCGGAGGCGTGGGTTCGAATCCCACCGCTGCCATTTTAGTTTTAGATCGTTTAGTTTGATGATCGTTCTGGATGTATCCTTCAATAACAAAAGACACAAGAGCCCCGGCATTGAGGTAGCGTGGCCGAGCGGTCTAAGGCGCTGGTTTTAGGCAGCAGTCTCTTCGGAGGCGGGGGTTCGAATCCCACCACTCCCATTTTAGTTTTAGGCTTGTTGATCGTTCTGGATGTATCCTTCAATAACTAAAGACACAAGAGCAACGGCATTGAGGTAGCGTGGCCGAGCGGTCTAAGGCGCTGGTTTTAGGCAGCAGTCTCTTCTTAGGCGTGGGTTCAAATCCCACCGCTGCCATTTTAGTTTTAGGCTTGATGATCGTTCTGGATGTATCGTTCAATAACTAAAGACACAAGAGTAGCAGCATTGAGGTAGCGTGGCCGAGCGGTCTAAGGCGCTGGTTTTAGGCACCAGTCTCTTCGGAGGCGGGGGTTCGAATCCCACCACTCCCATTTTAGTTTTAGGCTTGTTGATCGTTCTGGATGTATCCTTCAATAACTAAAGACACAAGAGCAACGGCATTGAGGTAGCGTGGCCGAGCGGTCTAAGGCGCTGGTTTTAGGCACCAGTCTCTTCTTAGGCGTGGGTTCAAATCCCACCGCTGCCATTTTAGTTTTAGGCTTGCTGATCGTTCTGGATGTATCGTTCAATAACTAAAGACACAAGAGTACCAGCATTGAGGTAGCGTGGCCGGGCGGTCTAAGGCGCTGGTTTTAGGCACCAGTCTCTTCTTAGGCGTGGGTTCAAATCCCACCGCTGCCATTTTAGTTTTAGGCTTGCTGATCGTTCTGGATGTATCCTTCAATAACTAAAGACACAAGAGCAACGGCATTGAGGTAGCGTGGCCGGGCGGTCTAAGGCGCTGGTTTTAGGCACCAGTCTCTTCGGAGGCGTGGGTTCGAATTCCACCGCTGCCATGCTATTTCTAGCCTTGTTGATCGTTCTGGATGTATCCTTGAATAACTAGACACAACAGCAACGGCATAGAGGTAGCGTGGCCGAGCGGTCCAAGGCACTGGCACCAGTCTCTTCGGAGGCGTGGATTCGAATCCCACATCCGCCATGCTATTTTTATCCTTGACGATCGTTCTTGATGTATCCTTTAATAACTAAAGATACACTAACACCGAGCATAGAGGTAGCGTGGCCGAGAGGTCCGAGGCCCTGGTTTTAGCCACCAGTCTCTTCGGAAGCGTGGGTTCCAATCCCACCGCTGCCATGTTGATTTTATCCTTATTGATCGTTCGGGATGTGTCGTTCAATAACTAGATATACAACAACGACCGTAGAGGTAGCATGGCCGAGCGGTTTAAGGCACCAGTCTCTTCGGAGGCGTGGGTTCGAATCCCACCGCTGCCAGGTACTTCATAAACTTGTTGATCGTTTCGATCGATCAAAATAGGTTGAGCTTGTTTGAGATTACAGCTTATAAAAGTTTTCTGTCCTTAGAATATTAATATGGATTTATCGTAAATAAATATCAGTTGTATGAATACGAGGAGACACAGTCTGCATCTCTAAGCTGTACTCGGTCCTGAAGTTTTGCGTGAAGCCTGTTTCCCTTTTTTGTCTCACATCCATTAGCGCAGACATATATCACTTATCTTGATGAGTTCTCTCGCCTACACAAACGAAACACGCCAACACGTGCATTACTCGATGAAGATATTACCAGTTAATTGTTTACGTAAGACGGTTTATATGGGATTGCCGATACAAAGGGAGAACTAAATTAGACGAGTTTCAAGAAAACGAGATGCTAGTTGTCTCTTCCCCTTCTCATTGGTATCACTAGGGAAAAAAGCCGCACTCATGCATGAACAGTAAAAGCCTGCCTGCACATAAAGAAAGGTCGGATATTGTTTCCTGGCAGTTCTCATCGGCGAGCGTTCCCATCGATATCTCACTTGCCTGGGCCAATTGCAAAACCACATCACACTGTCGGCGATCCCCAGCAGCTGAACATTTTGTTTTAGCTACGAGAGTCAAATGTTTAAAAAGCGCATCGCTAAATGGGTATTCTCTACATAACATTGCGGGAAACAAAAGAATGGTGACTCAACAGTTAAAAGATCTCATTAGGTGCCTCTACTTTTGTACAAACTATTCTTACAAACTTTATTCCTCTATCTTATCCACGTTAATATACATAAACATTTGCAGAGTATTATTATTATTATTATTATTATTATTATTATTATTATTATTATTATTATTATTATTATTATTATTATTATTATTATTATTATTATTATTATTATTATTATTATTATTATTATTATTATTATTATTATTATTATTATTATTATTATTTATTATTATTATTATTATTATTATTATTATTATTATTATTATTATTATTATTATTATTATTATTATTATTATTATTATTATTATTATTATTATTATTATTATTATTATTATTATTATTATTATTATTATTATTATTATTATTATTATTATTATTATTATTATTATTATTATTATACTGGTATTCTTTGAGTATGCACTAGTAATTTTGGGTGGAAGTGCTTGACAATCTCTATCTGGCATGCTAAATATGTGACTCAAACATGAAATTTGGTACTTATCCAACTTGTCTCCTTCTCACGTACATATCAAAGACAGTACCTTTTTTTAAGTTTGATTTATGAGTCACTATGTTTACACTCAAACTTCACTTACTTGTTGTATAAATTGAAACGTTTTCAAGATCATTCGATCTCATCCTCAGCTGTTTGGTGACTAAATGAACCTTCCTCTTCTTCCACTACTACGGAGCTCCGATCACTCTGCCATCTGGTGTTAGGGGCACTAAGTTTTAATACTTCATTTAATGCCGGGATTTCAAAATTTATAACTTTATCACGGTTTTTGTTTATGAATATTTTTTCCCAAATATCCAATTCTATGGGTGTACTTAAAGATTTTAACAGTTTAATGTTGTGGCCAATGTTGTGGTTTTCTGTCCAAAAATGGTGTGAAACTGCAGACTTTTCTGTTTGTTTCAACTTAATGTTCCTCTGGTGTTCTTTTAGCCTGGTTAACAAGTTTCTCTTAGTTTTTCCTATGTAGCTTTTTTCACAGGTTTCACAATTAATCTGATAAATTCCTGATTTCAAATTGTTGGGGATTGTATTTTTCAGTGGTTTATTTAGCATGTTCCTCAGACTGAATTTGTTTTGGGGTGCTAGTTTTAGGATGAGATCGAATGATCTTGAAAACGTTTCAATTTATACAACAACAAGTAAGTGAAGTTTGAGTGTAAACATAGTGACTCATAAATCAAACTTAAACATGAAGAATACTTCACTGTTAATAATGCTTCTGCTTTTAATATTTATGACAGTACCTTGCTTAGCATGAAACTGATAGAAAAACGAGCTGCTATACGAATACTGTAGGTTAGATATGAAAATGAAAATGTGACTGTACCACATCAGAAGTTTGCTTGTTTGTAGAGTCAAAAATAATATTAGACTTAAATTCGTATTCTAACTGGAGTACTCTTTTATAACGCCTGGGGTGTGAAATAATTTTAACAGAAAATGTTTTCAACGTTAAACCTACAACCCAAATCCTCTTATCTAACAACACAGCCACAAATTGTGCACTTTATAAACTTTTTCTCTCTCTCCTTTCGTCAGAAAGGAAGCCACGAGTACTTGTCAACAGTTGACGAAGCCTGAAGGTAAAGAAAAACTACTTGGTGTTACTTTTTCGAGTGTTGTTATTAAATCACATGTCAAGCTTCCAAAAAGAATGTTGTTTCACGTTTTACGTCAAGTGGGTGCTGTAATGGGGCGAATGGAAGGATTAATTAGCACCTAATTATTTTTGTTGAAGCACAAGCTGAGGAAACAGGCGTCATAGGAAACTAATTAACAGCGCTAACATTCTAGCAGGGTTTCTGAAGGGAAAGGGTTCCTAGTCCTTTACACAGTACAGTCTGCTGTTACACTAGTACGGCAGATCATCTTGACTAAATATTACGGAAGATAATCGACTGATGCATTAAAACGCGTGTATTGATTTCCATGAGTGAAAATATTTTCAAAATTTGTAAACTTTTGTACTAGCACCACGAAATAGTTTAACTTTTTTTTTTTTTTTAATTTATGTCCTCCAACGTTAAGTCATATCGGACGAAGAATGGAATGGGTCAAATGATGCTCAAGTGAGCCCAGGGTGCATAGAGCTTAGAGTTACCTGACGTTCGTCTTGCAGGATAAGGGAAAACCCCTGAAAAACCTCCAGGTAACTCACCATGACCGAGATTCGAACTCGGGACCTCTTGAACGTGAGGTAGACACGATACCGAGGCGGGCAAATAGTTTGAAGAATAATTAATCTAAAAATGCATGACTTATGTCAAATTTCTAATAGAAGGTTTCATAGTATTAAGCATATTTGCCGTATTGGAGCGAAGGGAATATTCATGCTCGTAAAGTTTAAATGAATAAATATTATAAAATATTAATGACGTTATTATTATTATTATCATCATCATTATTATTACACTAATCAGCAGTGTGTTTGGTTCAGTACATATAAAACATAATTCTATATTGTAACGTGACATAAAATTTGAAATCAGAAAGTGTCCATCACGTTAGGATTAAACGTTATGACCTGAAAGTTATATAACATAGCTGAATTTATTGTATATTTTTAAGTGCTTTGTGTTTGAAAGGAAAATCTAGCGCAGTGACCGTTTTTGTGCTTAGCTTTAATGTGAACTACTTTTTAAATGTAATATATAACATTAGTGTATTTTACGTTATGTATTTAAACCCTCCAGACACGCACATGTGCTTGGTGGATTCTCAAAATGTTTTCCTTTCTGCATTGCATATTAAGCTCGGCATTATGAAGCATTTTGTCAAGGAAATGGACAAAAATGCTAATGGTTAATGTATCTACATGAAGTGTTCCCTGAATTAAGTGACACCAAATTGAAACAGTGGATTTTTATTGAGCAAAAAATTAAGAAGTTAATGAATGATAACTTTAAAGAAAAATTAAGTCAGAACATGCAGCCTGGCAATCTTTAAGGATGTCGTTGAAGGTTTCCTAGGGAATACAAGAGCAGAAAACAATGATGTATTGGTGGAACTCTTTTACAGAGCTATAAAAATCTTGGATGCACAATGTCACTAAAAGGCACTTCCTTTATTTAGATTTCTTTCCTACCAATGTGAGAGAGGTTAGTGACGAACCGGAGAAAGGTTCCATCAGGACATTTTGGAATGGAAAGCCGCTATAAAGGTAGATGGAACCCTTCAATGTTAAGTGACTACTGTTGTCTTTTGAAGCGTGAAGGATATATATCCCACGTAAGGAAGTTGTCATCTAAAAGACTCAACCCTCGTGAAATATTTCTTGTAAAAATGTACATTAGGTCCAGGACACTAAGTAAGATAGTTTTATGGCATTAAGTATGTTATATATTGTATAAATATAGTGTAGACCACCCCTCATTGTTTACATATAGGAATTTAAAAATCTCGATATTAAAAAACTTGGAGGGTGATGACGAAAATCTAACTGCATTTTCAGAAACACGAAGTACAAATTAACTCAACCATGTTTTATCTCTGTACCTGCAAAAAGGTTTTTTTGTTTGGTTTTGTTTACCAGTGTTTATTATTATTATTATTATTATTATTATTATTATTATTATTATTATTATTATTATTATTATTATTATTATTATTATTATTATTATTATTATTATTATTATTATTATTATTATTATTATTATTATTATTATTATTATTATTATTATTATTATTATTATTATTATTATTATTATTATTATTATTATTATTATTATTATTATTATTATTATTATTATTATTATTATTATTATTATTATTATTATTATTATTATTATTATTATTATTATTATTATTATTATTATTATTATTATTATTATTATTATTATTATTATTATTATTATTATTATTATTATTATTTATTTATTTATTATTATTATTATTATTATTATTATTATTATTATTATTATTATTATTATTATTATTATTATTATTATTATTATTATTATAATTATTATTATTATAATTATTATTATTATAATTATTATTATTATTATTATTATTATTATTATTATTATTATTATTATTATTATTATTATTATTATTATTATTATTATTTTGCCAGGAGCAGATAAATGCTATATGTACCCTTTATGTACCAGTAGTGTCTTTGTAACAAAAGTTTTTAACGGGGACTTGGCGAATATTAGAAAAAGGTTGCAAAAATACGTATTAAGTAAATAATACTGCCGTAGTAGGTATGATAATAGAAAGAAAAAGGTATCAAACTATTATAATGATTTAAATGTATAGCATATTATGCTTTTAAGGATTTGCAGCAGGTTTGTTTCATTGAAAAGGCTTTTGCAGACTTCTACACACTTAATAATACATTATGAAATGCAACACAGAAAATAACATGGAGTTTATACATTTAAATGATTATGAAACTCTTAAACTTATATAAAAAGAAAAAGATGTGACTGGTTGACTTTTCCTCAGTTAACACTAATTATAATATGCCACTAAAAGCAATGTGTATAATAAGTAAAAACGTTTCAGTAACAGAGAGCGTTTGATTTCCGACGTGACGTCACATAGGAGAAATTTTTCTCAACTCCGACTTATTGGAAAGGCTGGTGTAGGTTCTTACAGCGGCGTTTTGTGGAAAGAGTGACTAGGGATTTGATATCTAAATGTATATCACAGTACACTGCCCAAAAATAATATCTGGAAAGTCCAGTTCATTGTTAACGAAACTGATTTTTAAATAGGGGAAAAAAAAGGTTAAGCCCTGAATTTGATGTATTTGACCTGGAAAAGAAGGACCTTCTGGACTCAGCCAAAAATTTATTGTGCTTACTGCCCCAGGAAGAACGTATGTGTTGGAGGACCCGCGAGACAGCAATTCTAGAGGTGCCTAACGATTCCAAATCTGAAGATTTGGTCACATTGGGTAGGGCTCAGCGAAGGCTTCTCTTTGGCGGAACCATCCGAAGAGACTGTCTCAGGTAGGACCGAGAAGAATTTTCTAATGCCTCTGACTGACACTGACTGAAACTGCCCCTGTACCCCACCCCCAGGGGCCTACTTCGGTAGGTACGGGTTTGGCGCACCCGGGGTCCCGAGCCAACAGTCTCCCTCGTGTGGGCTCCTCTTCGTGGTTGAGGGAGACAGTCAACAGGCCCAGCCACGTGTAGGCCGTGCGTGGAGACCCGTGGAGAAGGTTTTTAGATTCTTGTCTAGTTTAGAGTTTAGAATTTAGTGAACGAAATTTTTAGTAGGTTTTGATTGATGTTTTTTATGTACGTGTATTTTTAATAGGTTTTGTTACACTTATATACGAGGGCTATCCAGAAAGTAGATTACGTTTTGGAATAAAAAGTAAACAAAGTATAGGAAACAAATTTTATTATATACAGATGAAAGCCACACTCAAATACTACTTTTCGACATAGTCACCATTCAAATTAAGGCATTTATCGTAGCGATGTACGAGCTTGGAAATTCCTTCGTCGAAAAATTCGGCCGCCTGCGCCTTCAACCACTTCGTTACCTCTTCTTGCAGCTGTGCGTCGTCATCAAAACGCTGCATAGCCAGCCACTTCTTCATTGCTGGGAATAGGTGGAAGTCGCTCGGTGCCAGGTCGGGACTGTACGGCGGATGAGGAAACAACTCCCACTTAAAAGATTCAAGAACTTCACGAGTGACATTTGCCGTGTGGGGCCGGGCGTTGTCGTGAATCAACAAGATCTTAGAGCTCAACATTCCTCTGCGCTTGTTTTGAATGGCTCTTCTGAGTTTTTGGAGAGTTTGGCAATACCTTTGAGAGTTTATTGTAGTGCCTCTTTCCAGGAAGTCCACCAAAATCACACCTTTTCTGTCCCAAAAAACAGTCGCCATCATCTTCCTTGCCGACATTGTTTGCATGCATTTCTTGGGTTTTTGGGGAGAACTTGTGTGCCCCCACTGCATTGATTGCAATTTCGTTTCACAGTTCACGTGTTTCACCCATGTTTCGTCACCAGTAACGATGCGATCGAGTAAAGAGTCACCATCCTTATGGTAAACGTCCAAAAAGTTCAACGCTGCAGCCATTCGCTGATTTTTGTGGTCCTCTGTCAAGATTTTTGGAATCCATCTTGCACAAAACTTGTGGTAACCAAGCTTTTCGCTGATGATTTCGTGCAACAAACTTCGCGAAATTTGTGGAAAACTCAAAGAAAGTTCCGTTATTGTGAACCTTCGATTTTCACGGACTTTAGCATCGACTTTTTCGACAAGTTCGGCAGTCACTATGCTGGGTCTCCCACTTCGAACTTCGTCGTGAACATTGGTTCGGCCATTTTTAAATCTGATGACCCACTGACGCACTCCACCTTCAGTGATAATGTTGTCCCCATACACTTCACAAAGCTGCCAATAGATTTCTATCGGTTTACAGTTTTTTGCAGTCAGAAACCTTATTACTGCACGCACCTCGCAGCTCGCGGGATTTTCAATTAACGCAGACATTTCAAACCGTCACAGTATCTGAACGGAGCACAGCACGAACCTCTCACTAGCACGGCTAGATGCCGACTGAGCTGCGCAACGCTCTGACCCCAAGATGGCCGCGCTAGCCCCGCCCCTAGCGGAAACAGACGAAAACGCAATCTACTTTCTGGATAGCCCTCGTAGATTTTAGAAAGTTTTATATCTGGCTTTTGCCATGACTAGTTCTTTTAAAGGGCGCTGATGACCGAAGTAGTTGAGCGCCCATATATATATATATATATATATATATATATATATATATATATATATCACTGCACTGCCCCTGTACCTCCTTTCTACACCAAAAGGTTAAGCGAAAATATTGGAAATAAGGGAAATGAATTCGAGGTAGAGGAAAAATCGCTCCAGCGTTCACCTCATCAAATGCGGAAAACCCCTAAAAACCATGCTCAAAGTTACTTGCCCAGAAATCGAACTCAGACCTTTCCAATCCAAGTCTCACAGTTTTCGGCGATGCCATCTCCCTCGGTACGTTTAAATAGAGCAAAGTTTGGCATTTATGCCACTCTTGGTCTTTCAGTTATACCTTTCTTTCCCTCTCTCTCTCTTTCTTTCCTTCTTTCTTTCCTTCTTTCTTTCTTTCCTTCCTTCTTTCTTTTCTTTCGTTCTTTCTTTCTTTCTCTTTCACTCACACACAATTCTCAGCATCACGTTCAAGAGGTCCCGAGTTCGAATCTCGGTCAGGGTGAGTTACCTGGATAAGGTTTTCCGGGGGTTTCCCTTATCCTTCAAGACGAATATTGGGTAGCTCTAAGCTCCATGGACCACGAACTCATTTGAGCATCATTTCACCCATTTCATTCACCGTCCGATATGACTTAACGTTGGAGGATGTAATTTAAAAAAAAGAACACACAATTCAACAAAAATATTTTATTGATGCAGATTCGGGGATCGTCAAACATATGCATATTTCCACCATATTTAGCGATCTAGTAAAAAGCCTGTCTATCTCCCAGAAAACAAATGCACTTTTCTATTCACTTCGTAATCATTTTTACAAACCCTAAAATACTTAAGTCTTTTAGATAACGTAATCCTTAGTAACGGTTCGACTTTGGGCTCGTTCTAGAGAACAAGGAAAGAGAACCTCAAGTTTTTATATTGAAGGACACCAAATTAGCACAGAACGATGACGTGTATATGAAGTCATCGTACTGAATCTCGTCAGCAACATTGCTGGCAACTTGACGCAATATTGGTATGTTTACTTGACCAACTTTCTGATTGCTTCATTTCCGTTCTAGGGAGTTTACTTTTACACAGACTTTCCGCAGCATTGTGCTGTTTGAACGAATTCTACTTATTCTCTTCGGTTATGACTTCCAGCTTGTTATTTTAGTTTACCTTAAGTCTTGGAAGAGGAAAAAAGGTATTCATCAGTTTTAATAGTCAAATATGCGAAGACCCAATTATTTATTACTACGTTGATGAAGTGTAGCCGTTATTCGGGAAAATTATAAAAACATTTTCACAATTTTATCCTTACTTGAAGGTAATGCTGCACCTTTTCTTTTTAAATTTAATTTTACGTCCTCCAACGTTAAGTGGTGAATGAAATGGGTGAAATGATGCTCAAATGTATCCAGGGTCCATGGAGCTTAGAGTTACCCAACATTCACCGTTAAGGATAAGGGAAAACTCCGGAAAAACCTTATCCAGGTAACTCACCCCCACCGAGATTCGAACTCGGGACCTCTTGAACGAGAGGCAGACACGCTAGCATCTACGCTACCGAGTCGGACGAAATGTACTGCTGCACTTTTCGGCTACTCTTAAGGGTACTGACAAAAAATAACAATGTTTGGAGGAAACATTTTCTTTCATATTTTTCATAGAGAAACCTTACTGAAATCCTAGCATCAGCGGGTTGAATTTTTTAGTCATTTAAATACCTAAATGCGATGTTCCTTTAAATTATTGTAGCTGGTTTGAGCATAAAAAAATCTTGCAGCATTATTTTATTACAATTTACCTTTTAAAAATGTTCCTAATAATGATTTTTTTCAGTTTACTTAAAATGTCCAGCATGTATTCCCTGAAGTTGAATTGAAGCGGCGTAGCTTCACAAAAATAACTTTTGAATTTAGCGGTAATATGTTATTATATTGAGATTTAGCAAAATATTGTAAGTCTTGCACATGTAATTTTTCCGGGAAAAGCTTTAATTGTACACAGAAGTTTAACGATTGTTTTAATTTAGGCCCAAAGAGTATTAAAATTGTTTAAATATGTTTAGTGATTTAATAATCGATAAGGGCAGGTTAAAACAACAAGAAAGGAAATTGTTCAAATCCAGTAGGTCATGAGATGATGCAACATGTAAGTGATATGATGTGAATGTTTTATCATCGGTAGTTTTAAAAATGTGATTATGTAATGTGTGACGTGGGCCAGTAAAAATTAAGTTTGATTGGTTGTGATGGCAACGAAGGAAGGAAAAATCAATAATTTTGGAAGAACAGCTAGGAAAGAAGGCGTTTTTCGATTGCGAAACGTTGAAGAGAACAGACGTGTTTTGGATTGTGGAATGTCGAAGTGAACGGACTAAACTATTAAAAATAGCTAAAAAAGATTTTCAAAACATTGTATCGAAGAAATAGCATTCTTAAGTGTTGTATGAAAATGGCATAAAGTATTGCAATTAAATTTCAAGTTTGGATATTTATAAATTAAACAAAATGTATTTATTTCTGAGTTTATTTAAAAAATGATTCTTTCGTTCACGACCACGCCTGAGAAAAGGATTCTCATGTAACGACTGAAGCAGCGCAGGAGATACATTTTCTTTTACATACATCAATACATGAGTGGCAGATCTGAACCAAGGACTCAGATCGAGAAGAAGTAGCAATTCATGACTTTATCGTCACCATCCAGCAGGGCAGCCGATATACCACGACCCCTGCAGCGACGAGGGACATCACCCCATCCTGCTACAAAATGGCTTCCAAACCCGGGTCTTCGAGATAGTCAACGTGCCGCATATCATCACCTAAATTCCTATTAACTTTTTAAAGAACTAATTTCGAGAAACAAAATGACGTCTTCTCTTAGGTTTACCAGTAACACAAAATTCATCCATAATGAAGACAACTTCAGAGTTATTCACAGAAAATTCAAGATGTACCTAAATCTGTTATGAAAATATCTTAAACACATGGCCTTTTAACTTAAAAAAGAAACTTGTTCAAATTTCGATGAATATCTTATGAATCTCCTTTTTTTAAAGAGAAATGGGGACGAGAAGCATATGTAGATTACTGCAATAGACAAGAGAGAGGACGGTTAGCTTGGATGAGAACAGGAACAATATTTCCAAGAGGGATAAGAGGTAGGGAAAAGGGAATTTGTGAATTGTGTGGGAGAAAAGAAAGCATGGAACACTATGTAACAGAATACGAGGAGCTTGCAATGTGGAGAAAGGAAGAATGGGAGAAAGTACAGAAGAGGATAGTAGCTATAAAAATGTTAACGGGAAGGGAGGAAAAGAAGGTAAGAAGTATTGGTGAGTTCTTGCAGAAAGTAAAAGAAAAATGGGCCAGAAATGTAAAGAATATAAGAAAAGAAAATTAAGGAGAAGAATGGGACTAATTAAGTAAGAAGGAGGCATGGAGTTTAAGAGCTACCTGGCAGAGCAGACGACCTGGGTGTCATGTAAGCCAAGTTAGCAACAAGGTAAAGACAAATAAATGTAACGAAAAGTTGTAAATTGTAAAATTTTGGAATATACACAAAATCTCCTTTATTAAGCTTTAATGTTTATAATATTGTATAAGATGGCAATCTTAAAAAAGATTACGGCAAGAAAACGTGGAGCTCAAATAAGTTATTTGTTAGTCTTATCCCCCCTCGTATCGCTTCATTCTGATAAACTTGGGGCAATCAACCCAACTGCCACCATCAAACCCACGTATGGCGACGAAGATGGACGATTATCCAACTGGTACGGGGAGATGATGGGAGAATGGATCACCACGTCGGGATCGCTACCTATCGCAACTCTTCACTTTTCTCACGTTGCTCCTGTTCCCGGAGTTACAAATAGCGGAAGGGACACAGGCGCAATTTGGTAGTGTGAACAGTACCATGTTGCGAATATAAAGCAACATGGAAATCAATTGTTCTTTCACACTGGCCGTGTGTAGGCTAAAGTATGAAAAGGTAGAGTCAGACTGAAAAATTCAATCAATTCAATTCAATAAATCAATCAATTCAATCCCGGCTATAGCACTGAATTTTTCAGTCTGTCTCTACCTTTCCATAAAGCAACATGTTTGAAAGTTTGTGGTTCTTGCTTTCTGGTCGCCAGCTTTTACATTGCATCGCTTTAACTTACTGTAAGATAAGCCCACCATATTTCGATAGGTGCCTAATTTCGGAGGTAGACTTTCTGCTCCATGAGCTACTGCACTCTCTCAGAAATCATGTGACCAAGTAGGAGGAAGTACCAGGTGAACACAGTGAACCTCCAGCAGTTAGTTGTGGTGACGTATCATTCATAAGTTGTTTTGTTCACGATCCGAAAGTTTGAAGAGCACTTTTCAGAGCGGTTTCTTGAGCTTAAGGTAAGGTCCTTAAATCACGTAATTACTGCCTGTAATATGTTAGTATATGACAGTTTTCTTATACGGATTAACATCTGAAATTACTTATATCTTGTATAATCCAAGCTGTTATTTATCCAATACGGCGGAATTCTTAATTTCGGATACCAAAGGGCATCGTAATTTCGGATATCCGAAATTAGGAATGAACAATATTTTACCAATCTAAAATACTTTTTGTTCATCGGATGGCACCAGGGCGCAGAAGGTGGTTGTCAGAAGAAGCAATGAGAGAAGCAGTAAAGGCCGTCAAGGAGAAGAAAATGGGACTTTTAAAAGCTTCCAAATGGTATGGCGTACCTCGCTCTACACTAGAGAATTATGTAAACACTAACAGAAAGATATTAACAGTTTTTTGACTACAGAACTCGGAAAAGTGTGCGCACTTGGTGAGAAGCTGGAAACCGAACTGGCTGCATAGTGTACGGTTATGTATGATCACTATTTTGGACTTAGAAAGAAAGACATTAGACAAATGACATTCCAACTAGCTTTGATCAACAATGTAAAGCATCCACTTGATTCGAGTAGCGGTATGACTGGAAAAAAATGTCTCAGGGATTTTATGAAAAGACACTCTCAACTGACTTACCGCACTCCACAAAAGTATCCGAAATTAGGCACCTAATCCAAATGCTCTTTAATGGTTTTCATTATGTCTTATGTGAACTTACTTTATAAGACATTTTTTGACTAAGGGACTGTAAGCTAATATGAATAAAGAACGTTGTCATAGAATTTCATATCTATTGTACTTAAACATATAGAATACCCAAAAATAAAAATGATATCCGAAATATGGCGCCCTTGCCGTATTCTCATCATAAAAGGGAAGTGTAATAAGTTCATTCAACACGAGTATACAGAAGATAGAAGGTTTTGTTAATATAGTTTATGGAACAGTGATTAGAAAAGCATGTGAATACAACACGTAAATGTTTTTCAACCTGGATTGCTTAGTATATTTTATGGGCAAGAAGAAAATCATTATTAAAATTATTTTTAAAACTTAAATGACAGCAATGCTAATTTTCAATCAGAAGATACAAAGTAAAATCCTCGAGAATGCATATAAAAAATTACAGATCTTGAAAGTTGTAATGAATCACAAGGTCCTGCCAGGATGAAGGTGTAGTTTCTATCCCCAGAAACGTGCGGAGTTACGGAAAACGCCTAACCCATCTCGCTAATGGGATAAAGGCGGGAGGAATGAAACTCTTAATCTCTCTGTTTTTTTATAATCCTCTAATCTTGTTAAGGGAATGTCGCAAAATTCTTCTCTACAGAGAGATATTACGTTCTTGCAGAAGAAAGGGGATTAGTTAGGGTTCAAGTCAAGGTCAGCTGTTTACTTCACTTTGTGCTGTCAGTGATTTGTTACACCAATTTCATTTGTTTTCATACAAAACACATTCAGAAGTTATGACACTTTATAATTTTTGAACAGCATAACAGCTAGATAAAATATAATTGCATAGTAAACGTAAATCTCACCAAAAGCCACAATTTAATGTGGAACTGCAACGTTACCCACTTCCGAATTGTTAACTGCTATTGATTTGAATTTTTCAATACGTTTTGAAGTTCTAAATCGCAATTCGTTTGATTCTTTTGGTCATACAACGAACGTGGAATGCAAAGCAAGGATTGAAATCGAGCGGAATGGCTCAGGCCAGGGGAAGACATGTAGTGGCGGTGTGACGTCAGTTCTAACCACCAAATATGCTCCCGAACGATAGGCAGGTTAGCGTGTGACGTCATCGCGAAGACCTGATGCCCAAGAGGAAGGAAATAGTTTGATGTGCTGGGATTCCGACAGCGCAGAAAAGATAGGAAACGTATCGGGTATTAATAATATGTAGAACTTACATCTTGGGTGTTGTAATATTAATACCGACTGCTTTAATTACACAATTGGTCACAATTTATAAACAATTACGTTTTAGCTCTGTTTTATGCCAAAATATATAAAACTTCAACTCGCAGTTCATCTGAAGGTTAGGCATGTTATAAAGTAAATGAAATAAAACATAAAGTAATTTTCTCTGCAAATTAGAGGAGACCCCTCAGCAGAATTATGTGGATATTTTCCGACACTTTCTGTTTCGTTTTTCTTTAATTAGTTTATCTATGTCAGGACGTAATGTCTGGGAAATTTCTAATCGAAGGCTGCATGTTAGATAAGGTACTTCTGGGTTTGGACTTCGCTAATGTCATAAAAAAATGTTCGCACATATGTGTCGAGCCATACATAAACAATGTCCGTGCGGCAGCTGAATACAACCTCGGAAATCTGGTTTGAGGGACATTCTTGTAAAAATCAGGCAATTCTTTCGTGTGAATATATTTGTCCTTCAATAAGTCGTCACATTGTAAAGAGTAAAGTTCCATTAGGTATGTGGCAGCTACATTGTTGCCATAGAGTGTACTACACCTGGCTGAACCCTCAGATTCTCTGCTCATAGCGCCATTATATATGCAACTTGGTACTATACGGCTCTTGCCTGACGTCACACGCACTGCAGGCCTAACTCCCGGCTGAAATACGTCACAACTCTCGAAGCTGTCTTCCTCTGGCTCAGGTGGTTTCGTCCGTAGCCCGCATTCGGGAGGCCTGGGTTCAATTCCCTTGGCCAACCTACCTGATTCACGGTTTTTCAGAGATTTTCCCTCGTCAAGAGAATGCTGGGTAAATTAATTACATACTCCGAATTTCCTGTCCCTCCATTTCACTTCTATTACCATTTCACATCATCTCTCCTCTGGTGGTTTCTTTCAGGACATTGGGGGGGGGGGCTATCTCGGAGTTGCTTGGCAGGATGATATCTATGCTCTGAGTGAATCTTCCTGTACTCCAGTAGGGGTCTTCGGTCTCCAAGCCCTGTGTGATAGGTCGTTTCCAGACCGAAGTCAGGCAAGCTGCCGCTTGTACTGGTATGCTGGGGAGTTTCCAACTAGTTAACTTCAGGGACCCTACCCTCGACACTCTCGTGGCTCCTTGGTACGGCCTCCCTCTGTCTCCTCTCACCTCAACCTTCCTCCCGGGGATGCCCCACTCGGGGCACAGGTATAGTGCCGAATACCCTCCGTACCGTAATGCAATCCAGGATATGGAAGCCCTATATTAGAGATCGCTTACAAGTACCTCTTATATTTACAAGAGAGTCCTTATTATATCACTTATGCGGAAGTTTATTTCGCTTAAAGTAATTTACGAGGCGTGTCCGTAAAATAAGCTCTCCAAGGCGCTGGAGCGGTGAGGAACGCTATTACGCGAGATCCGGCAACACTGGCGTATAGCTTGCTTTCACCCCTTCAAATCCCCTCCACAACGAACCCGTTGCAACCATTAGTCTTGGCTGGGCAGCCGATTGCGACGGAGCTTCCTATCACTTCCGCCGCCAAGTGCGAGTTGCGTGCAGTGATCCGTTTTTTGAGTGCCAAGGGCACTACCTCCACTGAAATTCAACGTCAGTTATGCGAAGTCTATGGGCCACAGTGTATGGACGTCAAAAACGTGCGAAAGTGGGTCAGAGAGGTCAAAGACGGACGTACAGACGTCCATGACGAACAGCGTCAGCCTTCGGTTTCAGCCGAAACAATTGCAAACGTGGAACAAGAAATGCTTAAAGATCAGCGTGTGACAGTTCGCGAGCTGTACAAACTTATCTCTGAAGTCAGTAAAACTATGATTGACAAGATTTTGACGGATCATTTGCATTATCGCAAGGAGTGTGCGAGGTGGGTCCCCAGTTCCCAGAGGTGGGTCCAGTTCGGATGGTTCCGCACCCATGCCTCCTACAGTCCAGACTTAGTACCTAGTGATTATCATCTGTCTGCTGAGTTGAAGTCACACCTGGGTGGAACACATTTCCAGACCGACGATGATTTGAAAAACGAGCTTGAGCGCTACCTGCGCAACTTGGCGGGAGAGTGCTATGACAAGGGTATACAGAAACTGCCATAGCGCATGCAAAAGTGCATCGAGCGTAATAGTGATTACGTTGAAAAATAGCTGTAAGTTCCGCCTTTACATCTATGTAACATTCATTGACAATAAACATGTTTTTATATTAAATAAAATTGGAGACCTTATTTTACGGACACGTCTCGTATTTGTAAAAATGGATGAAGATTTGAAAAAGATGTAGAAAATCGAATTTCTTGCTTTCTACTTTACCTGTACTTATACTTCTTAATTTCATTTGGTGTTCTGTGCCGTGGTGTAGTGGGCTAGAGCGTGCTACGGAATGAGCGCGGGATCTGAAGGGTGTGAATTTTTTAATATGTCCCGGTCAAGAAAGCCAATTTTCTGGCTGGGAGTGCCAAGATGCTGATCACATCTCCTCCCCAAATTGGCTGGATGATCGCCTTGGTATGTGGGCGTGAGGTCAGCAGTGGGGTTGGCAGGCTCAGACCCACTTTCGGCTTTTACGCCATGGGTTTAATTTACTTTCATTTGTAAAGTACTGTAATGCACAGTACGTGTCAAAATGTTGAACCAATTATTTTAAAATTTTCAACAACATTTCATTAATGACTATTTAAGGGACGCATATTACAACTTTTGAAATTGTATAATTCCGTTATTTTGTATTTTGTATAATAACAAAAAGCGAAAGTGCAAGGGCCTCTTCTTCTTTTCTACCATAGTCTCTTTGAATTTAAAAAAGCTCCAATACGAAGTTATTTATAATGCTCTGCTAAAGACAATATAATCCTTAGTAGAATATAAAAATGTTTGGCACTTGGGGTATTTTTAACTAACACAATTAAATTAATTGAATCCAGAACAAAAACATTAATATATATCTGAAACTGTGTATGTTGATTATATTATATTACTTTACTGTGATAAAAATGCCAGGTCTTACAAAGGTTTTTCACATGAGCAGATAGAATTAAATAAGAAAATGAAATGTGTAGTGTTTAACGCCCGCTTTTACTACATACGGCACCGCAGGCGAATTAAATAAGAGATACTGGGTAGAGAAACTGATGTGAATATAAGAGCCATGACTTTGCAGATGATAGTTAACCTTGAAGTCCCATGAAGAAGGACGTTTGCCTATTAACAGAGGATGACATAGACCGGTATGAACGGTGATGTAACCTACACTTGCCAAACACTGCACGTTACGTCAATGTTCTGGTAACCACATTACCATATAAGGAGGAACTGCCCATTATGGTAAACCATCAGGTACTGCTGACTAACTCACATATGTTGAGGTGAAAGTTGTCTGTCAAATTGGATCTTTCTACAAGATGGGTCAATGTCTTTCTTATTTGAGGTTAATCTGTCTATCCAAACAGAGTCTACATGGAATTAATTGCAACAAAGTCTTCCTTCAGTACCACGAAGCCAAGTATTCTAGTATGTTCATCTATAACAAAAAAGACTCAACTCCAAAACCATTTTAGGTTTCTATTTAAAAGAACATTTCTCTGTGTGGACTTACAGTTACAACACAATAAAACAGCACAACAGTATCGAAGTTAAGAATACAGAGCCCGCCTCGGTAGCGTGGTGGTAGCATGCTTACCTCACGTTCAAGAGGTCCGGAGTTCGAATCTCGGTTAGGGTGAGTTACCTGGATAAGGTTTCTTCCGCGGTTTTCCCTTATCCTTCAAGGCGAATGTCGGGTAACTCTAAACTCTATGGACCCTGGGTTCATTTGAGCACCATTTCACCCATTCTATTCATCGTCCGATATGACTTAGCATTGGAGGACGTGAAAAAAAGAACATAGTTTTGACATTCTATTCACATTGCATGACCAGAACACAAAAAAAAAAAAAAAAAAAAAAAAAAAAGAGAGAGAAATAACGCCTTATTATTTGGAAATTCAAACAACTAACTAGGAACAACCAGAAAAAGTTATTTCTACTTGTAAAAATGTATTTGATGAATTGTGTGCTTTAATGGAGCTTTATTTTTCTGTAGGTACTACAATTCTGTCTCTTACGGCTTAGCGTTAAGCAGAATGAAGGAAACTTCAGAGACTTTTCCCAGAAAATTTAATATATATGTAATGGTATACATACCATTTATTTAGAAAATATCTTAAACATATGGTTGTTTCAATCAAAATTGTTGAAAACTGATCAAAATTTTCGCTAAGTTTTCCAAGTAAAGAGTGGATTGATATTGGGAGAATTTCTTAAAACTCTTGTCGATCTTTGGAAGATTTTGAACATAAAATACTAAATTTTCATTTTTAAATTATGCTCTCAATAGAATGAAATACACACGGAAACTTTTTAAAGTTGCTTTTATTCAGGAGTCTTAACAGGATTATTCCGATGAAATTTCGGTATCGAATTACTGAGAAAGTAACAATTTAGACCGGGAGCTGGACTATAATCGGATAAAAATCAGTTTTACATGAGTTTAGTTCTATCAGAGATTTAAGAATTCATTTTTACTTTTACCCACTTCGGTAGCGTAGATGGTACCGTGTCTGCCTCACGTTCAAGAGGTCCCGAGTTCGAATCTCGGTCAGGGTGAGTTACCTGGATAAGGTTTTTTCCGGGGTTTCCCTTATCCTTCAAGGCGAATGTCGGGTAACTGTAAGCTGGACTCATTTGAACCTCATTTCACCCAATTCATTCACCGTCCGATATGACTTAACGTTGAAGGATGTAAATTACACAAAAAAACCTCACTTTAAAAAACATCTAGCAATAGTATTAAGAGGAATACAATTTTTATCTTTAATACGCAGAAGCAATACATAGTCTAAGTGATATGACATTTTTCAAAATGTTTCCTTCGTCAGTTGTTATTTTTAATTGCACAAACTTGGTTCTATTGTATGGTCTGTATAATTATCATTTTATGTAATGCGATAATGCGATACGAATGAATATAACGTTTTATGTGATCCTAGCATTGTAAATTAAAAATAATTTTTAAAATTGGAGAATTGACTTAAATGCTTTCTTCTTGTTAGCTGAAGAATTGCACGATTCCATAGCAACAGAAAGAAACGTTCTTAGTCTTTGGTGTTTTTTATTTATTTACTTATAAAATGAACAAAGAAATAATTTGGGTGAAGTGGGACTGATTCGTTTGAAATTAGTAAAGGGAGCTGAAATAAGAATTCCAGAAACGCAAAACAATTGCCTTTGGTTATGGAAGTTGTATGGGTGGAAAATAACAATACAAGTGCACTGTTGAATATTATATTATAAAAATATTCCATCTGAAATTCGTGTGAAAATATCAGTATCATACATTCATATAGAATGGCGAGATCGATGTTGTTTATCCTTCAACGACATGATCGTACATACCATTGTTGTACGAAATATCGTACTGTTTCCTCGACGTCTTTGATAACTATTGCTTTATCCTTTCCGCTGGTTTCTTTGGGGTGGGGTTTATTACCACAACAAGCTGATGTTTACTCATCAAGTTTATCGCAGTATATTTAATACATAATTACATAGACTAAACAGGAACAAACATGATTTACAGTCATGTCAGATAAGTGTCAAACATTATTGGTCCTGAACATTGGACAGCTTTCCACGGATTACTTTGGGGTCCTTAGAGCAAGCAAGTCTGATTCTTATTATACAGTTTACAGTGGATGAGAAAATAGAACATTGTTACAGCCATGGGCACAAACATTCAAAAGTAGGTGATCTGGCTTTTCCAATTGTGTGCAGGTAGTGGAGAAATTGGTTCGCTGATACTGTAAGGATGAAGATTGGGTTAATTACGGTTTTCTGTCTCTCATGTACCGCTGGAAAGAAAGTTTTCTACGGGAGGCTTTTGATGAGGATATGTGCTCAGGTTTATGAAACGTTGCACTAACTTCTGGTTGCAAAATAAAGATGAGAAATCTATCAGATTCTATTAATTTATGGTTGTCAACCTTGCAAGAAAATGAGCACAATATGATATTTAAATCTATTGTAATAAGATGTCATTGCTTATATTTATGATCTGAAGTCCTTTTCTAATCTTTAAAACATTTGCACGTAGTAATTGCTTTCAGGGCTGACTGAATCAACATTGATGGCACTATTTTGGGAGTTTTCTGGTTGTTTATCCAAATTAGTCCCACGTATCTCTTGTAGCTCCTCCTGAAACAGTGTGCACTGTGGTAGAGTTTGGGTGGCTTCAAGAATTTTTATTTTCTGTCATGGTAAAGTCCTACTCCCATGTTTCCTGGTGTTTTGAATATATCCCATAGATTATGAAATGGGCTTTCCCACTTCATCCCATTTGATCATCAGCAGTTTTGAAGGTTCGGAGTTGTTCTTTTAAAGAATCTCTGCATTCAATAATTCGGATATGATTATAGTCAACTTTCGACCACGAGCTAGCACCCAAAGTATCGTTCCGATGTAAGTCCACAAGAAGTAGGTTTGGTATGACCGCTAATGCCTCAAATGTGAGTCAGCAATTTGATTTTGTCATAAATATTAGAAAAAATTGTCTTTGTATATTTAATAGTTCGTCCATTTGAGATTGGTAATGGACTGTACTAGTAGGATGAGGCGCTAAAGATCGCTCCTCATGAAAACTATTGATAAATTATACCAGATGAATTAAGAAAAGCCCCACTGAAAACCTGGAACAGCCGATGAGACTATGAAAGATGTTTTGGATTTCACTGTTTAAATTTGGTTGTATGTTGGTTCCATGTTAGCGTGTGTTCTAAAATGTTCCTATCTTTCAGTACGATGTGTACGGTATACTTGAAGTTTTCGATATGCATGTGTATATAATTGATTTATGGTTTGTTATTTCACCTAATTTTTGTATTTTTAAGTGAATACGAACGAGGATTTTGGTTATATGAGTGTGAGATGGTTATTTAATAATTATTTAACATTATATTATTCACATATAACGATGTAATCTTCGTATATTCTTCAAATTGGTCTGGAGTATTCATTAAATTATCGGTCGTTAGGTTCCATAACGCGAGATAGAACCTTGAGGACAACTCCTAGTAAAACGCCTAGACAGTAAGATTGCTTCATTTTTGCATATATTAGTTACCCTTATAAGTTATCAGGGCAATTGTAGCCTTATTTTCAGAAATAATATTTGTATAGCAATGATAAACGCTCATTGTAAGTCTAAAGTAACTAGGTAGTATCTTACATTTTTAGTTTTACACTCTTACCTTTCGTAAGGTAATTATTATACCGAAGTTAAAGTCTAAAAGTCTGCTTGTATCTGATATTTTTGGATTTCACCAGATATCTTGAAATTCTTTGTATAATTAAGTTCTCATAACACTTTGCAGGTATCGACAGTATACCTATTCTCTCTTATCCATCCAAGCTGGATAGCTTGCTTTTGTCACTTTTGGGATGACTGTTATTGAGGATCTTTCCATTTCCTTTGGAAATAACTAAACTGTAAACATATGTTATAGAGTGTCTGCTAGAGCTTAGTAAATACGCTTGATAGTTATGTCGTCTAAATTAACCTGTCCTGTAATATTTTGGATCGTTAGACCGTTGTTAAAATCAGGCTCATCTGGATGGAAGAGTTTCAATCGGCCCTATAACATCTCGGAATACCTTGCTTGGAGTACGTTAAGTCTTCTGTAAAAAAAAAAAAAAAAAAAAAAAAAAAAAAAAAAAAAAAAAAAAAAAAAAAAAACTTTTCAAGTAGGGTCGCGTGATCCTTAGAATAAGTAATTGGCACCATTCACAAGAATTCGAGGTGCAGGTTGATTCCGAAATTGTTTTGATAGATTTTTAAACTTATCAAAGAATAATTGTATTTATTTTTGGTAAAAGATTTCCGAGATCAAGCTTCACATTTTTAATGTGGTACCTGAGGTAATTATTCTGATACTGAAATTAAAAATTGTCATAAGTAAAGAATCATGATGGATTTCAAAGGAATGTATATTTGTGTGGAACGCGTGCAGGTGCAGTCGAGTTGAATAGCAACGTGGTTGCGTTGTGTAACAAAAGACTGACAATGGACAAGATTGTTACAAAGGGAATCTTTGGTTGAATAAGGGGCTTCCAGAAAGTGAAAGTGACACACACCCCATGAGCAGTTGTGGACATCAGTCCACGGCGTGAGGCTGATTAGGGCGGTCAACTTCTTGTCTTGGGCCAGGCAGGCTAGAAGTGATCGAGTAATAAGCATTCCGCCTTCAGTAACTTTAAACAGTGATATTGGTAATCCTTCGTCGGCAACTTCGAGTTTAATGTAATAATAAAAGAAGCGGTCATTAAACAAGTTTGAAACTGGCATTCCAGTGTCATTAAAACTATACCTCTCACACACATCCACGCATACCCTGTGAGAAACCTCATTGCTTTACCCTGAGCTAAACAAAATTGTATCAAACTGTAGCGGAAAGTGGTAATCCTTGCTCGCCAAAATACATTTGTTTCAATTCTTAAAGAAGAGTTGTGAACTGTGCACTTTTTAGACGGCGTTTTACGTCATGTATATGTCCCCACTGAATTCCAAGGCTGGTGTCCATCAGGCTAGTGTTTCCTGGTTTGTCGAAAACGGTGGCGATGAGGAACAGCACATCTGATTCAGTTCGGACCAGAGGATGGCCATTACTTCATTTAAGAGTCTCGATTAGAATATTTTAACGTAATCAAATTGCCAGCGTTTTCCTATTTCTATTCCTTCATGAGAACGTTACAATTCGCGTTGTTTGTGGTATATTTTCTTGTGACAGAAATAGTGTGCTGTCTCTGTTGTTGGCCAAAGTAATTTAGAAGCCTATGGCATTATGGTCAGAGAGAAATTCTTCCGAGAATATAGACCAAATTGTTAGTCTAGACGACAGCTTGAATTACGTCACTATGTGTCTAGTTTTTCCCTCGAGCTCCTGAAAAGATTGGACTATACCAAATGTCTTCTGGTGCAGCCTAATGAATTTCACAATCATTCAAATATCCGCGATTTTATTAATCGATCAAGTCTCCACTTACTGTACATACAATTTTACTTGCCAGAAAACAAGAGTTATATAATAACAATTAGTCTTGTGGAAGTTTTATTCTACAATTATGTTATAATCTTCCTTTTCAGGTGTTAAAAGCTCTACTTTTAGTTCTGCTAAACACCACTCGTAAGGGTTCGACTTGGTCTTCTTTACCTAGTCTTTTGTCTACTATAATTAACATCGTATGGCGGTAGTTTTAAATTCTCTTTTCAATAGATTGTTTCAGTTGAGAAGCGATATGAACTAGTATTAGATAGTATTGCCAGGATAGTTTCTCTTAAGTGTTTTGTCGTGGCCATCCAGGATTTAAGGAATTCTTCATCTTATAGTATTACAAACTATTTACCTCAACATGATGAGAATATTCCGTGTAGTTTCAGATACACCGTAATACACTATTTATGGAATCGCTTAAAAAATTAAGGGAGATAAAAAAAACTATGAGTAAGTGTTAAATGTGTTAACTTCATGACTTCTAACACATATTTAAGATATGACATTATGTTTAGAGGATATAGATGAATGAACTATAAGTTTGTTGATAAGTTGCAAAACACATTAAGATCTTGTATTTGTCATCTTAAACTTTCAGCTGTTTTTAGCAATTTGTGAGAATGAGAGACAAGTGTCTATTAGAAATATCTTTAAGAACTGCTCAAGGAAAAAAAAGAGACAAAGGAATGAAGGAAGGAAAAACTCACACATATTGCAAAAGAGTGAAATGATTGCTTAAACTGTGATACCAACTTGATACATTCAACTGTGATACCAACTTAAAGGGAAAGGCCCTAATAAAAGAATAGGGGTTAAGGTAAAAGTAAGATGGTTATACATAGTTATGAATCATTTATATTGTCCCTCAAATAATACCTAGAAATTCATTTACATTATTTTGCTCTTCTCTATTATATTAATTTTATTCAATATCATGTGTTAGTATACAACTTTTAATAAACCCTTTATCTTCTACTACAAAGTATAGTAGTTATGGTCTTTTCTGTGGTGCAAAAGAAAAAAGAAAAGGAAATACTGTACATTTAAAAACAATAGATTGAAAACACAATAAAATAAAAAGCATATCAAATTAAAGAGAGCACTAGGATCTATAAGACTGAATAAAAAGATAAACCATCATTTGTTGGGCATTTCTCTATTTTTACCTGCGTTTAAAACTTCCTGTGCACGTGGAAGATCTCAGTAGCTTACTACATACTGTTCTGCTTTTTCTCGCTTGATGGTCTTTAAGGGAAACTATCACAGACATTCTCACCAGACTTCAAACTTTTCCCACATTTTTATTAAGGTAAATCACCAAATCTTCTGTAAATTTATAACCTATTTGAATTTTCAAACTCCAATCATGTTTGCCCTTTAGCATTATTTAAATTGCAAGCATCCTGGAATATTTTTAGGGAAATTAAAATTTAATTCTGCTTTTTGATGAACTATCTGTAAGTTTTTTAATATAGAGTTTTCAAAAACATTTTTGAATACAATTGTTCTCATATTCCGGATTTATTTTTTAATGTATTCGTATTTACATTTTGTTCAATTAATATGTGTTAAAGTTAAGAAGTCAAGCCACCTCCGAAGATTAAGCATCTTTTGAGACCAGTGAAAGAGAAACTGGACGTCCAAGTTCCGGGAGTGTACCGCATTGTCTGAGAATGTGGGACAGCGTATATAGGACAAACCGAAAGGACCATCGCTACCAGAATAATAGAATATGAACGGAGCATTCCTTTAATGCAACCTGAGAGTCTGGGCTGGCAGAGCATTGTTTTGATAACGACCATAGAGCCAATTTTCGGGAGACGGCCATCTTGGCAAAATGCAACAGTTACTGGGAGCGCAAAATTAATGAGGCTTTGGCGATTTCCTCTGAAAGAAGCACGCTTTATCGTGATGCTGGATTTCAGTTCAGCTCCTCTTGAAAACCGGTCTTAAAATGGAAATCCGTCGATTTAAGAAGCAAAGAGCAATACAGCTTGATAATCAAGTACCTAGTTACGTTTCTTTGACACAATTTTGTATACTCATGCCATCTCCTGACCTGGCATTTAATTTACTGAAAACAGTCTTTTGTTCAGGAATGCGAATTCTTGATAGTGTTTTGTCTTTGTTGATAGTTGTGATATATCCAGTATTTCTTTTGTGATTATAAGATTTTATAAATATCCTGATGATGGGAGAGATGCAAATTCTCGAAACGTTGATATCTAATCATCTTTTCACCTGGCTGCCTGCCCGAGAAGAAAGTGAGCGAAGTTAAGAAGTTATTTAATTAAACTGTAAATATATACACTAGTTAAATGTGTGGCATGAATGCCAATTAAATTAACTTGAAAACTGTGTATTATGGTACTTTTAGTGAAGGAATCTTAAATGCCGCATTTGAAGGTATCTAGAAGCATGGCGAAACTATTTATGTCGTAAATAAGATAACTTCAAGGTTAATGTGTAATTCCATTGATAAGCTTGCAGCGTTCTGTGGCTTTATTCTTATCTGCTGAAACACAAGTAAAGAAATCAATCATGATACGCCAATATTCCTTTGATCTGACACTTTTTGAAGAAAAAATTAATCCTAAGCTGTCATTCAAATGATATGATTTCACAACTAAAAATTCTTTTAAATACTTGATAACTAAGCTGCACTTGTGGTCAAAATGTTGTTACAACATTCCGACAGATGCCTCCGTATACCAACAGTGTTGCAACATGTCAAGAGATAAGCGGCAGCAGCATTTATTCTGTATGGGATGGGATAATTTTTCCATTAAACAGTTGCTAGTTATTCAATGCTTTCGATACTCGATTGATTTTATCAACACCTGCACCGTTTTGAAGTGCTGAGTATTATTATTTTATTCTTCGCAGTGTCGTACAAAAAATTTGCAACTTCAAAGCAAGCACGTAGTGATGTAGTGTTTAAAGGTTTTAATACCGTTTCATCCTCTTGCATCACCCTTTTACCTACAGCGAAATGTGTAATAAAAATATTTGTGTTTAGCTCGATTGAGGTAGACAGAAGGGGTTTCGCGACAAAATTTAAAAAAAAAATGCGTAGAGAAACGTATATGAATGTAACACATGCTTATTTTCATAGTTTGCTATCCTTTATGTCTCTGTTTTCTCTTTGCCATTTTAATTTATTTCATTTTGCAGTAAACAACACGTGGTAACTATGAAACACTGTGGAAAGTTGTTATAGATATGCATTTATTTTGACAACCCTAACATGGTTGTCATTTTATGAGTTCGGTAAACACTATTTTTAAATTAATCTGATAACGATGGGTTGTATATAACACAATTACCTTTACCTTTATCATACAGACTTACATCGCAAGGGCGACCGGGGTTACATACCTATTTACAAGGCGTGTTCGTAAAATAAGGTCTCCAATTTTATTTAATATAGAAAACATGTTTATTGATGGAAAGGCAGAACTTACAGCTATTTTTCAACGTAATCACCATTGCGAACGATGCACTTTTGCATACGCTGTGGCAGTTTTTGTATACCCTTGTCATAGCACTCTCCCGCCAAGTTGAGCTGGTAGCGCTCAACCTCGTTTTTCAAATCATCGTCGGTCTGGAAATGTATTCCACCCAGGTGTGACTTCAACTCAGGAAACAGATGATAATCACTAGGTGTTAAGTCTGGACTGTAGGGGGGGGGGAGGGTGAGGATGTCCTATACGATCAGGAGACCCACCTCGCACATACCTTGTGATAATGCAAATGTTCGGTCAAAGTCTTGTCAATCGTAGTCTTATTGACTTCAGGGATAAGTCCGTACAGCTCGCGAACTGTGACACGCCGATCTTTAAGCATTTCTTGCTCCACTTTTACAATTGTTTCGGCTGAAACCGAAGGCCAACCAGAACGCTGTTCGACATGGACTCTGTACGTCCGTCTTTGAACTCTAACCCATTTTCGCACGTTTTTTGACGTCTCCACTTTTGCAATTGTTTCGGCTGAAACCGAAGGCCGACCACAACGCTGTTCGTCATGGACGTCTGTACGTCCATCTTTGAGCTCTCTGACCCACTTTCGCACGTTTTTTTTGACGTCCATACACTATTGCCCATAGACTTCGCATAACTGACCATGAATTTCAGTGGGGGTGGTGCCCTTGGCACTCAAAAAACGGATCACTGCACGCAGCTCGCACTTGGCGGCGGAAGTGATAGGAAGCTCCATCGCAAACGGCTGCCCAACCTAGACTAATGGTTGCAACAGGTTCATTGATGGTGGGGTTTTGAAGGGGTGAAACCAAGCTACATGCCAGTGTTGCCGGATCTCGCGCAATAGCGTTCCTCGTGGCTCCAGCGCCTTAGAGACCATATTTTACGGACACGCCTCGTAGCAGCAGATAAATTCTGGATCAGAGAGAGTACGCACAATAGGTGATCAGGCCAAAGCCTAAGGCTCAGCTGCTAAAGCGCTCCCCAGGTGGCGGGTTCAAATACCACCCCGACAGTTGATTCTTATGCGTGCTTAAAAGCAACGTCTGTAGATTTATTGCAAGTAAAAGAACTCCGAAACGAAATTCTGGCACACAGGCGGTGCTGATATGGTCCTAGCAATTGACGGCGTTGTTAAGAAACAAAATATTTATTTTGTTATAAGCATGGGGAAGGATATATAAAAATGAAGGCGAAATTGACGAAAGGAAAGTGATGAGGAACAGTTGACGGAATTAAACCTGAGAAAAATTGTCGAACAGCCGCTTTATCCACCTTAAAACCCACAAACAATGCTCTGGGCTGAACCAAGACCATTTTACTGAGAGGCGGACAGCCTTATCTCTCGGCCACCACTTCCTAATTCTCATATTACTACAATGAAAGAATATAATGTTTGTAAGACTTGTAGTTTTCACGGCCTGCATTATTAATCAAAGCTTCGCGGATGATCAGCCGTGTCAGATTTATGAATGTCAAGCTTTCCGGAATTCAGATATTGAAGAAGGCCATGGAGTCTACAATGGTCGAAAGCTCGACATTCATAAACCTGACACTACTGATCACCCGCGAAGCCTTGATTAATATGTTACCTACTATTGGATACAACATGAAATTAAATTCAAAGTTACATGAAAAGAGTTTGTACATTGAAAGAGTGGTCCATAATAACCCGTATTTTATTTTCTGAAGGCTAGCCATGTTATAATTTTCTTTATGGTTTTCTATTATTATGATGTCCTAATACACATATCTTGTGCATTACATTCACGGAAGTTCCTTTACCCATTTTTCCACATACTATACTTGGAAAATACTTCATGCTAACAGAGATATACATTCCAACTATAAGCATGTTGGAATTTACTTAACAAGTTTTGATGGAGAAATTGATTCAATTTATACTTCCTTACAAAATCTATTTGCCTGAAAAAATAAGGTTTCCAACATAGTTTTCTTAACAGATTCTAAAGCAGCTATTCAGGCTATTATTTCAAATGACAGCCCAAAAACCGAAAAGATAAATGAAATTCATAATATGATTAAACATCTTCAAAATTTAAATATACGTATAGTTTTCCAATAGATACCATCTCACTGTGGAATTTCTGGCAATGAGCAAGCAGATATGTTGGCCAAGAAGGGTTCCAAAATATCTCAAACAACGAAACAAAATATCACCTATGAAGCAGTTAAAAGATTAATCAAAAACATCTTCACAAAACTATATAACAACTATCTAGTTTCCTCTTAAAAATTTAATTGGAAAGATCTCCAAAAGAAACTAAAGACAATTCCAGAACTACCTCGAAAATCTTCAGTAGCAATGTTCAGATTAATCACAGGCCACGATTGTTTGAATGGACATTTATTCAAGGTTGGATTAACAACTTCTCCACAGTGCTGTTTATGTGGTAAAGACGATTTAATGAACATCGATCATCTAACTGTATGTGAAACTCTCCAAAATCAAGATCTAGTCTCCAAATATTGGGAAGCAAGAAGAAAAATGATTTTATTATCAGATTCTGAGCATTAAATACACACACATTTAGAGATATTTTTTTCATTCAACATTTCTTAGAGGTTTGTACATAAGGTTTACACAAATAATAGAATTTCTTGAAAGCGGTTCCCTATATGTTTTCTTGGATATCACATCCTTGACCACTTGAAACAAAAGAAATAGTGATTTAACACTTTAAAAAAGTAAAGAGGTCTAATAATTCCAACCAATAATGAGCGACTGGTACATTGTTAATCCCACACCATTCTTACTCAAATAAATTGGGAGTTTTAACAATGGTATTTGTTAGAACCATTTTTACAATATCAAAATAACATGTTTCTAAATGGTAGTTTGGAAAGGGGATTTTATCTTTAAAATCTTTTTATCGTATAAGATATTTGTTAGAATATATATTAAACTTAATATATATCCCATTTTTAGTTATGTGCTCACACATACATAGGTATATTTTTCCAAAAGCTTGTTAGATTCAATGGATTTTAGAAGGGGAATTTTTGGTGAATTTTTTTTTATAAAGCTTCTTCTGTTGTAAAAGAAAGAAGAATTGGAAACTTTCAAGCATCTCAAATAACGCCCTTACATTTCAAACCTACAGCATGAAATATTTCAGAAACCTTTACAGTGACAAACGGATGTTTTACGAAAGAAGTGCCTTATTTCCTGGCGAAAGTTTTCTTCTTTCTCATTTCTGAGATTGTGGAAAAGAAGAAGAAATATCTTCGCTGCAAAAGGGTGTTTGGAGTGAGAGGAATTTTCTTGAAAATCTTCGTGTCATCCTCGAACTTTTTTAAGGTGTAATATACCTAAAAACATGTTGGAATGCAGTACATCTCCAAAATAATGTATTGTTTGTGTGGTAGAGAAAGTAAATATCAGCAATACCGTCAGGAAAGCTAGTTACCCAATTGTTAAGCTTTAATTATTGCGTTTTCATGTCTAAACATTGTTGCTTGAATAAAAGTAAAACCCAAACAGTTATGGACTGTACAGATGTCCAAAGGAGACAACAAGGAGAGAAGAAATGTTATTAGTGTAATGAATACCGAGTTACTTACCGAAATAAACAGGTTTCTGACACTTTGGACAGTTGGGCATGGCTGTAGCTTGTCTGGCACCGAACACACTTATACACTAACACACGTTCCGTCGGTAACTAAGTGAAGTGAATTCTTGAGGTTCCACTCCCACTACGGTAACAGCCAGGCGTTTATCCGGTTATGGAGAAAGAGATGGAAGGAGGGAGGGGGGAAGTGAGTTCGAGCGTAACAAAGAATATGTAATGCAAAGATTGACCACTTGCCAAGACACAACAGGTGGTGAAGAAAACGGAAAATAGGACAAATACATATTTAAACGAACTGAAATGAGGAAACGTGAATACTAAGCAATGGTTATTATGTAAAATAGCAGCTGAAGGAATGTTGAATAAAAGAAGACAAAATGTAAATGTGCTTAGTATGTTGAATTTCAGATGCACTTGCATTATTTGTATTGTTATTGATGTTTTGAACAATTATGTGAAAGCTCGGAACTGTTTATGAGACTTTCTTTTTGGACAGTCATTCATTAAACTTCTCTTATTGTTAATTAAATCTTAAATGTATTGAGAAACTGTTTTTTCAAAACATGAAGATTGATTCATTGTTTTGCGTTCAGAGAGTTCACTAGTAATCACAAAGTTTTGAGAACATTGAACATGTCAAAGAAATGTACAGTTTAGTAGCAAATATTATTGACTATAGAATTTAACAGACAATATATACAGGCAATGTGGAAAACGAGGCAGAGATAATCATGTAATAGATGCAAAACTAGCAGATGTGTATAGTACAAATAGAATTTGGCAGTTTTATTTTTTAAACTTTCATTTGGCTTCTGTCCGTACGTCTCAACATTTTCTTATATTAGATTTGCAGTGGATAACATCCACTGTCTTTCCTTCAATATATGTACATAAATAGATTTAAATATCTTTTGAACTGGCATCAAAGGTAAACACAACAGGAATAAAGCTTCTTATGAGCAGTGGCACAGCGTTGTTTCTTGCATTTTCACATGGAAGTTAATAAACATATAAAAATCAATGTTAAACAAATGAATATTTACAAAGTTGATGAAACTTCTGTTTATAACAAACTTTGTCAAGAATGAATCTACAGTGAAACAACTTTTTAAATGAAAAAATAAAGCTCTAACATTCCTAACTGGAGTACATAGATAATGAGCGATTGCAGAAAAATATAATGTATTTATTGCATGCACTGACCTTCTCTATTCACTCAGACTTATTCTTCTACTTCTTGGTGGATATAAACTTACATTGCACATTTACACACTTCATTGTAGACATAGGATGGATACGGTAGGCTAAAATGATGCATTTTTTATAAACAGATTGGTATGTAACGCTTTATAATTCTACAAGTCTTTTGATAACAACGATAAAAAGAATTAAATATTAAGTATTTGAAAGTTAAAATCAATACTACAAAGAATATTTAGAAAGTGGTCAACATCACAAAGCTTTATTCTTCATAAACTCTGCTTTAACGAGATCTTTATTTTTTTGTACAGTTTTCGATTTACAAAAAAATTATTCGGAATGAATTGACTGTTTCCCAGAAAACTGAAGTGATACATTTTGTTAAGTAATTACAAATTATATTTTAATAAAATTTTTAGAACCAGTTTTAATGAAATAAAAACCTTCAATTTTTTTCCACAAAAAGGTAGAAACATTTTGGCGAAGCTCTTTGTGTCCTACCTGAACTTAATTACATATTTGATATTAATACGACTTTTAACTTTTAAGGCACATTTTTCTTAAAAAAATCCTTTCTTGTTTTCATGTAGCTTTTGAACGTGTATTTCAAGTGAAATATCTACAGCTATCGAATTTTTGCGTGAATTGCAATACTTCCTTTATTTAACTATAAATAAGTTATGGAGAATGTAAAACTCATAGTTATAAAGGGCAAAGAATATATTTTATTGAGATACTGAATGAATTTAAAAATTAAAACATATGTTAACAGTTGCAACTACATCTAACCTTGTAAACAATAAAATTAATCAGACAGCTGTTTCTAAACAGTGTATATATTTCATATGGGGTAACATCTGGAACGTAATAAAGAGAGAAAGCATATGTAAGTTATCAACAACAAAATTAAATTTAGTGGTTAAGTCCCATTTATATTTTGATGACAACATATTTCGTACTCATCAAAGCTAGATTTTCCTTTTGCAAAATGGTGCAGGGCGGCTGTAAAGAGCTTAACTCATAAAAGATTTCAAACTTATACGAGGGCTGCTCAATAAAGAATGGTCACAATTTTTTTTGACAACGTACCTCTACTAATCCACATAATTTTGATGGTCCCTCTCAAAATAGTCTCCCCTGAATGCGATGCACTTGTCCCGGTGTTTCTGCCAGTCTTCAAAGACATGTTGGAAACCATTTTTGAGAGATCCTTCAAAATCGCCTCCGCAGCCTTCACCACTGCTTCTGATGATGGATAATGCCTCCCACGAAGGCGTTTCTTCAAGTTAGGGAATAGAAAAAAGTCACATGAGTCTAAATCCGGACTATAGGGAGGGTGAAGAATGCATTTCACACTGATTTTTGCAAGATATTCAGCAACAACATTGGCAATATGCGGCCACGCATTATCGTGGTGCATCATCCAGCCTGCTTCACAGAAATGTGGTCTTTTGCGCCTGATATGGACTTGCAATGTTTTCAGGACATCCCTGTAGTATTGTCCAGTTACTGATGTGTGTGCAGGTACAACATGCTGATAAACCATTCCATGAATATCAAAGAATGAGATGACCATAACTTTCCCAGCAGAAGTAACCACTTTTGCTTTTTTGGAGGTTGGTGATGAAGGAGATTTCCACACTGAGCTTAGCTGTTTCCTCTCAGGATCAAAATGATGTAACCAAGTTTCATCCGCAGTGATTACGTTTGAAAGAATCTCCGGATCTTCCTCTAACATCAACTTTAACTGCATGTTACCTCCATTGCAGCGGTAGGTGATACTGAACATGTCTGAACTTACCTGGTTCTCACAGGTGGAAACCAGGAGTACCAACAATGAAACTACTACGGTGTGTTTGTTTTACATTAAGCTAACAGAATATAATAAGACTGAATTTTATGATCGTAAAAATGTTGATCATTCTTTATTGAACAGCCCTCGTATTATCACATCACTTCTGGGAGTTCCTGCCTTTGAAAAAGTTGCTGACAAAATGTAAAACAATTTAAGACAAAGCCATGGTATGTTTAAGAACCATCAAACACTGCATTTCCTTGCAAAGTTCTTATAATAGAAGTCACACTTAACTGAAAGATGTAGAGATGAATTATTTAATGGTAGGGATGTAAGCTCCCATTCGGGGAGGGTAAACAGGTAAGTCAGTTTTACTTCCAAAACTGATAGCAAATATTGAAGACACAAAATGTTTTTGTGTAATAGAGAAAAACTACGAATGTGTTAACACAAGGACAATGTCAATATTTGCCTGCTCTGATTCTAATCCTTTGTTAAAGCAATTCTAGCTTGCGTCATCGTTGCTTTTGTGTTTTAACTTCACGTGTGAAATAAGAGGAATGCTTGCAATTCTGTTCGGTATGTTTAAACGATTTGTGTTTCCTTTAACGAATAATTATTATCTTGGAATTTTCCCTAAACGGCAGGTTCAGTAAGATTGTGTGGAAGAAGAGGCTTTGTCACTTATGGTGCAAAGGGTACCTTGTCTCTCTATGCTAATTTTTTTTCCCTTTTAATGTAATGAAGTGTTGTAAAATTTTCTCCCAGCTATAGCTCAAGTGCTAAGTTGGTCTTTAATGGATTCCAGTTCAGATGAATAAATATACACTCACATATGCAGCAATTTTTTTTTCACTTTATAATATTATATCCTTATAAAACGTAGTTCTTCTATTCAGTTGAAATTAATTTATATCAGCATTTCTGTAATGAGTTTAGTTATGATCCCGAATGTTTTAGATTTTGGCATGGAGAAGCATATACCTACGTACATTGATCATTTTGGTTAAGTACTTTCAGAACTTCTCCCACTCCTATTTTTTCATGAATAGTTACTATTCGTTATTTTTAATTATCTCAAATATTTCCCAAACGACGTGATTAGTATAAACTTTATTTGAAATATAAGCGTGAAAAATTAAAATCGATGTCTTACATTTACTGTGAATATTGTGATTGAATGTTGTATAATGTAGAATCATAAGAGATAGTCAAAGGCTAACATCATTACCTGTTTTCGATGTATTCGTGTTTGCGTTTGACAGATATGTTTGAAAGTTTGGGGCTGTATACTTTTTTCTTATTTTCAATGTTGCTTTAATTTCAGGATCTTATCGCGACAGTTATTCTAAGTTTGCTGCTTAATCTTAGCAAAGCTAAATTGTGCCTTCTGTATTACCTGCTTGAGGAACTTGCTAATAGATGGCGTTAGTTGCATAACAGACTTCCTGTATCGTCCGTTTCGTTGCTATTAAATTTTCACAAAATATAGAAATTGGATGGTGGAAGTGCTGGTTATTCTTTGAATGTGCACCTATGTAATTCTGGACAGATTGTCTTAGTTGCGTAGTCTCCTTCCTGCAGCATATAGTTTAATCTATTTCTGTTGTTCTATTGGTGGAACTTTGGGATGTGGCATTGACTTTCTTTGGGAGTGCAAGACCCACAAATAATTCGAATTCAAATGATGACGATCATGATAATAATAAAATTAATAATACTAATAATTAATAATAATACCCTTTCTAGTACATAATACTAAAAGTGTAACATTATATCCGATCTATTCTCTTGCCAACACGCTTAAAATATGTGAATATATTTAGAAAATACACGTAGCACAGCAAACATTCTGCGGTTCATAAAAGTACAACACAATTTTAAAATGGTTTCAGTGTGATGTTGCTGTCAACTAACAAATGAGGGCTTACTGCATGAAGACAAGAGACTAAATAAAAACGGTATCTCTAGTGAAAAACACTTGACAGTCTGTTACATTTCCAAAGTGATGCGGGTAATTACGTCATGCCAAGGGGTGGGTGGGGCACTGACCGCCGCCTCCATGTGTGGTCGAATTCCTTCTTTATCAGGCAATGCTCGATTTGTTCGTAACGTATTTCCGGCCACTGTACGAGTAGTGTTGGTCAGACATATTTGCTAAGTAGGAAGCAAAAGTTTTCAAACTCGTCATTTCTGAAACTGTCACATTCAGGCGTTATGAGTCATAACAAAAGGAAGGGGAAAGTAAAGGTCGGCAGATACGTTATCCATGTCCGATAAGACAGTCTTGTCCAACTCTTCCCTGCTGTCATATTTATTTTTAACTACATTTGAGTAAATAAATGGAGCTTAACTACAATAGCTATCCGTAATAGGTAGATGAAATGCTACATACTACACAAAAGTCCAGTATTGTTACGTATCTTATGAGGCTTTCTAAAATCAATAAAACAGTTTTTTTCAGGAAGGTTTCTATGTGCATCTGAACGATATAAATAAGAAGTTAGATAAATAATTGGCTCTAATGATCATTGAAATACCACGTGTTTACAATATTAATACGTATATGTTGAAAATTCTCCGAAGAGTCTGTGAAATGCTCATAAAATCGGAATAAAGCTGAACCGGTAAAACCTTAAATGATAGAAAAGCCTTACCCCACAAAATTGTAGAACTCGTCAAAACACACAATTTAAGTATTGCATATCTTGCACAGAGCATGGCAAAGTATGATTTGCCTAATCTTTATCTCTGCTATACCTACAAAAAAATGTAAATGTGATGAAACCTGTATCGATTAAGATCAAGTACATTGCAAAATAAATGTTTTAAAAGAATAGTTTGAGGAACGGCATTAGTGGAAGTTTTCAAGCGGAAAGTCGCTATTCGTTCAAAATGCATTAAATAATAAATCTAACGGTTTATAGTGTGTTGCTTGTTATATTTCAACGAAATGGAGGAACGTATTATCTTGAAGCACAGAGAGTATACTATTTTATTTATAGACATAGCTTTCTTCTGTTTTTTTAGAATGAAAAATGAAACAGTTATTTTCAATAATGTTGCTTATTTAAACGAAGTTTGAATAGTAAAATTGTTTAAAATAAGAATACGAGATTAAACATTGTTTGGTTGTCATGAAGTAACCAAGGAGAAATAAACAAGTTCAGCTTTTTTTTTGGGGGGGGGGCTACCATCCACCACTGCACACGGATGTGATTTCGTGGTTTATCCTCGTGATTATGTTGTAAATTATTATTGTATGTGTGAAATCTGTGTATTTTGATGCAAATAACACAAGGAGTTCATTAATCATTAAATTCGAACAAGATTTTAAAATATTACCATCATAATTATTTAAAACTCCTGACTATCTCCCAAAACTTCTTCATCCGTGACTATAACCTGAAGTGAGTTTAATGCTTCTACCGACTAGCCGTGGTCAAATATATCTACAGGAAGAATAGTCCTCATCAAAACGCAAGTGTATTATCACTAAATAGAATTATTCAGCAAGCGGCATAGCAACGAGGTGCTGAATCGACGGATGACGGAGTCCAGTTACAAAAACAAACTCCATAATGTTTTTCCCCTAGGTGTTTTTAGTTTTAATTAACACTTTGGATGAGATATAACGTCCAGTTTGACATGTGGGGTGTTTTCATTGAATAAAAACGAATTACATAAAAATAAAATAATAATATAACTAAAATAAATGCACATAATATGCAGTTAACTTTTTGTACAATGCTTTTATATTACATTACAGTATTAGATAAAATGTTCAAGTCTCTCAAACGAAAACTGAGGATTTTCTAAGTTTGTTTTTTTCCCTGTCACAGGTAGGTTCATTGACTTATTATTTTCCCTGTGTCCATTGCGGATGTTCCAGAGATGCCTCTTAATAAATGAATGTGTTCATTGAGATGATGTACGGAGCCTCCCCATATGGTTGGTTATGTTTGCACGGAAGTGAGTTTGCACCCACTATCTTGCACGTGACATACATAATCTACAACACAAGGCCGGAAGTACAAACAACAGTGCCTCTGTACATTACCAGCATGAGTACCAACATAATTATTTTTGCACTAGGCCTAGCTTTTTGGCTTGGAAATTTGTCTAAAGTGTTATATTATTCTCTACCAGAGAGTAAGCTCAGATAAAATTTGGGGAATGGGTTTTCAGAGGGATGGTTGAGTATTTTCAACTTGAAATTACGTTTTGTGCTAATTACCCGGTCCTCATGAATGAATAATAGCTCTCGTAATAATAATAATAATAATAATAATAATAATAATAATAATAATAATAATAATAATAATAATAATAATAATAATAATAATAATAATAATAATAATAATAATAATAATAATAATAATAATAATAATAATAATAATAATAATAATAATAATAATAATAATAATAATAATAATAATAATAATAATAATAATAATAATAATAATAATAATAATAATAATAATAATAATAATAATAATAATAATAATAATAATAATAATAATAATAATAATAATAATAATAATAATAATAATAATAATAATAATAATAATAATAATAATAATAATAATAATAATAATAATAATAATAATAATAATAATAATAATAATAATAATAATAATAATAATAATAATAATAATAATAATAATAATAATAATAATAATAATAATAATAATAATAATAATAATAATAATAATAATAATAATAATAATAATAATAATAATAATAATAATAATAATAATAATAATAATAATAATAATAATAATAATAATAATAATAATAAAATGAGCTTTATTTATTTCATGCAAGTGGCTGCGGTTAAGGTCGTTGGTGAACTATTTGCTTCTCTACACGAAGGCCGCCAGCGACATTTGTAAGATTTCCTGAAACACCGCAATACGGAACTGACCTGGACAACTGTTGCCACAGTTGTTTGACAACCGATGACACAAAACAGAACCATCCATTGTAGTGAGTAATTGTGTTAACTATTTACAGAATGAAGGAAAAGAACGACTTCTGGAAACACCTCGTGCTTGACTCCGAGGAATGTGAATTCCTACAAAGCTCATATAAACTTAGAATTTAAACGAATTGCTACAAAGTCTCTGTTGGTATAATTAAAATAATTTTAAAATTACAAGATATTCTTTTTTTCCTCATACTTTGTGCAAACTTGGGAGTGTGTAGCCATGATATTGGTTGGCGTGGTTAAACGTGTTATCTTAATCCATCGTTAAAATAATAAAAGTAAAATTGTTACTATAAACTTCCATGGTGATGTAGGCGTGTATGTCCTGGCAAACTATTGAAAACTGTGATTGAGAATATTCACTGACTGCAAGTTAGTAGATAACAGGCCCCGACATAATATTGACTGTGAGTGACTCGGGGTGAGTAACTGGCCACCTGTTACTAAATAAAAAGGTTTACCAATAAAAAAGGTTGTATTATCTAACGTATCTCCATTTCTGAAACATTTTTACCTGCAACAAATTTGTAGGAATTCACAGCGACCCGCTTGACTTATGCACGGTTATGAAATGGGAAGGTTTTGCCTATTCAACAAAAACGGTGTTAATATTTACCAAAAAGTGCCCCAACGTTCAATTGCACAAAGACTTTAGATTACTTTCTGTCGCATATTTTCTCCAAGTCTCAAAAATTTTGCAGCACTAGAGATAAGAGAACAGTGCATTCCAATAAAATGTGTTTATGCTCAAAATTCTTTAAGTACCTCGTACTAAAGACTTAGGTAACAAAATACAATCAACCGAAAATTTAATTTACTCATTTTTTATTATTTTGAAAAATAAAATAAAATACTGGTGGGACAATGGGTGAGGTGAATAGTGTATCCGCCGTGTCGTCATTGTGTTTAGGCACTTGGCAGTCCTATTTGTCCGAATATAATGCGCATGCACCACTTCCCGAATGGTTTCAACACCTCTAAAGTGGATCGCTCAGAATCGGACTTGCAAAAAAAAAAAAAAAAAAAAAAAAGTGCATGAGTAGTAGGGGAATACGGGAACTGGCACAGGAATGCTTGTTTTAAAGACCGTTCAATGCATTTTAAATGGGAGAAAAAATTGTTCCAAAAACCTGACGGATTTTGGAACAGTCGTATCGTTGTTTTTGAAACACCCTATGCTTCAGTAAGGGGCGGAAGTGGTGTTGCGCGGTGGAAAGGGGTCTTAGTGAACCGTTGTGTACGTGTGTGAGCAGGATACGCCCCGATGTTATAGGAAATTAATGCTAATGGTTATTATTGTATGTCGTGACTTTTATATTTTGACTAAGGATGAGCAGGTGAGTGTATACTTTCGTTTTGAGGTCGAGTGACATGTCCAGAGTGTTAAATGAAGCTCCTCTTATCTATCTTGTATACATGTTAAGTTGTACGGTGAGAAAAAGGCTAGCAGGATGATAAATATCGATGTTTTATAACTTTCTGTCGAGGACGGGGCATGGTTATCCTCTAAAATCTCATGTATATAATTAACTTTCGGATACTTGTATGTCATGACTTTTATATTTTGACTAAGGATGAGCAGGTGTGTGTATACTTTCGTTTTTGAGGTCAAGTATATTTCTCTCTGGACATGTCCAGAGTGTTAAATGAAGCTCCTCTTATCTATCTTGTATACATGTTAAGTTGTACGGTGAGAAAAAGGCTAGCAGGATGATAAATATCGATGTTTTATAACTTTCTGTCGAGGACGGGGCATGGTTATCCTCTAAAATCTCATGTATATAATTAACTTTCGGATGTAAGGAGAAACATTTATGGAAGGGCGGATCTCTCGATCCTAACGATGGGCTGAGAATGTGTCCACTCTTTCGAGTTGACCTCCCCTCCGGGCACCTTGAAGAAGGTAATGTGTATAAGTACAAAAAAGAATTATCCAATAGAAATAGATATGCGTGCGCATAGAGAAAGTTTTTCTGTATGGTGGGGTGGAAGTTCCCGCCTCCATATGGAAAAAGACTTTTGAGTATAAAGACGCTGGTCTTAGTACTTTAGACTTTAGTATCAAATTTTGAAATGTAAGAGCAATATTAGGTAGAGACTCTTAAACTATGGGTGGAGTAGTTTCAAGTGTGTCAAGGCTAGTTCCGTAGGTAGTGGGGGGATTTTAACTTGTTAAATCCTGTAAATCTGATCTGCGTGTGTGTCTTTCCTGATAATATAAAAGAAGCCTCGACTGAAATGAAACATCTAATTCAACTGTGACCGCAGATATACACGGAAGGAACGAGCAATGGCTGGTAAGTACTTGAATATGTTATGTGTTTGAGAAGTATAATCATTTTGTATGGATATCATCTTTTTTCAATATTATAATAGCGTGCTTTTTTAAAAAACATATACGTTCTGTTTCCCTTCTATATTAGCTTATTCATGCATGTGTTTCGTGAAAAAAAAGTGTTAATAATTGAAACTCTTTATCTCGTTTTTTGTAAGTTTAAACGTTTCAATTATGATCGAAATTACCAACTTAGTTTGATCTATATAAATGGAACACTTTCAGTTATTTTTTTTTTTTGTCAATCATTGAACGGGAGTCATGTTTAACCACATATATCAGTATTCGAAGTCTTCAAAAATATGTTCTTAATATCTGTAAATTGGACTGTACATATATATATATATTCTAGACTAAAAGAGTTTGTTTTAAATCGTTATGTTACAGATCAACTCATGCAAGAATTAAATGAATTGGCGGGAGGATGTAAGATTCTTCCAACAAGAAAGCTGAGGGAAGTAGATCAAAATACGCCATTTCAAATCAAGTCACTGAAAACAGTAGCGACCAAATATGGAGACAGGATCGTCTTAGAGCTAGACGAATTCCAAATATTTCTACCGGAACGCTTTAAGAATATGACTGATGTTCAGAAGAAGACAATAAATGAGGGAGGTGTTCAATTGGTCTATATGGGGCAAGAGGCCCTATCCACGGGATACAAGAGGCACAGGATTACTTTTTTACAAGCAAAGGTATGTGTTATGAAAAGAAGCAGTTTTATATACAACACCTGTAAAAACCATTGTTCAAAAGTTTCTAATAATGCATTTTATTATTTCAGACATCTCAGTAAAGTCAGACGGAGGAGTTTCACACAGCGTCACAGCAGTACCATCAGACCGCCAAGGTAAGACAAATTATAAATCTACTTATTTATTGTTTTTTTAAAAAGTAACGTTATCTTTTTTCGCATTATTACTTTTTTTAAAAAATAAAAGTATCTTGCTTTCATTCAGTCTTATATAAATCATCTTAATACATAGTATATAAAAAAACAATAATTTTGTACTTAAAAAACACATACAATTAGAAAAAATAGAAGTCATAATCAACATTACATATAAACATCTTTAAATTTTGATGTCTGTCATGAGCACAATCGTAGAAAAACTTTCCATTGAGATTTATAATTAATATTGGTTATTATTTATATTATTATCATTACTATTATTTCTGTTTATTATTATTGTTGTTGATGTTATTGTTGTTAAAACATTAGAATGTTTTTCTTATATGTATTTGATAAAACATACAGCATATATAATGTGTGAAGTATAATATTAACTTTACAAAATTTATCTTACCATAAAAAATTATTAAAAAGTTATAATGCATGCATACCTTATATATTTCATGCATAAGAAACAAGACATTTTACTGCATAATTCGCTTCTCTTTACCTGTTAGGCAGGATAATAAATGTGTTTAGAAAAAGGTCATAATGCATGCATATCATATATATTCCCGCTTAAAAATAAAAAAGACATGTTAATGCATAACACGCTTTTCTTTTCAGATTATAGCGGCTAGTAAGTTCGGAATATACTAATAAGATTTGTATTATTTCAGACAGTGTTACGCAGGCTCCTGTTATATCTGGAACGAAGAGAAAATCCTTGGAAACCGATGGGACCTCTGCAAAGATATCTAAAATGGAATCGGTGAGTGAGCAGAGAAAAAAGGATTTGACATGTAACATTATAGAATCAGCATTTAAAAATCGCATTTACACAAGTCAGATAAACAATACATTGAATATGATAGATCCCGAGTTATTTTTGAATGAATGTAAGGCTCTAGTTACCAATGAAATTAGGAATAATCTGACACGATACACTTCGGGAATAAAATTTTGTGGTACGTTAGTATGCCAGTATATAATACAGACTCCTGATGATGAAAAAATTGAATCATTTAATTTTCATAGCAAAATGGAAGCTATATTAAAGAGTACAGATACTACTGAATGGTATGAGAGTAAACTTAAAGAACCTATTCTTTCAAGTATCGATACATTCGAATCAAAAAGTAGTTCCAAATCTCTATATCAGATAAGCTCGTTAGTGCTAAATGCCTGTCAATATGATCCTTTAAATGCAGGATGTTATACAAAGCTTCCGGAATACATAAAGAACAAAAAGGCGGTAACTAATATAAAAAATGAAGATAACAAATGTTTCGGCTATTGTCTGCTTGCATCTAAATATCCTGCAAAGACTAATAAACATAGAGTTAGATCTTACTCTAAGTATAACATGTTTAAAGAATTCGATTTCAGTGGAATAACATTTCCTGTATCTCTTGATGATATTGAAAAATTCGAAAAGCAGAATCAAAATATATCTATTACAGTATACGGCCTAGACGACCATTCAATAACTTTGCTCTATCATACCAGAGAAATAAAAAAACATCATGTAAACCTGTTAAGAATAGGCAATGATAGCAAATCACACTATTGTTTAATAAATGATATATCCCGACTGTTGTCTAAACAGATAAATAAAAGCAAACGTAAGATGTGTATATGTGAAAGCTGTTTGAGGAATTTTTCAAATGAGACAAATTTAGCCAAACATAAACTTAAATGCGAGAAATCTCAAGTTTTAACTATGCCTGAAATAGGTGTAAATGATAAAATTGAATTCAATGCATATTCCAAGTGTACAGCGGTTCCATTCGTCATTTACGCTGATATCGAATCGATACTTAAAAAGGTTCACTCATGTCAGCCATCTGATGACAGTAGTTGGACAAGAAGCGTGCAGAGACATGAAGCGATTTCAATATCGCTAAAATTAGTATGCGACTATGATGATTCCTTATCAAAATTCAAAATTTTTAGAGGCCCCAATGCGATTCAAGATTTTTTCAAGGAACTTACTGTAATTGCCGATGATGTCATGGAGGTATATTCACATAAAAAAGAACTGAATATGTCCGATGAGGATGAAACCAATTTTCAAAATGCAAATCAGTGTTACCTATGTAAACATGACTTTGAGACTAATGTGACAAAAGTCAGAGATCACTGTCACATTTCGGGTAAATATTTAGGGGCAGCTCACAATTCTTGTAACTTGAACAGAAAACTACCAAACTTCATTCCAATTATTTTTCATTGTCTATCAAATTATGATGCTCATTTTCTTGTAAAAAATCTAGCTTACGATCAAGAGCCTATAACATGCATCTCGCAGACATCTGAGAACTATCTTTCGTTCAGTAAGAGATATACCTCAGGTGGGAAAACCATATATTTCAGATTTCTTGACAGTTATAGATTCTTAGATGATAAATTGAGCAGCTTAGCTGACATGCTAAACCCCGAGAACTTTAAAATTATTAATGAAGAATACAAAAATCCTATACATCGAGAGTTGATGACGCGGAAGGGTATTTTTCCATACACTTATCTAGATTGTATAGAGAAATTGGATGAAAATGCATTACCGGATGAAATATTCTTTGACGACATAAGTCATGAAGATTACTTGCACGCTCAAACAGTATGGAGAACATTCAATATCCAAACTTTAGGAGAATATAGTGATTTATATCTTAAAACTGACACGTTATTGCTCGCAGACATTTTTCAACAATTCAGAGCGTTATGTCTAAATTTATACGAGCTGGACCCTTGTCAATATTATACCATACCAGGATTGGCATTCGATGCGATGCTTAAGACGACAGGCATTCAAATATCACTAATTACCGATAGAGAGATGATGGAATTTTTCGAATCTGGCATAAGGGGGGGATTATGTACAGTGTCTAAACGTTACTCCAAGGCAAATAACAAGTATATGACTAATTATAATGAGTCTTTACCGTCTAAATATTTATTTTATACAGATTCGAATTCTCTTTATGGTTCTGTAATGGGGCATGAAAATATCCCTTATGGCGAACTTAAATGGTTAACTGAGGTAGAAATTAACGAGATCGATTTCTTAAAAATACCGGAAGACGCTGAAATAGGATATGTATTAGAGGTCGATCTGGAATATCCTAAAGAAATTCACGATGCACATAACGATCTACCACTATGTCCGAGGAGTGAGATTCCTCCCAATGATAAACATAAAAAGTTGCTAGCTACACTGTCGGATAAAGAGAAATACATTATACATTACCGCAATCTGCAACAGTGCATACAGTTGGGTTTGAAATTGAAATGCATACATAGAGCGGTAGCTTATAAGCAATCACATTGGTTGAAAAAGTATATTGATCTAAATGCTAAAAAACGAGCCGAGGAAAAGTCTAAATTTGGTCAGAATCTATGGAAAAAAATGAGCAATTGTGTTTATGGAAAATTTATGGAGAATGTCCGTTCTTATAAGGACTTCAAGCTCGTTACGAGCTGGAAACAGGCGAGAAAGCTCATATCGCGCCAAACATTTCAACGTTATATAATTTTTGATGAAAATCTTGTCGGAATCGAGTTATTAAGAGAGGAAATTCATATGTGTAAGCCTATATACATCGGTCAGGCGATTCTTGACTTATCCAAATTTATCATGTATGACTTTTATTATAACGTTCTGAAAAAGAACTTAAATGATTTAACTTTGAATTATATGGACACAGATGCATTTCTTTTTGAAACAAGTACTGATATCTATGAATTTATCAAAACTCACATACAGTATTTTGATACATCAAATTACCCGTCGGATAACGTATATGCAATACCTTTGGTAAACAAAAAAGTGCCCGGACTTTTTAAGGATGAACTCTCCGGTAGAGTCATGACTGAATATGCAGGATTACGATCTAAATTGTATGCTTTTCGTTATGACGGTCAGCTTGTTAAAAAATCAAAAGGAATTTCAAAAATGGGAATGCGCTCAATCACATTTGAAGATTATTTGTCATGCCTGCACGACATGAATGCAACACATTTCTCTAAACAAGTGTCTTTCAGGAGTTATAAACATGACGTTCACACGGTAGAAATGAATAAAGTGGCTCTGAGAGGCTTAGACACGAAGCGTTATATGCTCAAACAATCTCATTCCACTTTAGCTTGGAATCATTATTCAATTGACACAAATACCTTTTCCTCTGAGCATGACAGAGTATTAAGTTAAAAAAAAAAAGAAATAAAAGAAACAAGATATTTAATGTAAAAAAAAGGGGGATTAATTTTGAAAAAATGTTTATAACCATTGAAATTAAAAGGGAGATTATTTTTGAAAAAATGTTTATAACCATTGAAATTTTTGTGCAGCTTAAATATACATTGTCATGTTGAGGGGAGAGAGGGAAATATTTACTCTTAAGTGAAAGATGCTGACATAGTCAGGGGAATAAATGTGTGTTACATGCTTAAACAATTTCATTTAACTTTATTAAAATCCTTTTTCATCTGCTCATGACTGAGATATTGTAATGTACCTGTATGTGTGAGCCTGTGTGAATTTGTAAAAAAAATTGTGCACATTCAGTGAAAAATTGAAGTATTTGTAAAAAAACTTAAATAAGTGTAGCTTTTTATGCATCAAACAAAAGATGCTAGAGGGGAGGGTGGATTTAAAATAAAGAAAGAAATATTTTCTCTGTTCTTTTCACATTTAACGCATGGATGTTGCATGTCATAGTTATGTTTTCAAGATTTGATGCCATGCTAAAAGTGAAAACAGTTTTGAACACTGAGAAGCTGTGTTCCCCATAGTTAAAAGTCTCTGCCTAATAAGGGCTCTTACATGTCAGAATTTTATACTCAAAAAAACATTTATAAGTACTTTCGTTTATATACATTATATCTTGTAACAGTATAAAACTTTAGATTAATGTTTTTATGTGGCTGTGGGATGTATAGCAATACATGATGATTGTAATTAATATTTCACGATGTGATTGATGTTGGATGGGAATATGGATAAAATTTGATGCCATTGATGCAAAGATTTGATGCCATGCTAAAAGTGAAACAGTTTTGAACACTGAGAAGCTGTGTTCCCCATAGTTAAAAGTCTCTGCCTAATATGGGGCTCTTACATGTCTGAATTTGATACTCAAAAAAACATTTATAAGTACTTTCGTTTGTATACATTAGATTAATGTTTTTATGTGGCTGAGGGATGTATATCAATACATGGTGATTGTAATTAATATTTCACGATGTGATCGATGGTGGATGGGAATATGGATAAAAATAACATGATGGTTGGGAATGTGGGGGGGTAACAAAAATAATAAAACTGAAGTTTATTTGAATAACGTTTCTTTTTATTTCATCCCAAAGATCAAATATACAAACACATCCCGAAATCCTTCATTTTTTTCACAGCTTTTTTTTATTGCAGCTACACTACAGCATCGTGTTCTATCCACTCAGCTTTAGGAAAACCTAACCACTTAACAAGTAACTTATTCCCACGTCGGCGCACGACTTTTTCAATCAGATAGGTATCAGGGTACTGAGTTTTTAATAATTCATGACCATAAACTCCTCCCTGTATTTCCACTCCATCACTGTCCTGAAGAACATAAGTAACCGGAATTGTATTCCTTATCCTAATAATACGAAATATTTCAGTGCTCCAATTGGGTGTGTACCCTTTCTCCAGTAAGCCCTTATGTCTAGATATTCTGACATAATCTCCGATGTTGAATTTCTTGGCATTCCGCTTCTCTTTACCGAAATTGTCACGACGATACACGGTGAGGAGCAGATCATTGTTGCTGACGTCGACAGGTCGCATTCTGATCGTCGAGTGGTAAGTATTGTTGTAGGTATTTATGATTTCCGGTAGGAGATCAAGCCATTTATGAGAACCTCTAGCCAAAAATTCTCTATGCATCATACCTTTAAGTGTTCGTATTAAACGCTCGACAGCAGCAGCCTTTATGACGCTGAATGTACTATAATGATTAATTCTATGTTTAGCCATTAATTGTCTGAAGTGTCTATTGTAAAATTCTTTGCCATTATCCGATTGGATATTCTTTGGTGTCGAATCCAATTGAGCTAATATATTACTCATTGCTTTTGTAACATTAATCCCACTCTTGTCCTTCAGAGGTCTTGCATAAGCCATTTTTGAATAAAAATTAATGGCAATAAGAATGTACTTATAGTTCCTATTTTCTTTTGCATATGGAATCATTTCTATAAGATCTATTTGCAATAAGTCATTAAGACCTTTACTAATTATTTTTCTGCGAAGGAACCTCCGTCTGGCAGGGGAATGTAACTCGCCAGCGATGTTTCGTCTGATCATGCTATTACTTTTGTGGTTTTCAATTCCGTGACGATCTCTTGAATTTCAGATGAATGATTTAAATTTCCAGCCTGCTGCGATGCGATAAGTAATTTGAGTCTATTGACCAGAATGTTAGGGTCAGACCAGTACACATAATCCAGACCCCTATCGGGCACGTGTTCCTTCCATTTGAGACCCGATCCAGTCCTACTAGCAATTAGACCTCGTATTATATTTTTATATTTATATCCCTTGCTCGACCTCAGTCGACCGCTTCTGTTGTATCCCTGTCTGTGAACTAGAGTTTTTTTCAAAATCTCTGAATATGTATCCAGATCATCTTCAGTATACGCTGAACTTCGAGGTACTCGCTTGAATAACAACTCGTACAGCCCAGGGCTAGCCTTATAGGTCTCTTCTCCTATTTGAATAGTGTCGTCTACAAATATGATTCTTTTATTACCTAACTTATAATCAGCATCTTCGTAGCGTACACCATAGGTGGCATCCATATCGCTAGCGCTAGCTGTACGAACCTTCTGCAAATACTTTGAGAGATCGTCATCGTCATAATCATCATCATTTTCTTCTTCTTCTTCTTCTTCTTCTTTAGGATTTTGCTTCTCCTGATTCTTGATTATATTATTTAGAGGATCGGTTACAGGCTGTAGCACCTCGGACATTATACGTTGAGTTTCGAACTTGAGACCCTTTAGGGAACGTAACTTTTCCCTTATTGCCTTACTGTGTCGGGCGATGGATTGTTTGAGTCTGATACCTTCAGCATCCATCTTTATATTGAATGAATATTTAAATATGTGATGTCAATTTATAGGAAATTTTCAGCTCAATACTTAGAATATGCCCATCTTTTGTACGATTGGGTGGAGCGGTGAAGGTTAATTTATCACCTATCTGAATGGGTGCTGGATAACTTTCAATAATTTCATCGTTTATTGAAAAAATCGTATCTGATCTTGTATAGGGATGGGGTGGAGATATCATACTGCAGTCGATCACCTCTCCATTTACAGAAGACTTGTAGTATTCAAGTCCTGATGTTAAGGTGTATCTTTGTGAACTTCCTCTGTACGGTTTCGTTTGCAGTTTAATAATGAGCTGCCCCCTCATTTGGTCTAAAATAGCATTTATAACATTCACTTGCGATACACTATCCATTGTTGAGGTTATGTATTTATCCAGGGAGGACTGACGATTTACTAGAGGCTCGATATTTTTGTCTACTGCCGAAGCAATATCATTAACCATGGAAGATAGAGCTCTGTTTAATGCAGGCTGTGATTCATTTTGTTTCTTTACAACAAATTGTTTAACAAATTTTTTGGTTGCTGCGTCGCTATCGTCCACAGGATCGGCTACCTCCCTGATTCGTTTCTTTTGAAAAGAAACATTACCGTTCGAATCCTGAATGGGCGTTCTTGCATGTATATAATCTAGCATGTATTTTTTATTTGGAACATCGTCGTCGTCAATTGGAGGCAGTAGTACCTTCATTCTTATCGTGTCCAGAATAACATTGTTTTCGGCATCACGTTTGAATGCATATTTACTTAGAAATTGCATTAGGTTTTCATATTGTGCATCGAGTGAGGTTTGCACATGGTTCCTAAGCATAGCTTCAAAGTCACCCATGTGCTGATATGAAGTCTTTTCGGCGAAAGTTTGCATCCGAGTTTCAATGACAGCCGTAAGCGTATCCACATAGTGTTTAGTCGTTGCATCAGCGGCTTCTTCAGGATCCTGGATGTTGCACAATCGTTTCTTACTGAACTGATAGTTTCCCGAGCCATCTCGACTTATGATATAGCGGTTAAGCACACCCCTAGAGGGTATGATTCTCCTAGATCCGAATCTATCGATACTCATAGCTGGAATGAATGATGATGCTTATTTATTCACTCTGATAAAGACGTCAAAACCGTGTCGGTATCGTCCTTCATTCAAAGGAAATTCAGGTACTATAACAACGAAAGGTCTCGTGTTCGATCCCTGATTACTCTCCCACACTTGCTTACACAGCTCTTTAAATTCTGTATAATTCATATCAGTATTTACGTAATCATCATATATATGCTTTAAGTTGAGATTGTCCTGTCTGAAGAGTACTATCATATTTGCATTATCCCTAATTAAGTGTTTGGGTACTTTTGCATATGACTGTGCCAGGTATACTGCATCGACGTTACGATGTCTACCCATGCTGTAATACGATGCTATCTTGCCCTGTTTCTCATTGATGACATCATCGAATACAAATATCGAATTTTCCTTAGCGTCAGAGGTCGGGAGCACTTTTTCGCCGTCCTCAAAAGTATATACTCCTATATCGGGTATGGTTTTCAGTACTTTGAGCAGATATTGATATTTCGATTGATGTAACGATTTCGAGTAAATGTAGAGATTTTCAAACCTTAGACCATTCTCGTGGATTAACAGATTGAGTAGTACGTTCGTCTTCCCGGCATTGGAGCTTCCCAGTATGAGAGCTCTGACGTTGCTCGGGAAGAGAGATCCATGTCTTCCGACGCGGATGTCATCGTCAAAATCCAGGACTTGTATAGGCAGCGAACACTTTTGCTTCACTACTTCCATCTTGCAACTAAGGTTATAAGCCATATCTATTGATTTTTATTTCATAGTATACGATGAACTCTGGACGAGTTCGGAAGTCTAGCAAAAAAGGTTCTGGAATAATTAATTCATTAATTAACTCTCTTCCTTTTGAGGCTCATTTGCCAGGGTACAGATTCTGCGGTCCTGGAACAAAACTACAAAAGCGTTTACAACAAGGCGTCGAACCCCTTAACGGACTGGACACCGCCTGCCGCGAGCACGACTTGGCCTACGCTACACATCGGGACACCGGTTCGAGACATTCGGCTGATAAGGTTCTTATAGAGAAAGCTTGGAAGCGCGCACATTCCGCTGACGCTTCTTTGGGCGAAAAGCTTGCTGCTCGATTTGTAACCGCCATCATGAAGGGAAAGCTAGCCTTAGGTGCAGGTTTGCGTAAGCGTCAAAAGAGGACACTGCCGCCAGCCGCTAGGGGAGGGTTTTTACCCTTAATCCCACTGCTGGCTGCCTTGGGTGCAGCGGGTAGCCTGGCCGGGGGTGCTGCTCAGATCGCTACATCTGTGAATAAGAAACGCGCTGCAGATAAGCAGCTGAACGAGATGATTCGTCACCATCAGCAGATGGAGGCTTCAGCAAAGGGTAGAGGTCTTAAGCACGGACGCAGGCAACTGAAGAAGAAGAAGAGGATGGGTAAAGGACTCTATTTGCGTCCAAAAAACTCGGGGCGAGGCCTGTACATATCCCGGAAAAAGCGTTAAGCGGAGCAGAGATTGAAGCCTATGCTAAACGTCTACGTATTCCCAACTTTAGAGGCGTGTACATGCTAGATAAACTACCTGCTATACCTAGACATACAGAGAGGATTGTCATTAACTTGGACACTTCGTATAATCCCGGAACTCACTGGGTTGCCATACGCAAGGATGGAAATTTTTATTTTGATAGTTTCGGCAACCTGAAGCCTCCGGCGGAGATTGAGTCATATCTCGCAGGAGTCAGAATCATGTATAACAGACAAAGGTATCAAGATTTCGATTCTGTAATTTGTGGTCACTTGTGCTTGCAGTTTCTCTCATAAAACGCTTTAGCTACAGTGTTTGCAGGGTCAAAATGAGTTATACTATCACTGTGAGCGGTTCTGATTCCAGCCTCTCTACTTTTCTAAATCCGCCACTCCATCTAGATCCTGATGGTGTTTATGAGATTGCTCTTTTGAATTTTGAGACATTTTACTCGATACCAAATATTGATCAGAGTAATAACCGTTTTCATTTCGTTCGCGATGGAAGGCTGGAGACCATAGTGATTCCGCCTGGCACGTACGAACTGGATGATATAAATAGTTTACTCAAGGAAAGGCTGGAGGTCGGCGATGACTTCATTCTACGCCCCAACAATAACACTATGAAAGCAGAGATTCGATGCCCTTACGCTATCGATTTTACTCAAGAGAAATCGATCGGTTCTATTCTCGGTTTCACCGGGGGACGAATGGTGGAGCCTCATATTCTGACAGAGTCTGATGAACTGGTGAACATCTTTAAGGTTAGCATAATACGCATCGAGTGTAGCCTTGCAAGCGGTTCCTTCATCGACGGCAAAAGCGGTCACTCTCTTTACGAATTCTTCCCATCTGTCCCCCCAGGCTACCACATCTCGCAGGAACCATCCAATCCTATATATCTACCAATCATTGATACAAATCTCATTGATCATCTCAACATTCGAGTGGTAGATCAGAACGGTGATACCCTCGACTTTAGAAACGAGACTATTACCGTGAGACTACACATAAGACGGAATGGGACTAAATTTTAAGAGATCTTGCTATAATAAAAAGCTTATCTCGAGGATGAAGACTACTCGCTCTTCAGCACGCAAACTGCTAACATCATCTAATCGGAAGTTCCTCGAGAGGTTAGGCTTCAAGGTTCTGTAATGGATGTTTTAGATGTGACGGGAGTTCCAGCATTTGACGATAAGATTAGTAAAGAGGAGGAACACATATTCTTACCTTACAACACATCAGCCCTTGAAGCGAATGATGAAATTAGAATACCTTGCCAAGCTGAAGATTTGTACACGCTTCCTAGCAGAAGTTATTTGTACATAGAGGGAACTCTTGCTAAGCCTGAAGGAGGACCCTCTTCTTCAAAGCTGAGCAACAATGCTATGGCGTTTCTGTTTGATGAAATTCGATTGGATATGAATGGTACTACTATTGATAGAACTAGAAATCCTGGCATTTCTTCAACCATGCGCAACTATGCAGCTCTCAACATTCTGGATTCAAATCGTTTGCAGAACGCAGGATGGACCCATCCTGGAGACGATGTTGACATCGTGAACGCATCGAATGGTATCTTCAACGCTATCGTCCCTCTTTCGATGCTCTTGGGTTTTGCCGATGATCACAGGGAAGTCATACTTAATAGCAAGTTTGAACTTGTTCTCATTAGATCGAAAAATTCTAATAATTGTATAGTGGGCAATGAACCGACTGTTATTAAACTAACCAGGATCGAATGGAGGATGCCAGTGCTGCGACTTTCCGATGCCGAGAGAGTGGAGAAACTTAAACTCGTCAAGTCGGATCAGCCTCTACACGTGGCCTTTCGAACGATGGACCTTCATACTCAACCTGCAGTACCACAGACTAAAGCTTTCACTTGGAACGTTGCAACAACAACAAAGCTTGAGAAACCTCGATTTGTCATAATTGGTGCACAAATCGACAGATTAAATTACCTCGCTAAAGATAGCTCTCTCTTTGATCATTGTAATATCACAAACCTGAAACTTTATCTCAACAGTGAATGTTATCCCTATCATGACATGAATTTGGATTTCACAAATTCAAAGTTTGCTTCTCTATATGATCAGTATTCTAAATTTCAATACTCTTACTACGGTAAGGAGAATTATCCCCTTTTGAAGAGAAGTGACTTTCTGAAATATGCACCGCTATTTGTTATTGACTGCTCTCACCAAGCTGAGGAGACAGTTACTGGAGCAGTTAACATCAGACTAGAAGTTCAAGCATCAGCAAACTTTCCTCCACAAACATCATTTTTTTGTTTAATTATTCATGACAAATTGTTCACTTACAAACCTCTAACTCATGTTGTTCAATCTATCATATAGGAAAAATGTTTTATTTTCTTTCTTTGACTGTCAATAAAAAATACATTACCAATTATATGATTTTTTTATTGATTTTAGCATACATCTCCTTAACCTTTTTCCTGATACTCCTACCTGAAATGTCATATGAACAGCCTGATTTATGAGCTTCATGCAATTGAAATAAATGTCTTTCAATGTATGGAATTAGTCTCTTGAGTCCAACTATTGCAGCTATGTCTAGATTTATAATATTTTCGTTTAGACAAGTGTTTCTCAAAACTATTTCACTGATTTTATTCATATGCAATATTATATTATAACCATATATTATATTTTCACTGTATGAAACACTTGGGAGCTTACCGTGTCTAAGATATGTTTCAATCACTGACATATTTTCAAGTATTATCACCCAGTCTTCTTTTGTTATGTATACGAATGTCTCGTCAGCTGCTATGATGTATAGGGTGGGGAGTTCGTAGTGGAGCCCTACATTCACATGACAGTTCACACTGATGGAGATGTTGTCAAGCATATACACGCTATTTGGATTCATCTTTCAAGGGCTTTTCTGGAATGGCATCGAAGATAAGTACTATAATATTATCCAGAGCAGCGTCGTTCACCTTCTTCTTGCTGACGATCTTCGGTTTGCTCCTCTTCTTATCAGGCTTCTTATCGGACCTGGAGACAAATGTACAGACGATTAAAAATGAAAAATAAAACATAGCTTGCTCTTTTGCCACTATGTCTGTCTTGTTTATTTGTACTAACCTGCCTTCTTCTTCTTCTTCTTCTTCTTCTTCTACACATTCTTTCTCGTCCATGGGCTGCACGGTTCTTTCAGGCACAGGCTTCGAACGATCCACATCCTGATAGGGTGGCACATCCTCACCTTCATACATTCTGCAATTACACAGTTTGTATTGTTTTAGTTCTGATACCTCATATAGTAATATCAGTCAAAAATATATTTTTTGCATTATCTTACTTACCCTTTTAACTTATGGTACACATCGCAGTATTCTCCACAACGAAAGAATGTGGTCATTTGATCATGTTGTGAAGGTTCCTTGCAGATGATGCTATGCGTATCACCATTACAATGTTCCTCGTGCTTTTCCAGACAGTGTTGCTTCATCTTCTCGTAATCGGCAAGATTCACCCAGCATGCATTGTCGCTCTCGATAGCACTTTTGATTATTTCACTGTTCATCTTGACGGCTCACAAGTAACTGTGCACACAATTCGATCATACTCTCACCCATCAGACGTGGCTGGATAGGAGACGATTTAAACATGTTCAGTCTTGCATCAAGGTAGGGATGGTGGGGAGGAGGACGTTCTCTGTACACGTGTATAACTTGATGACCTCCTTTTTGTTGACCTTTTTTCGGTCACGTATTGCTCATAAGCTATAAGAGCAATTTGGATGGAATGGGAAATGATTTGAACATGTTGATTCTTGCACCAGGGGAACGACAGTTTGTGGGGGGGGGGGAGGGCGATCTTAGTTTTTTTTTTCTTTTTCAAGCGAGGATTGTACATGAAGCATATCTTTTCAACTGCCATCTCTCATGATCATACACACATGCATACGACTTCCTAAGAGATGATGATAATTCTTATTTTTTAACATATTTATGTCATTCCTTACCCACATAAACCGATTTACACACTCCAGCATTGCAATGATTTTCATACAGATTAGCACAATTCTCTTCATTCACATTTCCAAACTTTCCGATCCCCGAAAAAAACACATCGTCCCGCCTACTCTAGCATAGGTTTTTTTTTCTACTCCAAAAAAAAAACAGCAACAACGATTCGACGGTTCCAAAATCCATCCAAGGGATTCTGAAACAATGTTTCAGGCATCTGCGCATCGCTGTGCTGCCTTCCTCTCGTATAGGGTGTTTCAAAAACAACGATACGACTGTTCCAAAATCCGTCAGGGTTTTTGGAACAATTTTTTCTCCCATTTAAAATGCATTGAACGGTCTTTAAAACAAGCATTCCTGTGCCAGTTCCCGTATTCCCCTACTACTTGCATGTATGTTAGTTTAGACTTTTTTGTTCTAGTCCACTCTTTGTTTTAGACCTGTTCTAGCATTTTGGTAAATGTTTATATTTCACAGATTTTATTGCATAGCTTACCCCACACTCTGCGTTTGGTTCATGCACTCTCTTTTGTTACAGACTGTGAAATGGGATGATGCATCACAATTCTTGTCACCAGGAGCCTCATTCGGTAGTTTGTATTTTTTATCATTCCAGCCCTGATTTGTTATAGCTTCCGGACAGAAAAATTCCTCCCGTATTTCCTCCCTTTTCTGTTCCAATTTCTCATTGGCTTCTTTATGGCTTTTGGAGGCTCTTAGAACTAATCGCATGGCACAATAAGGAAACTTCCTCCTATCGACACGCAGGTCAATCTTGTCCTTGTGTATCTGGAAACTCCAGCACTCTCCTTTAGAAGGTCGCTTTGATATTTTCCATTTTCTCCATATGCACCGCCCACGGTGCCGAAGGTAGTAAACGCGGGCGTTAAACATTACACATTTCATATTTTAATCCCTCTGCATTAACCTCTTGCTCCTATCAGCTGTAACAAAAGGGCAAAACAGTCACTAGAGCTGATGTCCCATGGCTATAATGCAAATACAACGGTGTACTATTAATGATGAATAACAATTTTCATTGGAAATTTCATTCACTATAATAGTTTACATTTAGCCCTAGCTAATTCTATTCTTGCATATATATACTTAGCCTGCTGCTTATCAAGTGGGAGACTCAGGCTCAAGTCCCGGTACTTGCTTGGGGATTTTCTGTCCTGAAATTCCTGGTCCAGGATGTACTCAGCTTTGAGGGGCGAAATGAGGAACTACTTGACCGTCATCATGTGCTACGACCAGAGCAATTTGGATTCCGGCGTCAGCACTCAACAACCCACCAGCTCCTCCGAATAGTGGATGAAGTAGTCAGAGCATTCAACAACCGTCACTACGTTGCAGCCCTATTCCTTCATATTTCCAAAGCCTTCGACTCTGTATGGCATGAAGGCCTCCTTCATCACCTAATGCACTACGACATACCTTCCTACTTAATCCATCTAATCCACAGCTACCTAAAAAACCGATCCTTCGTCGTTACCAGGGACGACATCATCTCTCAACGCAGGGGTACCACAAGGCAGCGTCCTGGGGCCCCTGTTATTCCTTGCATATATCAACACTCTTCCAACCTATAGAGGCTGCAACTTATATCTGCTTGCAGACGACACAGCTCTGACGGCCACTTCTAAACATCACACCTATGCGGTGAAATGGGCACATGCTGTCCGCTTGGTTCAACACCTGGCACCTAAAAGTAAACGCCACCAAGTCCCACGCTGTTACTTTTACCAGGAAGAATGTCCAAGATGTCCCCAATCTCCGGCTAGCAGGAGAAGAGTACCATGGTCCAACACAGAGACATATCTAGGGGTCACCCTAGATATGAAGTTAACATGGAAGCCTCACATCACAGCACTGGCAAATAAAGTCAGCAGAAATATGGCAGCACACCTCGGTAGCGTAGATGGTAGCATGTCTGCCTCACGTTCAAAGGTCCCGAGTTCGAATCTCGGTCAGGGTGAGTTATCTGGATAAGGTTTTTCCAGGGGTTTCCCTTATCCTTCAAGACGAATGTCGGGTAACTCTAAGCTCCATGGACCCTGGAATCATTTGAGCATCATTTCATCCAATTCATTCACCGTCCGATATGACTTAACGTTGGAGGACGTAAAATAAAAAAAAAGGAGAGAGAGCTGGCAATGCCGTACGCACTATGATACAGAAAGTCAACAATGGCGTTGAGGAACAAGATCCTCCTTTAAAAACAAGTTGTGAGATCTGCACTAACATATGCCTGCCAAGTCTGGGGAGTTGCCGCAAAAACACACCTCTACAAGTACTACGAAACCGCTATCTTCGCACCGCAACCCATGCCCATTGGTACATTCCCAACGACAATATCCACTCTGACCTCAAATTTGCTAAACTCACAGACCATATCCTACACCTTTCTCGAAGCTTCTATGCTAAACTTCCTTCAAGTTTCAATCATCTCAACCGCGGCCTCGGGGAGTACGAACTCGACCCCGGAGAAACTTACAAAAGACCCAGACTTGTGCTAGGCCCACCATAAACTCAAAACCACACCTTACAAACCACGTTCATAGAACTATGCAAACATTTCTTAAACATTATCACCATCATCTACCCACCATCCCTTAGTTAAAAACCAATCTCTATGGCAGTAAGGGATGCAATCCCGGAATGGCAATAGTCGAGGACTCCCTTCAACGACCTTTGTGCTGTGTGTACTTGATTAAACAGTATACTCCTCCACAGGAGAGCAAGTCTCCGAGGGATGAGACGCAGGGGGGTTGGCGAAGGTTCCCACAACCTCCCTGGACAGGTTTATGACACCCCATGTCAGTACAGTTACAGACCATTTCAAAATATTCTGACGGCTTCTGCTTTTGTAAATGAATCTTCTCGGTTTTAATGTACAGAGGGAATAGGGCGCATGTTTTTTTAACGGTCTGCTCCTTGTGTAGCATGCGCTCTCTGACACTCACATTCGCTGTCCTTGTCCCACAGCACATTCCTTACAGGGATCTTCTTTGCGTTGCTGGACTATAGCTGCCCCTGATTGCGAAGCCTTCATACATCTTCCGGGAGAATTTAGACTGCCCACGTCCGACGCTCAAGAACTGCACCATAGTTTTAATTTGTCGTGTTCAATTTATGCTGTTCACACACACACACACACACACACACACACACACACACACACACACACACACACACACACACACACACACACACACACACACCGTCAATTGTCTAAAAACGTTTCTTTTATACATGTATCCCTTCATTTGTTTCTGATAAAATCTCGATTTGGGATTTTGAAGGTGAAATATATTTTCTGTAGCTACTATAAATAAGTGACAGAGAAATGTGAGGCAAAGTTATTTGAATGTTAAGAGTTTGGAACTACTGCCAGGTACAAAGACATAACAGACAATGAGTTTTGTGATAAAAGACAGTTCCTTTTTTAAGAAGCATGGAGGTAATGCCCAAGCTTATAGCAAAACAAGCCAATAATCCTGCGTCTGTCATATGAGCCCAAAGACGCTAAGGGGGCTAACTGGACAGGGAAAGTGTCGGAGCCCTTCATTTTTTAATTCAGGTATTTCTTTGAGCGCTCCATCACGAGCACTCTGTGACGTACGTACTTCAAAAAGCCTTTTTTAGAATGGCTGTGTGTTCGCTTAAGAGCGCGCTGCCCCAATATCGGAAGTGTGGATCTGCCCCTGTTTGTTATCGAAGTGACCCAGCTGACTATATTTATTCTTACCCCTTGTCCCTTACGCAGGCTGTTGTGTACGTATTCACTGCTCTTCACCTTAATTCACAATCTCATTTCATCAAGAAAATATCATTCACAACTCAAACTTATTAGTTTTATATTAACCATTATAATTTTCAGAGTATACAATAAACACAACGTATTTGGCATAAACTGTACTTTAACAAATTGTCTTGTGAAACAAGTTTCTATCTCTTGCTGTTAACAAGTTAAACAAAACTATAAAAAATTCATTCACTATAGTTTCGAATTTTGTTACACTCTATTAGCAGAAAATAAATGCATATTTTGTTTGTCTGATGGAAAATATTGTGACTTTGTGGGTTCGTGAAACTAAAAGTCCAATTGCACAAACTCAAAATGTTCTTTATTTCCACCGAATTACAGTTGGTACACTTGCCGATTACATAGGATTACGTAGCACACACAATTACAATCCACCAGTTCGTCTGTCACAGGTCCACTCCACACTCACTATTACGTACAACTCCTCTGATACACATACGCAGTCTTCCAGTCCGTTCGCTAGCACGGCGCTCGTCACGGCTGCTCGCCAAGAACTGAACTGACTCGTCCACTGCAGCCCTTATATACGCAGATCGCTGTGTCTGGAAGTTTCCTGGCTCAGAACATCATCCCGATTGTTCGAGACGTCAGAGGAAGGGGAAAGAGATGGACAGTGCCTAGTGACACTTTTCCTACCATCCCCTATGTTAGCGCTACAAGATAAATGTGTGGGCGTGGCCTAAATGCCTCCTGTCCCCTACCCAGCTCCAGTTGGTCGTGGCTTCCGATAATTGGGTGACACTGCTCCCTCCTCAAAGATGGGCGTCCCGAACAGCACCATCGTAGCGGGCCAGGTGGTTCAGGTGTACCACCAACATCTTTCCTCGGGGCACCTTCTGGATGCGGTAGACAACGTCGTTAATCCTCTTCACCACCCTGCACGGTCCTTGCCATTGCTGCTGGAGCTTCGGGCAGCGTCCCTTGGTCCGGGTAGGGCGGTACAACCAGACCAGGTCACCTTGCTGGAACCCTTGGCTGTTGGCTTGCCTGTCGTTGGCTTGCGGTCGCTCGCCTGCTGGATGTCCTGGCGAGCCATCTCGTGCATGTCGTGGAGGTGGTCCACCAGGTTCTCCACATACTCGGTTGCTGGCTGTTTCGCTTCCGGACGGCTTCAAAAAGCCAGGTCACAAGGGAGGCGTAACTCTCGGCCGAACATTACGCTGGCTCAAGATCATTAGATCCATCTTTGAAAAAGTAACAAATAACGAAAATACTTCCATTTAAATGGCGCATTTTAAATTGGATGACTTTTTGAAAGACACTTCTCATGGCATCGCTAGAAGATGCTGAATTTATTTATATATAGAGGCAGATGAATGTGTACACCTTTTATTTCCTGTTGCGGCAAACCCGCATACCAGTGCTAAATTGATTGGGTTCTAATTGGAGCTATGAGTTCTCTTATCTTCAGGTGAATGGTTGTAGGAAATGGATTTTGGTGGTTGTTGCTTAGTCAGTCGTATTAATAACAATTTGTTGCAGAATTATTTGGTTTAATTTGTACTAAGTTTGCTTATCGACTTGGATCGGTGACCGCTGTTAGTAAAATTCCTAACAAAAATTCAATTTTACTTGAAACCCTGGATTACTTGTTTAAAGTTACTTCCACGCAGTTTCTATTTCTTCTTTATACGGCGGCTACTTTGCTCTAATAAACTTCTAATGCTATTTCCACTTACGCTGGTTGCGCTATTCTTAACTTCCCTACATTTCGAACTTATAAATCTTCGCTTCTCTTCTTAACGCGCATGAACACTTCCTTCCTGTCGTAGTATCACCTTTTAAGTAAATTTTTCTTACTTCACAATTCACTTCGAACCATATTCTGACCCCCTCTCTAACTTTATCACATGACCAAAATAGCTCACCCTTCTCAAATGTTACATTATTATTGGTTTCTCATTTATTTAGAATTTTCGAATTGGTTTGCAAAACTCATCTAACTCATTGACGTTCAGCCCACCCTGAGTTGTTTGTAACGGTATACATCGTTATCAAATCAGCGAAGTAAATCTCTTTAGCGTTCATGCTCAACTGCATTTTGAAAGTTCTTTGTCCCAACACATTCCTGGCTGGACGTATACTATTCTCAGACATTGAACTTTTACTAGCACAAAGAAGATAACGGTCCTTCCTTCCTGTCTCTCCGAAATGTACAGATTTTTACAAGAATGTCTACTTTTCCTTGCCTGGATGCTAGTATGTATGCTATATTAAATTATATTCTTCCCTTCTTATTCTTTAACTCAACTGCTATTTTAATCATTACCCTATCCATTCTAACTTCATATTATTATAAAAAATTTATATTAATTTAGCAAAGCATTTTTATTAATTTATCTTTTTTAATTATCTGATTTCTCTTAATTCGCCGCCTCCTAATTGCTGCCTGATTCTGCGGTTACACTGTGCGTAAGAATGACACCGCCGTGATGTCATTGGGACTTAGTAACCACGCACACATAGGTGGGACACTGTTGCAATGGGTGTAATGATGTGTTTTCAGCATCTTTTTTCTTGCTTACAGTTTATTTTTAATTTATTATTATTGTTATTATTATTATTATTATTATTATTATTATTATTATTATTATTATTATTATTATTATTATTATTATTATTATTATTATTATTATTATTATTATTATTATTATTATTATTATTATTATTATTATTATTATTATTATTATTATTATTATTATTATTATTATTATTATTATTATTATTATTATTATTATTATTATTATTATTATTATTATTATTATTATTATTATTATTATTATTATTATTATTATTATTATTATTATTATTATTATTATTATTATTATTATTATTATTATTATTATTATTATTATTATTATTATTATTATTATTATTATTATTATTATTATTATTATTATTATTATTATTATTATTATTATTATTATTATTATTATTATTATTATTATTATTATTATTATTATTATTATTAGTATTAGTATTAGTATTAGTATTAGTATTAGTATTAGTATTAGTATTAGTATTATTATTAGTATTATTATTATTATTATTATTATTATTATTATTATTATTATTATTATTATTATTATTATTATTATTATTATTATTATTATTATTATTATTATTATTATTATTATTATTATTATTATTATTATTATTATTATTATTATTATTATTATTATTATTATTATTATTATTATTATTATTATTATTATTATTATTATTATTATTATTATTATTATTATTATTATTATTATTATTATTATTATTATTATTATTATTGTGGAATTTATGTCCTCCAACGTTAAGTCATATCGGACGATGAATGAAATGGGTGAAATGATGCTCAAATGATTTCGGGGTCCATAGAGTTTAGAGCTACCTGACATTCGTCTGTCAGGATAAGGGAAAAACCTTATCCAGGTAACTCACCCTAACCGAGATTCAAACTCGGGACCTCTTGAACGTTAGGCTTGCTTACAATTGAACACAGCAAATGTAGCCTATTATCAGGACAACACAGTAAATAATTATAAATTCAAATCTTAATTATTACTAAGTATTTTATAATATAAAACGATGTTTACGTCTTCGTTGCTCAGAAAAAATATGATAAAATGCCTTCGTATTCTTTCAGTTAGCTTGGAATACCCGTATTACGTCATTGGTATAGGAAATATGTTATTCAATTATGCCTGCTGAATTTCTTAATGATTAATTTAATACAACTTATAATATTAAGATTGCATAAAGTGTTATATTCAACTTTTGGATAACTTAATACTTATGTATATGCAGTATAAATAAATGTTCAGTTTATATTTATCCTGATATACAATAAGTAAATAAAATGACAGACATTTTTGTAGTAACCATGGAAATAAATAATAATTCTTAGAGAAGTTGTATGATGTTACACATAGGATTTTTGCGCAACTGGGAAACCCAGTGTGTTGCAGTAGCAACCAGTTATGAGGACGGCCGAGAGGTGGCAGGAAGTCCTCAGATCCTGAAGGAACGCTCCAAGATCGTATCCCAGCTGTTGTTAGACTTGGATCCGACCCATTTTCGTACCCGTGCCAGATTAGCTTTGTTTTTATCGTGCGAGGCGTGGGACCAGCCCATCAGTGTTGTGTTGTTTCGGGGCTCAACAACAAGACCAAATGTCACTTATTAAACATGCAGTGATGGAAGCTGGAGGAAACACTCTATATTGATCGAAATAAAATTCGGGTGTGACTCAAGAGTATGGCTCCAAAACTGTTGAGCATTCTTCTGCAGCGGAACGACTGTAATATCCCGTGGGGATTCAAACTCTCGGGCGGCAAAGAGCTGGGAAGACCTCTAGGGATTGTAAAGGTACGTAATTAACGTTGGAAGAGATCCACTTGTTATACACTCGAATAATTACTTGAATGTGGAGATGTGCCAATGTTTTGACGTTTCTTTTGTTTTTCTCGCTGCCAGGGTCAGCTTCTAAATGTGGTGACATTTCAGTAACGGCCGAGCAATAACAAAAGTGCATTCTGCAAATAGCGCTTGACCGTAGCATTCTATAGCTTCTTTCAGAGATATTAGGAAATGTTATTACTGTATAGAATTTGGACAAGAGCGTGTGCAACCAGAGGTTTTGAGTTTTGGTTCCTTATTGGACGAGGACAGTTTGCTTATTTATGACCATCTTCTCGACGTCTGAACGTATGAAAGAGTGCAAACGTGTCACTTACTAAAGCCAATAAGAGTATTGCTATTGGTAGCCTTCGATCTACATTTGGTACAATTTTAGATTCCTATGTTGCTTAAAGTACGTTTATTTACCTAAGATTTAAAGCCCCCGATCTTAAATACATTTTTAAAGTTGTTTTTCAAAATGCTAGTTATAATACCTTTACTCACATTCAAGTAGCCTACGTTTATGGAACTTGTACATGTTTTGAGAGGTAGAACAGTAAAAAACTTGCAGTGCTTTATTTTGCATACCTAAAGCAAACATTTACACAATAAAAAATACAATATTTATCTAGATGGTAAAATGAATACTATCTCTGTGTTTGAGTGTCATTATTCTGAATTCCTAACTAAGATTACCCTAAGATTCCTAGCTGAAGCAGGACATTTTTCTCCAATTGGAATCCATTCCTATCCGTTGTAGAATCTGAAAGAATGAACTAGGGAGCAAACATTTGTATGACCAACGTTAGTAAAACATACAGTTCAATGAGTAGTAACTCCTTCAGTTGTTTAAATGAAAGTACCTTCATGACCATAGAAGAAATAGGAGGCCATGTAAATGAAAAGTAAATAAAAAATAAAAACTTTTCCCATCATATATCCAGCTATGGAGAAAGTAATGCATTTCATTTAAAAAAATCGAAGTTATTTCACTGCTAATAAATGTTTGAGTTCCCTGAAACACGCAAGAAGCTCAGAATAGGAAATAATGTATCTAAAACAATCTTTCATGTCCATGTGTGAACCTGTCAACTCAGAAATGAAATAGGGGATAAATACCAACCTGGATATTCAAGTTAAGTAACTTCTAAACGTGTGACACGAAAATCTTCAAGGAAATTTCTTTCATACCTATCATTTACTTGAAACTTTTTCGTTATTTTTTATTTACGAAAAGCAGCAGTGCGATTTTTAATTAAAATATTTGTGTTGTACACACTAAAGAGAGAAGTAAATACATTTTTTTGTTGTAATTTATTCCTCCAACGTTAAGTCATATCGGACGGTGAATGAAATGGGCGAAATGATGCTCAAATGAATCCAGGGTCCATGGAGGTTAGATTTACCCGGCATTCATCTATCAGGATAAGGGAAAACCTCGGGAAAAATCTCCAGGTAACTCACCGTAACCGAGATGCGAACTCGGAACCTCTTGAACGCGAGGCAGATACGCTACCATCTACGCTACCGAGGCGGGCAATATCCGGCATTTTATTCCTATATATGACCATGAAACCTTTGGTGATGTTAAAAATTTCGACTTTTTCATCCACAATCTTAAACGCCTGTATAATTGTTCCTCCAAAAATAATAAAACTTAAATGATACAATATACCTGCTATAAATAAATGAATGTCGTGGCCGGAGAGCATTTGTTTGTGATGACGAGGCCGCAGATGTGATCTTTGACGTTAAATGTACAAATAGCGGTAGGAATGATCCCAAATGTAGGCATGGTGTTACATTTCAATGCGTTTGCCTTTTTGCAGAAATGATGCAATAACATTAATACAATTTACTTTTATTATTAGTGTAATATTAGTACATACTCTTAAATATTCATAGTACCTATTATAGGCGGACTTTATAAATTTTCATTTAATTCTGTATGCAATTTTTGATAAAATTTTAGCTAAGTAAATTTGAGCTAATATAGGATTACTAGATAAAATATTTTTACTATAGCGGATTAGTATTTTGAAGGAATTTTGTATTGTCAATTTTAATATGTAAGGATGATTTCATTTATAAGTTCCTTTCTGCACAAAAGTTCTTGATTTTCAGGAAACATCCGTATGAGCTGCCAATAAATTTGCATTTGTTTGAGAAAATTTTAAATGTGTACAAAAAATTCATTTTAATTCTCATGAATCATTAAATATTCTAGGTGCAATGATTTGCGATGTTTTTAGGGTAAAGACCAATGGTGAAATCTCGATAACTGGCGGTTTTTGGTTTTTTGTGCCTTCTCTTTCTCCATTTCCTTCTTTTTATTCAATTCGTCACGACATATAGGGTCTGAAAACGACTGAAATGATGATTACAGAATCACAATATAAAACAGAAATCTAAAGGGAAGAGAGTTACTGGGGGGGGGGGGGGGGCTGATCTGGAGTCACCGATGCTTACTGTAAGGCATTATACTGAGTTATTTGTAGCATTGGCCTGACAACCCGAATGTAAATATTATAATATACTATGCAATCCACCATAATAACCAGGTTGTTGTATTCAATGTTGGGCATAATTGGCTTATTACGATACACGTATAACCAATAAAAGTAATGACGCATTTCCTATAGCAATTACGTAATACCGGTATTGCTTACGGAGAGATGATTAAACCATTTTGTGGTACTCTTTTTTCTAAGCAACAGTAATATAATAAAACCTCTATATTATTGAGCATAAAATCATTAAGATTTGCATTATAATTACTTAGCATAATTTTGATAATGGCGTACTGTGCAGTAAGTAGGATTGTCCCCCAACGCAAAGTAAGTCCCTGAAAGGAATGCGTCCCCTTACACAGTGGGGCAACGACAGCGAATGTGTGTGACAGAGAACGCATGCTACACAAGGAGCAGTACCGTTAAAACATGCGCCCTATTCACTATATACAGTAAAACCGAGAAGATTCATTAAAAAAAGTGGAAATCGTCAGAATGTTTTTGAATGATCTGTAACTGAACTGACATGGGTTGTCATAAACTACCAAGTGAAGGTGTAGAGACCTTTACCAACCCGTCTGCGTCTCATTACCCAGAGGTTTTCTTTCCTGTGCTATACTATACCTTATCATTTTTTTCCTCAGAAAGGGAATGAATACTGTTTACCCACCACAAGAGGGCAAGAGAAGAACGAAGGGGAGATGGGTTTGAACTGTTTATCTGCTCTGTTAGTGGATCTGTTTACTAGAAAATGAGTGTATGAGAGTGCATATGAGTCCCCCCATGTTGCCATATCTAATGCTTATTGCAGTAACTGCATTATGTATGGGTGAGCTATGTGATAACACGTGTATTTTAAACGAACTTAGTATCCTTTTCATACTCGGAAGTCGACCATAAACACCATGGGGGACAGCAAAAGTGATTACGTTAGACATTCCTCTACCTTGCCTTCTTGTGCTGGGCAGACAGTAGAAGTAGCTGTCTTGTTTATCGCTTCAACACACCAGGTAATATATGAAATCCACGGAGGGAAGTTAACATTTAGTAACATATGAACACGTTGTTACTTGTATCAGATACGGATGCTGAATTATTAGTTATTTATTTTCTACACCTGATAATGCTAAGACTACAAGTTGTATCCAACTCGCGGATAATGTTAATAGAGACTGGTAAAAACTGTCGAACGATACGACTCGTGTCAATCAGTATTTGTTGAAAACAAACACGGCCATACACGAGTTCCTACTCTTATATCATAACTTGGGAAAAGCAGCAATAGAGAGAAATCCGTGGAACCTAAATAAGTGAAGATGGACTGGAAAGAACAAGGAATACACCAGTAAGTGTGGGTCATTCACACCAATGGATGTGATTATATTTACCTTAACCTCATCTCCACTTCCTGTTCCAGCGAGTCAGTAAGAATTCCAGAAGTATCTCTCATCACCAGGTTTAGAAGGCAGCCTTCCTGTCCAGAACTACTATACTTTACGACCGGAAGGCAAGCCCTAGACAAGTATGCCAACTTAGATCCCCATGTACTCACAGCAGCATGTATGCGCATTCATTAGGCAAACTAAGGTTTAGTACAATCTAAAATGCCGTTTGATGAAATATATATCACAGTATAATTTATCGTGATTTATCTACATTATTTTAAAATTACGTGTTGCATTTACCAGGACTACTAAAACCATGTCATTGAAACTGGATTTACAAGATGTATGGAAAAATAATAGAAAGCTTCATAGGGTTTTATAAAGGGTAGATTCTGTTCCGATTACAATGGCACAATTGCTTGGAACAAATTTAATTCGCACATACATCATTTGTTGACAGAAAGCCCAATGTAAACAGAAATACGCTGTGGCAAATAAAAGATGCCTTCTTTATAAAACAATAGCAGAAACTGGAAATCTTTCTGCAGGAACACTTATAGGAATTAAAAGTAAAATAATTACGGAATAATGTAGAAATAAATCAAAGAATAAAGCAAGGATGCCATCGTCACTTATTTCTTTTAATATTTACCTAGACGACGTCATAAGACAGATTTTAAGGACATACAACTATAATTTTTGTAGTTTTAGATTTTACTGGAGACAAACTACAAAGAGGTGTCCCAATTAAGCACAGTAATGAGGAGTACAATTTAGAGATATATATTGAAAGAACAAAATAATAAAATTCTATTGGCATATAGGGAAAGCTAAAGTAATAATTTATAGCACTCCTGAGGAACATTTAAATTTTAACTACGCCGGGTCCCTATAGCCAACGGTAAAGGAAAGGCGCACACAAGAAAATTGAAAACATGCTTGTGACACAATTAGAAAATAGTTTAGTGAGGAAACTCAGGAAAGAAACATTGCTAAAATTTTACAGAATTTGTTGGTACCTGAATATACATATATGAATGCTTCCTTCTAAACAGAGAATCATCACAACACGGCGCTGAGGCGGGTTTTCTCCTGGATCTCCGGTTTCCCCCACCATCTCATTCCACCGGTGCTCCATCTTCATCTCATGTATCACCAGTCATCACCTGCGGTGCCGTATGCAGTAAAAGAGGACGTTAAACACTATACAGTTCAGTACAGGACAGAGAATCATTAAAAAAATTAGAAGCAGCAATAATTCAATTCTTGAGGTTTGTAGCGACTGAAGATCTGCGTGTAAAAAACTAAGGATCTTTAAAATAAGAAATAAAAGAGAAGAGTAGGTATCTGGGAAATTGCTATGAACATTTAAGTTAATTGATGGAAATTAATCATTTCTTCATACTAGCCATATATAGGCTAGGGATTTTGATAGAGTCAACATGAAAAATTCAATGCCATGGCCGAGATTTGAACCATGGATCTCCTGGTTTCCGTCCAGTCGCTCTTAACCATTGAACTACCATGACCAACGTGCCGTCCTGACATTAAATTCTCCAGTTGACTCATATATTTCTCCGGTAAACCACTAGGGGCTCTCGTATCTGAGATACACCGTTTGTGGCAACTTACCATTCTAAGTACTTGAGTCCCAGGCTTCATCATTAAACTCTTATTATTTAAGTTAATTGAGTTAATTGAATTAATTCCAAGTTAATTCCATCAATTAACTTAAATAATAGTAAGTCGTCACAAACGGTGTATCTCGGATACGAGAGCCCCTAGAGTTTTACCTGGAAGTTATTAGATGTGATAAGTAATTAGGAAGACCGATGCGGTAGAGCTTAAGGAGCAAACCATCATGCCAAACCCTGTCGAATGCCTGTGCCACATCAAGGAAAACAACCGTGGTATACTGATGGGCCTCGAAGCCGTGGACAATTGACTGAGTTAATCTTAAAAGCTGATGGGTAGTGGAATGTTTGTGAAGAAATCCAAATTGAAAAGGCGGAAGAACATGGTTATGATTAAGGTAAGACAGAAGACGTCGATGAATTACTTTTTCAAATACTTTGGAGAGGGTCGGCAACAGACTTATAGGACGATAAATTTCGGGGAGGTGTTTGGGTTTATTGGGCTTATGGAAGACTGCTATATGGGCAAACTTCCAGGTGCGAGGAAAATAGCCGAGGCGTAGACAGGCATTGAGGATGGATGACAAGTATGCAACTGCTTTTTTGGTGAGCTTCTTGATAACAACGTTTGGAACCAAGAATGGAATGTAGAAGAGACATTACCCCAGCATTCGTCTACCGGACAGAGAAAACCCTAAAAACCCTAGGTCAAACTGAGTATCAACGGGAACTTGACATCCCAAATGGAAGCCTAGCATTATCGCTCGGTGTTTTCTTGCTACACATAACACAGTAATGAGCTTTTGCAAGTACTGTTTGTAGAATAATGGATAAAGTCCTGGGTATGTTATACATTCTCTATGTTGTACCTACGTAGAGAAAATCGAATGAATTCGTGACTCAGCAACAGTGTCTATACCCAGTTTAAGACAAGTGAAGCCTGTAACAGAAGAGCTACATTAGAAGCAAGTTAACATTTTGTTGATTGGTTTAAAGAAGAGAGAGGGACACAAAAGTTCTGGCACGGGACCGGCTTGTCGATATAAATAAAGGTCCACTGTTAAACATTTAGCAATACGAGGATTAGCACTTGCGATTCAGAAATACTTTGTGGGCTAGTTCTGCTGTCAGACTAATCGACAACTCCTCATCATCATTAGGGCCCGGGTTTTGACCTCCAAATATGATAACCTCTAAAAATACTTTTAAGGAATAACATAGCAATTACAAAAGAACTTCACCTTCCTCTGCTTCTCAAAAACGTCTATTGTTTCATCTGTTTCATATCAAATGAAATAAACGTTTGTAGTTATTATGCTGTATTAAATATCTCTGTTTAGATACAGTAAGAACAGAGAAATAAATATACTTAAACGATAATCCTTTGTGAGCCTGTAGCTATATGGTAGCGATGGCATTCCAATCTCTTTGCATTTCAAGGACTTAAAAAACGAGTAACGACTTTATACTTTAAATAATCATAAGTATTTGAAAATTCAAACGATAAAAAACGAATATCTGCAAAATGCAATTTGGTTGACATAAATTGTGTGGTCTAACGAGATCTGCATTTTAGGTGTAATAAGATATTCTATACGTTTTACAGTTTACCAGAAGTTCATACAAAATGGAGATGACGAGGACATTTCATTTGTTATAAAAATAAATTAATAATAAGATATTTAATCAAAATCATTAGAGACATTTCCGAGAGACACAATCTAGTGAACGATTTTCCATTTAAAGTATATTTGGGGCGAGAATTTTCTTTGAACTTAAATACCAACCAAGCTTGGACGCCTGTATATGTTTTAAGAAGTAATCTTTTAAGATTCGGGAGAACCCAAAGCATGCATTTTCGTTAAAATAACGGATGGATCTATAATACTTGCGATACCTCGAAACTTACGATAACTGCGTGCTATCGACATTGAATGATGCTTTCGAAAATTCGCTCGATAATTTTTCGATGGTGATTCTGCACCACTATCGTGGTTTTAGAGGATTTTTGTTTCTCTATTCCTTTTAAGGTCGGACCTGAGGAACCGAAGCTTTGGATCCGATAGTAAACCAGGATAGGTGATCATCCCAATGCCTAGTGTGAAGGTGAAGGAAGTGGATGATATACATTAGGGCGAGATGAATGTTAGAGAAGATGATGACGATGATGATGATGATGGAGTAATTGGTGGAATACTGACGGGGAAACCGGAGAATCCGGAGAAAACCCGTCCCAGCGCCATGTTGTGCACCGCAAATCTCATTTTGCGGTCACTTGGGATCCAACCCGGCCGCCTTAGTGAGAGCCAAGTGGTCTAACAACTCAGCCATGGCGCGACGGATTGGTGGAAAACAAATTCAAAATTTTCAAAACTTTAAAAAAAAATGCTGCTAAATATTTGTTTATTCCACCCTCAACAGTTTTCTCTGAAAGGTTCTTTAGCATAGCAGGACTCATAGGTGACAGAAAAAGAAGTATACTTGACCCCGAAAGAGCGAGTATGCCAGTATCTTTTAACAAAACTTATAACAGTATATTGTTTCAAAAAACGCATTATCCTTATAAATGTATAATGTAGGATTTAAAAATAAAGGACATTAATTGTTTTAAATTTTGCCTCATTAAATATGCGCACCAAATTAATTTTATTGGCATTGCACAGTTCTCCAAACCTTCTATTTTATACTGAAACTAGAAGTAGAAATGACTGAGTATCAAAGTATCGGATATCGCAAAAAAATGGACTATCGGGATCGAGTATCGATAAAAACTGGTATCCACCCATCCCTAGTTAAAATATCGATATCAAATCTTTTGGGTGTTAGCAACGATTCTCCTACTTCCCCTATGCAGTAGATAAAGCAAAGAGAAGGTATAAGATTAACGATGAGATAATTTAGAAAGTTAATCAAGACTATATTTGTTTTATGTTCTTATTTTAAGAATGTGAAGAAAAACATTAAGAGTTTATGAAATAACTCTCACAAAGCTGTATAGTTAACTCGTTTTTCTGTTCTTGTACAAAATACATTGTGAATGTTGCCTATGGCAACCTGAACACGCACTCATTAACACAAAAAACTGACATGTCTCGTCCCTAGTTTGGGTCATGAATTCTTAATTGTAATTATTTCTGCTCTCTCTGAAAATAGTCACCCCTACATCCACAGCGACACTTTCCATTAACTAGAAATGTATTTGTTTTTCAAGAATTGGGAGTAAGGAATAAGCGAAATTAATTTTATTTCTCAGTGACATTTCTGTGCTTGAAAATTTATTATTTGAAATATCAATAATACAAAACTCTGTATGTACTATATGTAATTTAAGGAAAAAAACTAAATAAAGACTTTATGGGCAAGTAACTGATTAAATAATAGATTAAACGTCAAAAAGTTCTAAACTAAAAATTATCTACATATAATGACCAAACAGTGGCGTAATAATATTCATTTTTATAAACTGGAAGCCATGATATGGCCTTATGTACACGTTAGCGATGTCAATGACGCAACAATTTAAAAGATGGCGTCATCAGCATTCGCGTCTCTTCATCTCCTTCATAACTTTAGTTGCATATTGCAGAATTCGAAAGAAAACTTTTACAGCTAGATTCATTAGCTAAACGTCTAAATAAACAAATTCAATGTAGGAAATAAAACTAATACTACTGAGTTTTGAATTTTTATTTTGAATAGGTAAACAGCTAAGGGACACATCACATACATTTGTATCACAAACTCAAAGGGTACGATGCGAACACTCACTCACATGTCTTTTTTTATCAATGGAAAGTTCACATTGAAACGAAAAGGCAGACAGAAGAGGCAACCGTAATTGTCATATGCCGTTAAATTCAAATCTACGGTTCAAAAATGCAATCCATAAATTGCATAGTGCAAGATATAGATATTGTAACTTTGTGGGTTCGTAGAATTATAAGGCCGAGTTGCAGAAATTAAAAATCTCCTTTATTTTCGTAGCAATACACTATTCAATTCTCACGTAAGAACATTAAGTCACATATACACAGTCTTACAAGATCGTTCACAATAACAAACAGTGACACCAGATTACATCTTTAGCTTTCGTTACAACAACACAGCTGGCTATCTCTCATTTCACAACTGTTTCACAACCACAACTGTCCTGCTAGCGTGTCACAATCCGTTTTATATCTCCATTTATGATTACCAGACTGTTCTGTCAATCACTAGCAGTTTCTGGAAACAAGGCATCTAGTTACATAATTCGAACATTCTATCACCTTCCAGAAACGTAACTTAATCTACCCGGCGAGGCCTTTGACTCAGTTATCTTGCTTGTCGGCGTTATCTGTTTATGCAAGCTCGTTATCTCCGCGAAACCTATCCATCTATTGTGTGCCAGGCCGCCTTATCGCGATCGGGTTCGCAACAATATAGATCTATTAATAGATCTCGCAAAAACTGGCGTTCATATTCCAGGACTTTAGGGTCCATAAATTGAAAATCTGTTTTGATATTTTATGCTATAAATATCTATATTTATAAAATAAGACCTGAAGATTTGCTGGCTTTTCACCTGGCTTGTTTCCCGAGAAGATCTGGAGTATCTATATTTATATAAAGTAGATTAAAAATACAGAACAAAAACATTTTCCATTTTGAAATTTATGCTGTTCAAAGATTACTTTTTCAGCACATTTTTTCCAGAGCGCTTTACGCAATGCAGTTACCATCCAATTCTACTGAAATTTGTCGTGTAGATTTCCAAAACAAAGCAATTAAGACTGGCATGTAATTTCGTTTTTCCTTTGCACCGTATTAGGGTTAGTAAGTTTTAAAACTATATACAAATGTAAAATATAAATATAAATTTCAAATACAAATTCACTTTTTTAACCAAGACTAATAAAATTTATGGTTGTAATCAAATAAATGACATAGAATTTAAAGGGCAGTTGCTTTTAAAGCTACATCGTGTCAAACATTGGGCAGAAAATTGAGGCTGAAAAATTAATAACTCCGTAAAAAAGATATCACACTGAAATTTAAAACTATTTAATGTGTATACATAGAAATTTAAAAAATAAAACTTAACTCTTGTAAAGTAATTGCTATTCTTATTATTAGATTAAAAATGCCAATGTACGTGACGTATATACCCGTGTGTGCATGTGCTCCTCTCTATATCGATAGCAATAGATCAGTCCTGGATATCAGTTTTGCTCAAATATACCCTTTTAGGAAGAAGAAGAAGAAGAAGAAGAAGAAGAAGAAGAAGAAGAAGAAGAGAAGAAGAAAAGAAGATATAAAATCCAATAAAAACAGAAAGTTTGTTGTTCACTTTAGAGAAAATAATAGAAAGCAAGTTTATTCATTCTTTACATATTTAATTTTGTTTCATTTTTGTCGACAAACTCGCTTCAAGTTTGTAACAAAAGAGAATCGTGATATGGAATAGAGATTATAGGAGATTTCATATCTTTTGTGGTTGATTTGTTTATGAATATTTTACTCTTGTAAAACAATCTTATAAAATTTAATTATTTAACGAGAAAGAAACCGAAAAATCGTAAACTGTTAGGCACGTTCGCGGCAAAGTGTAAGCGATATGAATATTTACGAAAAAGTTCATTAATACAAATTATGTATTTTAATGATATCTCTGTATAATTGTATTTTTGCTGATTTCTTATGAATTTCCAGTTAAAACATAGTATATAACATTTAAACACTATAAAGAGAATTTCACAGGCTACGCACGGAAAAATTTAAACACCTGTTTTATTAATCGTGTAATTTTCTTAAACCTATGGTACATTAATCAAAAGCACTAAACGGTGTCGGAGAAAATAAAAAAGCAAAGAAATATTTTCAATGTAAAGTGTAGTTTGAAGCAGGTAAACTTTCTTAAATATTTTCGTGTCGCATCTTGCTCTCACTTTTTCTCACTCACTCTCTGTCTCTCTCACGCACACGTACATAGGGTAAAGAGCAATGGCGTAAAACGTTTTCTCTCTTTCCTTTCTTCTCTTTTTTGAGTAAGACTTTTCGAAAAGGTTACAGTGGAACTCCAAACATGTATTTCTGGCGTTATTGAATGTTTGGGAGTTGAAATACTTCCTTTCCTAACTGTAATTGGGTAGTAGACAATGTGAAAAGGGGAGGTTTATTAACAAAATCAAATAATTACAACTTTAAATTTATCTTTATTATCTTCCAAACCCTTCTCTATATGGTGCATTTGCTCCTTGTCCCAAAACGAATAATGAAACTTTTTTTTCTGGATTAGTGTCAACATTACAACACAAGTAATTAGTATAACATAATGCTTAATGTATATAACGATATGTATTAGAGAACGCGTTTCTGGTTTGTTTTATGAGCAATTAAACGCAATAAGTACATATCTATAAAACTAGGAAAAGATGCCATTACATTTTGAACAAAAATTCGATGTCAACATTTTTCTGTAAATAAATTTCTTTTTAAAGTCTACTGAAAAAGAACGAAAGTAATTTAGCAGAACAGGTACATTTATAGTGTGTGTGTGTGTGTGTGTGTGTGTGTGTGTGTGTGTGTGTGTGTGTGTGTGTGTGTGTGTGTGTGTGTGTGTGTGTGTGTGAATGTTTATAAACAACATAACTCAAAAACAAATCTAGGAAGGTCTATGGAAATAGCACGTGAAATTTAAAAATTTATTTTCTGAAGACTTTGTTTTCGTACGTTTTTGCCTCTTTAAAGTATTCAAAATACAATTTTTGTGTCTTTCAAATTTTTATGCAGCAGAGTATTCTTTTTATAATTTGACAAAGGTAACTGGCAAACTCGTTTCATGAAGTGAAACTACGTAAAGTGAGCAAGTAATTTCATTGTCACCCTTCATTTGTTTCTCTCGATGTGATACAAACAGTGTGGAAATCCCAAGTTCAAATTTTGAACATTTGACTGTCGGTTCAATATCCAGTATACCCTAAATAATTTTTCCGAAGATTTGTCCTAATTAACACGAATTATATTTAAAAGGGCTTTTGTAAGAATAATACAAATAAAGGACAGATGATAGAGTCAACATGAAAAATTCAATTCCATGGCCGGGATTTGAAACACGGATCTCCTAGTTTCCGTCCAATCGCTCTTCCCCATTGAGCTACCATGGCCAACGTGCCGTCCTGACATTAAATTTTCCAATTGACTCATATATTTTCCCGGTAAACCACTAGGGGATGGAAACTAGGAGATCCGTGGTTCAAATCCCGGCCATGGCATTGAATTTTTCAAGTTGAATCTATCAGAAACCTTAGCCTATATATGGCTAGTGTGAAGAAATGATTAGTTTCCATCAATTAACTTAAAGGACAGTAATTAGAGAATGCCACGTGAATTCAACAGTATCTTTCTCTCGCTTCCTGTGTTTTATAAATATGAAAACATGCAAAAATAATGGGGAAGGAATAGAGACAGACACTCATGTAACATGTACCGTTAATTGAGTTGTAAATGAAGTTGATTTAGCTGACGACTAGATCACTTTTCTGCAGCAGCCTATCTTGGTGACTGACATTACAGTTAACCTATTTCGGTGACCAAAATTTGTGAAGAATTTGTGATTATCTCACAAATAACAATGTGAAATAAGTATATTTGTTCTTTTCTTCCATCTATTTGTGCTTCATAGGTCAAACTCGGTTCAGATTGTACGTTATACGTACATTGTACGATTGATTTCCATAAGTAGTTTTTTACCAACGTGTAGCAGTGATTTTGAATAAAACATGAGTGAAGTGTGGAGATATTTTGAAGTAGGCAATACTAATAATAACAGGGCAGTGTGCAAAATACCCAAACATTTTCGTGCAATAATAAATCATACAATACAACAAATTTAAAGAAGCATGTTATGGAAGTTTACAGGACCTCTGTTGAAAAACCAATCTGTCCGTGTTAGTTTAAGATATACCGACATCTGAAAGTGATGAGCGAAAACAAAATTGGTTACAGAAAACTGCTAATGAAGTGAAGTGAAGTCGTGAAGTCTTTGCAGTTTTTATATAAAGTGACTATCTAGCAGCAGTGGTTAGAAGTCTGTATTGGTATCGCTTACTGAGAAATAACATTTCGTCCCGTCACTATTTATAACCATTGGTTTCAAAAGAAGTAAAATTTTAGTGTCTATAATTGTTTTGGTCATTGTGCTACAGGTGGGTCCAAAAGCGCCGCGGTTTGTTGCGGAAAGATGACACGCTGTGGACCATAGTTTGCAACTGTATTTTGCCTATGTTGGCAGCCATGTGTGTTGCTACTTGAACTTGTCAGAGGGCAGTCTCCTGACAGTGACCATAACTCACAACTTCAGCGAGCATAAATCTGTCATTAGATTTCAGTATCACCATAAATTACTCAAGATGAACATAAAGGACTCTTATTTTTAGATTATGGCACCAACTAATTGGGTATTTGTTAAAAAGGCACGTGTTAGACAAACAAAATCGCACGCTCCATGTTTACTTTCACGTTCTCTAGCAACTACCTGGAGGTAGCGGTAGTCAACATTTCGTTGTTGATATTTCACCGGAAATTCATGTCTTGAAGTCCATTTGTTTGTTTTGACTTAAAAATACACTTTAATTAAAAAAAACCTTTATCATTTTAAATTTAACCCAATGACTTAAAATTTTCTTTAAATGTAAAAAATGTAAAAAGTAAAACGTGCCTATATATAAGAACAGTGGCATTATTCTTACAAAATGTTATTTTTTCACATACGTCGTGTTAATCGATATAAATGTTTACAAAAATGCATTGTTGTAGGTAGCTGAAATATTTAAAAAGCGATGAATAGCTTCAAAATGATCAGTGCTACAAAAAATTGAGTTTGACATAACTTCTGTTTTAACGAGATTTGCATTTTTCGTGTAGTAAGCTTCTCTTTAGTTCTTATGGCTTATCAGCTGTACAAATTATAGAAATTTCGTTCCGAATGCACAGGACTTTACAGGCAAGGCAAAGAATTCAATGTGTACACTTTATTACCCAGAGAAATATTGTAAATATATAGTATTTTAATCAAATATTAGAGAATTTTTGAGAAAATGAAACAACAACAAAATTTGCCATATAAGGAATAGTTAAAGGTAGGGCTCTTTTATAAAACCTTTTTGTCCAGTCTTCAGTAGACCTTGAATATAAATAATGCCTACAGGCAGTCACAAATACGGAGCGTTTTCTAAAAATATATATTTAGGGCTCAGGAGCACTTAAAAACATACATTTCGTGTGAAATATGAATATCGGAATTTTGTATGAATACAGTATGAGTGGGTGACACAGAAAAAAATACAGAGCATCAGATAAGTCTTAGCCAACTGAATATTTATATAATACATCTTTCAAAAACGCAATGGAAGATTTGAAAGAAATTTCCCACTCCAAATGCTCATTTAGATGAAAATTTTGGTCCACGTTTTAATAAACTTGCATTTGCATTGTCACGTATTTGTGTTAGTTATTTTATTACATGAAGCTCGATATAACAGTAGCGACAAAAATAAGTAGAGAAACAAACTAGCAAACAAAGTTACTTTCACTAGAAAGGTCGTCGCTGCAGTAGTGTTGTCAAGTTGCCAATATTGTGTACAGTCTATTTCCACAAATCTCCGAATAACAGGTCATCAAAATATTTCGTAAGCCAGGAAGTTTCCGGCTGTCTTATTGTAGGGCAGCAGGTACCTGCAGTTTGTCAATGTCGATGCCAACTTTGTCTCTACAAAATCACCAGAGAACGCTAGAGTCATGACAGCTTAATTGTATTTTATACATTTTGCTTAAAGTAGCTACAACAACATTTCTAAAACTTGTTTCGTGATTTAGAATTTCATTTGCGTAGCCTATTATTTTTATATCAAATTTTAAGCAGTATACACCTAAGCTAATGCAAAATAATAAGAATTTAGTGAATCACAACGTTCTCTATTCTTACAACTGCACATCAGTTTTACATTTCCTTTTTTCTCGATAGACTTCTCACTTAAATAAATTTAATACGAAATTGGTTGCATCAGTTGTAACCAGGATATCCAAAACATAAATCAATTTTTTTTCTACTAAGAACATATGCGGAAATCGAAGTTAAAAAAACCCATCACAGCAACCTGGGAAAATCTAAAGATGTAACTACGTATATTTATATTTTGAAAACAGCAAATGCCACAAAATTAAATATTTAGCATACATGTAAATATCAACGAATTCCACGTTTATGTATTTTTTGATCTCTTAAGGTATGTACACAATTATACAAGTTCATTCAAAATGTAGAGAACCTCGCAGATTATTTGCAGAAAGTTCAAGATAGATATTAAATTATTCACCCAAATAATATTTAACAAACTGGTATTTTAATTTAATAAAAATCATTAGTCATTTCTGAAAACATACAAAATCATTATTTTTTAAATAAGTGAAAGGTAGTTTAGAGAGGCGAATTTTCTCGAAACTTTTTGCTGGCACGCTTAAAGAATATCTGACTGAAAAATGTCATGTTTATAGGCTCGTTCTAGTTTGAGATATATTATAGATGAATAGTTATGGATAGTGAGAATAAAAGAGAGCAGGTTGGCAGAACAAGACTATTATGGTGGAAACGTAGAGTCAGACTGAAAAATTCAATGCCATAGCCGGGATTTGAACCACGGATCTTCTGGTCTCCGTCCAGCCGCTCTAACCATTGAGCTATTATGGCCAACGTGCCGATATGACATTAAATTTTCCATCTGATTCTTGCTTTTCCCTGTGAACCACTAGGAGTTCTCATAAATAAATGAGACAACTACCTTAATGGCGAATTACAACATGTAAGTAATTTAAGACCCGGGCTTTATAGTTAACCACTATTAGGTAAGTTAATGGAATTACGTTTCCACAATTTAGCCTACACACGGCCAGTGTGAAAGAACAATTAATTTCCAATAAATTAATTTCATAAAGCACGTAGACATTATGTTAACTGGTTGCAGAAACGCAATTAAATAAAAATATATAGATAAGTTTGCTGGTCTTCTCCTTCACCCCACAATTTCAGCGAACTTTTATCTCCGCACTGCACTGGCCGTCTCTCTGATCTCGTTGCCCGCGCCGCCTCGAATAAATAATGCGCTCGCGACAATATTATGCAAGTTTATGAATCATTAAAAATGCGGAATGATATCACAGAGCATACCCCAGCATTTTATTCTAGCATGTGTTCTCCAGTCACATAATAATTAAATTCTGATTAATGAAATATATTTCAGTGTTTAGTAATGTAGAACTGATTGGTCAGATTCGGGATATTTCAACTTAATGGAGACTGCATGATTTGTAAAATCGAGCATGGAAATATTCCAATCCCTCTACAGAACTAACCATTTTAAAAACATATAAATACAATATTTCATTTACTTTTACTTAAACCTTTAAAATCTATGGAACATACCCAGCCAGCAATGTCAGAATTACAAAACTTGGCAACGACTTTCAAATGTCCCTTTACATTTTTTTTCTCTCACCTCAATAAACACTTCTTTGGTCTAGGACGTTTCACATTTTCAGCTAAAAGAGTCCGTGAATTGCAACACATAATGTGGGTAACTGTCGTCCAGCATCTACTATTTAGTGCGTTGCCTAAAGTTAGCAATTTATGTACAAAAGGGTGAAAAAGCTCTCCAACTCTCAAAAACTCTCTTGGTTTATTGTGACTGATATCTAAGTCAAAAATTTAGCCTGACACTATACTTAAAAGCAAATCACATTAGACACACAGTTGTGAGTGTTTCCTGTACTCCCTGAAATTCAGATGTTAAAGGAACTTAGTTTATTTTATCCAATATTTACTTGCAACGCTGTACTTTAATAATAGAAGTTAATCTACTAAAATAACACTTAAATATTATGGATAGATAAAATTTCACTTTAACCACGGTATCAATAAAAGACGATCACTTCTTCCAACTGGGACGTCGCCTTGATGCTGCACCAAGACTGAAGGACATTTTATTTCTATAATGTTTATTTATTCTGTAATGAAGAAGTTATTTAATTTATACTCACACTAATCAGACCAGTTTGCTTGAGGACTCTAATATGAGTATCCTCTATCCCTGTATACTTTAATTTTATTATGTATATAGCTCCACAATTTGTATAGCACTAACTGTGCTGAGTAATTGAAATAAACAATTCAACCAAAAAAATCACTAGGCCTGCATTTCAAGTATAATATTACTTGTAGTCAGGGGGGCGGGGTAACGTTAGGGCCTGCAGGGCCTGCAATGCGGGTGGGCCCGGTATATTAGAGGCCCACAGTAAAAGAGAAAAAATATGTTATTTTTATTAAAGAATATAAAAATTTGAATATATACAGATATAAATTCTGAAATATGTATAATAAGATAAATAGTACAGTTTAATGTTAGTATGCATAGGAAGTTAATGATCAGATCATTCCAAAGGTTTTCCCAGAATCAGTCAACATTTAGTTGAGTTTAGCACAGCTGAGTGTTAACAATGCTTGTCCTTCACTACGAATACTCTGATAACACTGGTTTGCATCATGTTTCTCTGTCATCACAAAAAAGCGGCGCATAGTTATAACAATGAAAATTAATACTAAAATATTACATTAGGCAGAAAGTTATTCTTTATTAATGTGTAGAGTTCCTGATATTGTAATATGCACATTTTTTTGTAAACATTTAACTTTTGTCACACTTCTCATTCAACAAAAATGTCAAGAGGTTAATAACTGGCAGGTCAATCAACAGCCAACTCAGTTTCAGATCAGCTTTCTTCGCGGGAACTAGGTGCATCGTAAAAAGTGATGTGATATTTTAAAAACTTTACTGCTTAAAAGTTTAAATTTTTCTATTCAACGGTGTACTTTTTCAATAAAATGAAACCTTTTAAAGCTAAGTACAAACATCTAAGTGGTGCACAAAAAAAGAAAGAAGAACCGTGAATTAGAAAAAGAAACAAACAAATTAATCAAAATAAGTGATTTTTTTCTCTTCCTAGTAAAAATACTAGCTCAAGAGTTACAGAAGTTTGCAGTGTCACAAGTGAATGCATTTCTGAAGTGAACACCAATAATAATTGTGAAAGTGAAAATGAAATAGCAAACGCCATAAATATAATTAGGCCAATCACAGACTATTCAAATGATCGTGCAGATTGTCATTTAGATGCAGATAATGATAGATAGTTTTATTCATCTTAGGAATATACAATATTCATGGCTTCGTCAAATTTGTACCCATAAGAATAATACATTTCTTATGAGTAATACAATTATGAATAATACAATAGTAATTAAATAATACAATGGTAGTTAAATAATACAATAGTGATTAAAGTAATGCAGTAGTAATTAACAGAATAATAATACAAATAGTAATTAAGAATAATGCAACTTAGGTCACATAATAGTTTAATGTATTACATTTTAAGAACTAGGCTGTAAGAGACATAATTTTTACCAAAAATAATCAATATTTACTTTCTTATTTAATTTTACTTCTTAGAAACTCATGTGTTAAATAGTCAGAGTTAGCTAGTAGCTGAATTTGGTCGGAATCAATGTAATGTCGCATGGATATGGCATGCTGACTTTATCTGTTGTCTGTGACATTACTTTTAGTAGGATTTTTTTTACAGCTTTTCTGAATATTACAAGCATCACCTCCGAAGTTGCACAGGTATTTATTCACAAACATCATTTTAGGAAGCATTGATATGTTGATTATGTTTTAAGTATTCTTCCACTGAATAATAGCAACCTTCTCTTAAAAATGATTTTACAGTCAGTTTAAACCTTTTTTCCGATGTTATACTTTTAATGCCATCGGGTAGTTTGTTATATAATAATACTGCTTTATGTTCGAAGCTATGTGTGAATAAAGTTGTATTGTGGCTTATAATGCGTAGATCTGATTTACTTCTTGTATTATGTGTATGTATCTGCGAATTTGTTTCAAATTGAGCAAGTACAATTCTTGTCCTAACTAGACCTTCATATAAATACACACAGGGTAATGGAAGTATTTTTAGTAGTTTAAAATATGGTTTACAGCTGGTGGTGAAAGGAATATTTACTATATAACGAATAGCCCTTTTCTGCAGTCTAAATATTTTTGATACATCTTTAGCATTTCCCCAGCTAAGTATACCATAAGACATTACAGAATGAAAGTAAGCAAAATAAATAATTCTCAACACATTTGTGTTTACAGGCTCCCTCATTGATTTAATAACGAATGCAATTCTGCTTAGTTTCGATTCTAGTTGCTGAATTTGTTTTTCCCATTTTAAATGTTCATCTAACCATATTCCTAGAAATTTGGTATTTGATTCATAGAGTAGTGATTTATTCCCTAAATATATACTTGGGAATTGAGCAGTGTTATTTAGTTTGTAGTGAAAGCCTATAGCTACTGATTTTTCTTCATTTATTTTTAGCTTATTTTTTAAAAACCAATTGACAATTTTTGTATTCAAAATATTATTATAGCTTAATACCTCATTCGAGGTTTTCCCAGTCATTAATATGCTGGTATCATCGGCAAAGAGTGTCAAATTGATGTTCTCGCCCGTTTTATTTAAACCTAGACCTAAATCATTAATATATAAGAGAAATAAAAATGGGCCCAATATTGAACCCTGGGGCACACCTTGCTGTATTATTTTCTCTGTGGATGTTTTACTTTGAATTACACCTAAGTTTTTATCTACATAGTCTAGCTGTACAAATTGACGTCTAAATGAAACTAAAAAGTTCCTTGTCAGCCAGCGGGCCCATTCCCCAAAGATGCTAAGCAGGAAACAGGTCCTTCTCCACTAAATATTAGGAAAAGTTAACTTTGGCAGGACAAAGAATTTGCAGAGAATGCTTGTGTTATTTATCTAAAAATGACTCTCTTTACTGTAAACCGTGTTGGCTACTTGGAGAACAGAAATCGTCGTCAGCTTGGAGGGAAGGAGTTCGAGATTGGAGGTGCCTAACCAAAAGTATATTGCGACACGAAACTAGCTATGCACATTTGAACGCATGCGTCGTTTTCATTTCGTGTTATAAGGGAAACACAGTTGACGCGGGTATGAATTCAGAGCTAAAGAAAAGTTGAGTATATATGGAAACAGGTCCTTGAGCGTATTGTGAATGTGACCTTAACTCTGTTATTCAATTATAGCGCTGTAATTGAAGTTATGTCAGTTACTGATCGGCTATACATTATATTTTAGGGTGCCCGGATTTTAATTTTTGCAGGCGAGCCCGCATTGCGTACGTTACGCCTCTGCTTGTAGTTTTAACATTTAGTAATGAAATGTAAACCTGTAACTACAGCTACAATAATTAACGGCAATTAGCAAATACTTTTCTATATGTGCACATTCCAATGGCAATACATTTGTAAATGAAGCTTTCTGAAATGAAAACCAACATAATTTTTTCTCCATGATTATAAACATTTATATAATTATTATATTATTATAGTTTGATGATTGGGGTAAATGTTGGATAGGCATTGTATATTCCAAAGTTATTTATACACTAGCGGAGATTAACACACTCGACTTTATCTCGCGTGTCAAACTTTCCAGGATAAAATATGTTTTGATTCACTGAACCATAAATAACTATTAAATTTCGCAATGAAATAAGTACAGTTTGTGAATAATAGTAATTTTACAGAATCAAAGAAACTACTCCTTTTTTTCAAATTACTGAACCCGCCTTCCAGAATGATATCGAGTGCAACATAAGCATTCCAAGAGGGTATAAACTTCTTGAACTTCTTATAAGAAGAAAGAAACCAGAGAAAAAGATATATTTGAAAAATAAATCGTTTATTTAGTATTCATAACACTTTTTAGTATGATTTTCGCATTTTGAGCTAATTTCACATTTTATCCCATTTGTAAAACACTTTTGAAAGCGGTGAAAATTTAAAATAAATGAGTACAAGCTTTTATTAGCATTTCGGATTATATCGCATTTGCAAAATATTAACATTTCCAGTCATTTGTATAACACGCTCTTATGCTCCATCAATTGGCGCCTCTGTTGTAGCGTGGTGGAACTAGACTCTGTTACCGGCAGGCACGTAACGGCGGCTCTACCGGTCACTCAGAGGTTTACCAAGTGCTGCTTTCTTGTGATGGATATATCAACCATTAGTACTTGCGCAACTGATAAATCAGAAACCAAAATAAATGTATTTCTTGCAACACCGAAATAGAATGCTCTCAGGAACAGCACAATTGAACTTTTATGTAACTGGTTGATGTAGAAACCGACAAAGACCTATCGCGTAAACATTTAGTTCTATTTATACTCTTGAGAATTTGAAACTAACATGTTGGAAGTGCATGGTTACGCTAAGAATGACACTTTCACGAAAAAATATTGTTAAAATAAACATGTCGATGAATTGAAAGCTATATATCGTACATTAATTTTAAAATCATATGAAGCCGTCTTTTAAGTGCAACAGTTTTCGAATGCCAATTTCCAATCTGTTTTATATTTTAATAGATAGTTTACTCATTGGCAGATTGATGAAATAGTTCACAGCATACCTACGGAGTTAACATTTGGGAAGGGACACCATGTTTAACACAACGTATTATATTTGAATAGTTCTGTAGTGAATATGCATAAAATTGTGCCACATTTGGCCAAGCGGTGCAGTTTTATATACTTACCTCAATTTTTTAACGAAATCGCTGTCCTCTAGGTTTTAAAATAAACTTTGGGGTAATGCTAGGAAGTAAGATAACGTTTATTTTTTTCCATACAGTTTCTGCATCACTAATAAGATTAATACATAAAGGTGTTTAATATATCAAAGATAATTTTAAATTGTATGAGGTAGCTTCAAAAAGTTTTGTTTAGAAGATTTATATGCTCTGGATTTAAAATAACGGTATCAAAATTTTGTCAAAATCACGCCAAAGTAGGTATCCCCTAATAACAATGTTCACCAAAATCACATGGAATTTCGATGGTATAAACATGATATACAGCTTACATTTATAATGGCAATCAAAGACATTGGTTGTTCAAACACACGCAAAGTAATTAGAAATTGTAAGTCGCATTTGGGGTATGTGATGGCAGGTTAGTGGCTAAGCAGCCGGGCGTACAGCGGAATATCCGTGGCTTTGCAAATTTATGCTTTGATTCTCCTTTAAAAGTTATATTTGTAGCTCTCTCTCACTCTCTCTCTCTTAAATCACTTAGTTTTAGGGTTTTAAGGTCTGCCCTTATACCCTTTATAACGGTAGTAATTAAAACTCGGCCGTGTTCACAACAAAGGGCAAACAGTAGTACTCTCTGTAGCGTAGTGGTAGCGTGTCTGACTCACATTCAAGAGGTCACAAGTTGGAATCCCGGTCACAGTGAGTTATCTGGATTTCTTCCATGTGGTTTAATGGTTTTGAGTTTACCTACCTTGTGTGGTCAAACATTCTTAAATTTTCTCTGATATAGTTTACTGATCTTATCAGATCTTTAAATAGATTATATTTCTTATGTATTGGAACATAACTCCTTGGATGAAAACAATTATAAACGTGAAGGTCCATGTTTGTCTACACGGAACATTCAGGGTTCTTTAAATGAGATCATTTTATTTGTTGATTAATTCTGACCTAGTTTGTATCATCAGAATCCTGTCCACCAGAAAATAAAAAGACTGTAAATTGGTGGAATGCGAAACAGAAAGAAAATTACAGCAAAATATTGTCAAGATGGACCAAGCCTGCCTCTGTGGTGCGGGGATAGCGTATTTGCCTCACATTCAAGAGTTCCGAGTTCGAATTTCTATCAGGGTGAGGTTTTGAATAAGGTTTCTTCCAGGGGTTTTCTCTTATACTGAACTCTGTATATATGGATCCTGTGTTCATTTCAGCATCATTTCACCTATTTTATTCTTGTCCGGTATTACCTATGTATTATATAAATACATAAAAAGTAATATAATGTTTATTGACAACTTGTACAAGCAATGAGTTACGATTGAAAATTAATGGCTCTTCCACACTATCCATGTGTAGGCCAAGGTTTGGATAGGTAGGGTCAGACTGAAAAATTCAATGCCACAGTCGGGGTTTAACCATGGATCTTCCGGTTGAGTTAAGATTGTTTTGCAATGATATTTGCTTCCTAAAGCTTTTCTTCATTGCAAACAGCCTCCTCTATTGTCAACGTTCCTTCGTTTTCATTTTTTTTGTGTGTAAGAATAATGTAGACTAATATTTTTATATAATCTGCATCCTTTCATCCCTTGATGTCTTTATTATACGCAATTTCTTTGAATGCATCTTTTCAGGGGTTTAGCTGAAAAAAATCGAGACCCCCTTACTCGAAATGAATCTAAATGAAACTCAGATCTAATATCAGGATGGAATTCAAAGAAATTGCTGCTTTGAAATATGCATTAAAATTAGTTTATATTAATACCTACAAACAAATTTAGTGTGGATATGCGACAGATCTTCGTTAGTTTGTATTAAAATCGTGCGCTCTTTTTGTTAGAACATACTCCTGTAAGTCTTTATAAAGAATAAATTTAAACTCACAGTTAACTAATTTAATTACTAGCTTTGTAGTAATTTACATTCAAAATTGAAGGAGATTGTGATATATATATATATATATATATATATATATATATATATATAAAGTGTCACCTCATAGTGAAGCAGAAATGTTGAGAGAAATTTATATTGAATAAACAGATAATGTTATATTATTTGTGTTATAAAAGACGATAATATTGCAAATGATTAAAAGTAACACAAGATCAGCATTACTAAAAATTGTATCAAATGTTTAATATATGTAGTACACCATAAAACCATTTATTTAGATTTTAAATTTATCTTTAAGGTTCATTTAACTGCAAATATATCGCAACTTGCTGTTGAGGTTATAATGTCACAAAAAGTCTCTAAATAGGAATATGGCATACAAGTAACAATATAGGCTAACAAGGATACGTTATGAAACTTTAATAGTTATTTAACATTAATAAGGTGAGTATTAATACGTCATAATGATTATTAATTTTTTAATTTTTGCATTATACCTGCATAAAAAAAAAAAAATGTGTGTGTTTAAGACCACACGACAGAAGTGAAAACTTAAAAACTACCCATTATAAATTATTCTTAAAAATAATTTTAAAAAATTAATGTTGACACTCATTCTTGCGCAAAGAGGTCAGTTGCGAGCTAAACATTTCATGCCTTACGCTAAGTGTGCTCGCAAATGAAAATACTCTGAAACAACTGAATGACCACGGACTTGCGACCGTGCGAAGAGACCTATATATAAAGGATGTATAAAGGAAGTAAAATAAAATCACATAACATACTGTTTTACATTTATTTTATTTTTATATTAATGCATTGATTGCATTTTTATTTTTAATAAAAATACAAGTTCATACGTATCTTATAGCATAATTATATGATATTCATTTGCTTATTTGCATATTTTTAATATTCGGAAGTGTTTGGTTACTTATAATTTTTACACATGTTATTACATATCCGTACATATACTCATTACTCCATATTTTATTACACGTTCGTACATATTTTCATACATATTTTTATACATGTCATATTTATTTCAAATATTTTGTCACAATTGACACTGATATTAATACATTTTCAATTAAAAACATAACCTATAAGTTGTAAATGAAAATAAACGCAAAACGTCATTTTAATAGTGATAATCTTATTATTTACGTGTTATTACCTTTAATTTATTGATATTTTACGTTTTACTACTCACAATAAAGAGAAATTGCCAATAAAAATAATCAGTTCTTAAATGAAACATCTCTTTCAGGAATTCCTTACACTTTTATTTCCAATTAGCACACTCGTTTTATTTTTCGTTATTATGGTTTTAATTATTCAAATACCGAACTTCGGTGATATTATCTGTTCCTTTTGACTGTTATTATTGTTTAAAGTGGGATTTGACATGTTGTCGACTTGTTAAATGGCAGAAACTTATCTGACCGGCTCGGTTACCGGCACTTGGCAGACGTTTGTAAGACAATTATTTTTTTAATCAAACTCCTGTAGAGTTTCTGAATTTTTCATAGTATTTGAAATATGTTAAAACATACATGGATGCGTGTTGTTGAGTGTGACGGAAAATCTACGGTGTATAGCGGTATGGACAACATATGTAAGACTGATATAACGAATGAGTTTGGGGGGGAGGAGGGCGGCTAGTTCGGATTGAGCCGACTCGAACCGACTTCAACCGAATGAGCGTCACATATTCTAGCGCTAAACGCGCCTAAAGAAGTTTTCACTTCAAAAATTCTAATGAACTATTATGATACTGTTGGATTGTTTGTAAGAAATTGTGGGAATTGTGAGAGGTCCAGGGCTTTTGACGGTTTATTTGGCACTATACATTATGCTCGCTGTTTGTCGTGAAGGGTGTATTTCGTAATGAACTCATTCACTGTTAGGTGTTAGTTGCATTGGTGAAATTTTAAAGACAGAAGGTATAAATGTGTGAAATCTTATGTTGAATACGACTCTGGTGCCTACGGTGAAAACATTTGTAAGGATGGGTGGAACCAGTGAGAGTGCACACTTCTTGTAGTTTGTTGTTGGACATGGCAGACCATTCTTGTCTCCACTGTTGAATAAGTACACCTGGATGAAACTAATGGTGAACAAGAGAAAGTGAAGAATGTGGCATGCTACATGCAGTTTGGTAGCTTCTTTGGCTCCTTCATCTGCTCTTTCGTTTCCCTTTTGAAAGATCGTAAATGAAAATGAAATTTGTAGTGTTTAACGCCCGCTTTTACTACATAAGGCACCGCAGGCGGTGACACTGATATACATGAGTTGAAGATGCAGAGCATTGCCCTAAGAAACTTGATACTTCCTTTTCGAATATAAAAAAATTATAGAATGCCTAAATTAAAGCACTGTAAACCGCAATGTTAGCCTAAATTAACCGCGGCGCCATTCGCGTGGTCGACCTGTAGCTAGCTGGTCTTGGACGCGGCTAATGTTCCTTCTTCTGCAGAACAATAGCCGTTGAACGTCATCTCCCAGCTCCCGAATATTGTTTTGGGCAGTTTCGGTAGTCAGTCTGGGTCGTAGGGGAGGGGATCCGTCCCCTTCAGCTGCTGTGGTGCGGGCGCTGCGGACCCCTAGCACTCGTAGTACCTCTGACGTTGCTAGAGAAACCTCGGGCCGAACATTCGAGCTCCTCCCTGATAGGGAGTTGTTCGGATTGGGTTGGACTCGAGGGGCAGTGGTTCCCGATACCAGTGGGAGATCGGGTACGTCTCCGGACGGGGTTGAGGAAACCATTAATATTCCCGCGTACTAGCCAGCATAGCTAGTAGAAGGTGTGCTAGATCACCAGGCGGGCCTGCCGAGGTTAATCGGTAGCCTTCCCCTTTGGAGTTACAGACAAATTTGGGGGCGCGCAACTGCTTTGGTTATTAGCGCCCTTTGGAGTTGGCGCACGTAAGTGGCGTATCCACCTCCATTTACAGAGTAATTCTGATTAATAAGGGAAGGAACAACATTACTACCGCAACAAGTTGAACATGCCAAGGAAATTGTAATTCCATGGATTTCGAATAAATTTCCTTAGCAGTTATCGCCCTGAGCAACTATAAGTTTCTATTAACATACTCAACTTGTAAATCAACACGTTTGGTAGATATTTTGTACAACTAATGTCTACCCAACGTTATAGTATAGCACTGGTTTGTAGCATAAAGTACCATAAAGTCCCAACTTTACAGTACACTCAGTAAAACAAACGTTGTCCAACTATGCAAATCACTGCTCTAACCTTATATTTAATGTGAAATCTTCTTTTACTTCAAGTTGGAATCAAACTAGGTAAATATGACATACGTGGAAATGTTTGGAAGCAAAGTTTTGTAGCAATAATCCCAGACGTGTATAAAGGAACATTACTGGTGAGAAGAAAAATAACAGGAAACCTTTCTTTCTCGCAAAGTTTAAAACATTGAGAAATGTTTATTTGAATGCGAGTTTAGACGGCTAAGGCTTACAGCGAGAGGAAAGCTTCTTCTACTCAAAACTTCATGTAAAATGTGCTGGATGTATCTTCCGAGATCTTTCCAATGCTAGCCAATGCGTACTTTCAATTGACGATCACAAATTAGGTATTACAAATTTTTGTCACAATCTCATCGATTGTAAAGACTTTTGAATACCCTGAGCATCCATCATTTTGAACGAATACCTTCCTTAAATTAAACACTTCGGTTTTTAATAATAAAAAACGAAAGGAAGTGTCCTTTAATGACAAGTCTAACTCCTTTTGTATTCCTGTGTGGTCAAACGCTACAAACCAAGTTTATATTTCATTTTGTTAGAAAATGTTACCACGACTACATCAGTATGGCCGTGATAAACAAATGACTAAACTTACGAATCTGAAATTTCACATGTTACTTAGCAACTATCATAGCAATTGGATCACATTCACATCTCAGAGGCAGGCGAAAAAATATCATCACACTTTTGAACTTGCCAACATCACAGCAATTCTGAGTTCTGATTATCAGCATTTATTAACTTCCTTTCCTGAGCATCATCGTCGTTTAAATAGGTAGATCTCTTTGGTAGCAGCACCAGTAAGCTGCATACATATTTGAAGTTAATGATCAGGAACGAATATTTGAAACATATGTCGCAATAACATTGGCTAATTAATTGTTAAACTTAAATTATTCGATTCTAATCTTTTTGTTAAACATTGGTCTATTATAGTATTCTATTTACAACTACATGAATTCCATTTGAGGTTTACTTAGATAACCTTCAATGTTATATTTTTATAGGAAGCAGTTGCACCTGACCTGCATAAACTACATTTTATTGCATGTCTTTATATACTCTTAATGCAATGTCTTTTGTAAGCTGAAGTTTCCTGGACTTATGCTGTGTAGATTTGCAAAAGACGTTAAGGGATGTTCCATTCTTCTCGAGATAAATGTGTTTACAAGCAGTGTTCAGTTCATCTGTATATACATGAGTATTTGTTTATTCTTTCAGGTTGATAGTGGAACACTAGCTGCTCAGTACCTATCTCCTGGAGACATCATCCATGTTATCCAGGGTCAGAATGCAAACACGTTGCTCCACATCGAGGCCGAGGAGTTGGTGCGCAAGTCGGGGAAAATGTTGGAACTTTTGGTTCAGAAAGTGGAACGTCCCTATACACCCTCAGGGATAATTAGTCCTCAACCTTTCATTGATATCCCACTTGCTATCCATATCGTTCCTCGAACCTCTCCAGTACCTCGAGCCATTCCTTCCCCTGTTGAAAGATCTCAACCTCTTCCTGATCTTGTGCCTAAGTATGTTCCTCCCAAAACTCCGCCACCTGTGATCAACAGAGAAGAATCAAGAGCTTTCCCAAACACACAAATCTGTAATGATCCAAATACGTACGTCAACACAGGCTTCAGAAGTGCCAAAGCTCTACGTCAACATTTCGAAAGGGTTATTTCTCAAGACTCCAGCGACAGTGTGAAGTCAGCCTACATGCCTCAGCCTGTCAGAATTGAGAGTGATTGTGAGAGACCTAGAAGCGTCGACTTGACGCCGTGTCAGAGTTCCTCGTCTATTGGCAGTGACGATGACTACTTCTACAACATCTGGGGAGAAAGAATGGAGAAACATACAGAAGAACCAGTGTTCTCGAGCAGCCAAAAGGGTTCTCCAGAACAAACATTGACTAGCTCTGAGAGCGAAAGTGAAACAGTTGATGACAATGTAAGTGTATGCAGCACATCAACAGAAGAAACTCAGCATTCCTATACCAAAGACATCGTTAATTCACTCCAAGATAGCAGCAAGCCAGAAAGTTCGACTCAAACAGCTGTCTCTGTAGAATCTTCTTCTACAACTGAAGAACAACCCAAGCCAGTGCGTTCACCGTCCCCGGGTGCTAGTCGTTCTCTATCTCCTGAACTGTATCTTCTCTCAAATAGAAGTGACAGTCTCTACAGACTGGTGCTCAGCAAATCCTTAAGTCAATTGTCTCCAGCTGACTTTGAGAAGATGAAGTCTGAGAATAGTAGTGAAAACGGCGTAGAAGAGACTGGTGACGCTGATGAGGAGGAAGACAGTGATGATAGTACCGAATATGAAGATGATGAAGATGACACTACCACAGAAGAGGAAGCTAATTTCGGTGAGTAAAATAATGACGTTAATTTTGTAAAGAATTGATTCACTTCATGACCAAATTAGGTAAGTTATTTGTTCCTGTTCTGTCACCCATTAATTCTTACAAAAAACAATTATTGCGCAGTACTTGTGTGTTTATCTACGGTTTTAACAAATTTCATTAAATATATTATTGAAGTTCAGTTCCTTTTTTCCCATCTTCCTAATGCCTAATAGTTCTGAAACCAGAAACAACACGTGAACTAGACTGGGAGCGATGAATACGCCATGCAAAATCAAGCAGAAAGGAACGGTAAACAGCAAACTTGTTATCATAAGGTCAGTTTGCAATGAATTTGGAAAGACAGAAGGAGAAGAAACATATCTTAAGCACTGTGACTTTCAATAGTACAAAATTTAAAATGAAACGAGGATGGAAACGGCAGGGAGGGGGGGGGGGGGAGGGTTGAGGGACAAGAAAAAAACATGTCAATAGGAATTTTCAAAATAGATTTTTTGCATTTGAATATCAGTTATTTAAATTCGACTAATAATACTTGTTCGACCATATAAGTTGAAATTCAATGCGGTAATCATTTTGTTTTTAAAAGTCTAATATGTTGCAGAACATTACTTTCTTCACTTTTGTACAAACTATTTCTACAAACATCTTAATCAGAATAAACAGTTACAGAAATTATCTTACTGCTAATTTTCCTGTGGTGAAGCATAAATAAGAATACAATAGGCTTTAACGATGGTCAAATATTTTATAGCTAGTTGCTGCAATTGAATTAGGATCCTCTTGACCTCCATCAGGAATTATTCCTTTTAATGCTCTTCAAGTTCCAAGGTTCTTTTAAAGATAAAACAGCTAATACTATAAATAAAATAATAAAACCTAAAATATCTTTAAATGTAAAATAAGGTGGTTATGAAATTTCGTACTCTTTGCATAGCCACAGATAAAAAACAAAACACTGCCCTCCCGTTTCATGAAAGTATTGGAACATTCATTGCAAACAGTAAGGAATATTTGGCAAATAATTCACTCTGTAAAATATATATTTGACATCTTTTGTGTTATAACAAGATCTACATATTTTGTGTAGTAAGATTTTGTGTGACCGAGTGGAATGGCTCAGGCAGTTTCGTCTGTGGCCCGCATATGGGAGGCCAGGGTTCGATGCCTACCTGACACATGGGCTTTTCGGTGGTTTTCCCAGGTCGCCAGTCAAATGCTGGGCACTGTCCACCCAACACAAGAAACATAGGTAGAGGAATGTGTCATACAATCACTTTTGCTGTGTTTATGCTCGCCTTCCGGATGCTAGGTTCATTTAAAATACAGTGTTGTCACATAAGTCACCCATACATAATAACTATCACTGCAGATACTGAAACGAGCATTAAATCTGGCAGCATGAGTGACTGATATGCACTCTCATATATTAATTTCGTAGTAAACAGTTCCACTACCGGAGCAGATAAACAATTCAAATCCCTCATCATTTTCAGGCATTTCTTGCCTTCTTGTGGTGTGTAGACAGCAGGTTCATTATATCCCCCACTTCCTGTCTCTCCATTTCATCTCCGTTATCATTTCACACCATCTCTCATCTGGTAGTCTCTTTAAGGGTAGAAAGTGTCGGCTGGAGTCTCGGTGGTGTATGGCATATATATAAGCTCGAGGGTATCTACCAGGGCAATCCACACAGAGTGAAGACTGACCCCCCTCCCCTCTAATGACCATGGAGTTACCGAGCAATCCCAAAAGGGCGCTCGGCGCCTTCGTGGGGCTTTCCAGTAGGGCAAGACCTAGAGACTAACAAACCCCACCCATCTGGTCCTGGACTCAAGACGGGATGGACGTGGATACGCCACTTAAGCCGGCCAACCCCAAAGGGGAAGGCTACCGATTAACCTCACCAGGCCCGCCCCGTGATCTAGCAGACCTTCTACTAGCTATGCAGGCTAGTACGTGGGAATATCTGGCTTCCCTCAACCCCATCCGGAGACATACCCGATCTCCCACGGGTATCGGGAACCACTGCCTCCTCGAGTCCGACCCAATCCGAACAACTCCCATTCAGGGAAGAGCTCGAATGTTCGGCCCGAGGTTTCTCTAGTAACGTCAGAGGTACCAGGAGGGCTAGGGATCCGCAGCGCCCGCACCACGGCAGCTGAACGGGACGGATCCCCTCCCCTACGGGATATGTATATGTTCCTGGCAAGCGTTGCCTCCTTCGGTAAGATGGTCTCTGGTCTCCAGGTCGGCCTCTTGAGTCGTTTCAGGAACACGGCTGGTGGGTTGTTGGTAAGTGCCAGGTCTACCCAAGAATCCGAAGACTCCGGCCCCTGTCACCCGCAGGACAATGGAGGACTCCGGGGTTCCTTTAGGGCAATACCTGGTGTCTAAAAGCCCCCTCCCCATCGACAACGTCAAGACGGGATGGAAGTGGATACGCCTCTTACGTCAACTCCGCAGGAAAGACTTCCGAAAACCTCGGCGGGGCCTCCTGGTGATCTAGCACATCTACTAGCTCTGCAGGCTAGTACCCGGGATTTATTAGGCAACCCTCTGCACCCTCCGGGCGACCGAGGCTTGGCCGGAGGTACCAGATCTCCCGCGAGTGTCGGGAACACACTGCCCCCTCGAGTCCAACCCAATCCTAACAACTCCCATTCGGGAGGGGCTCGGCTGTTCGGTTCGAGGTTCCTCTGGTAACGTCAGAGGTACCACGAGTGCTCAGGGTCCGCAGCTCTCTCACCATAGCAGCTGAAGGGGACGGATCCCCTCCCCTACGGGAGGCTGGTGGGATGCCGGATGTCCTGGCCTGCCTGGGAGTTTCTAACTGTTCAATAGTAGGTATCCTGCTCTCTACACAGTCGTGACTCCGTGGGTCAGCTGCCCTCTGTCTCCTCTCTCTTCATCATTCCTCCCGGCGGTGCCTCATTTGGGGCATAGTCTGGTCGACGTACCGAGTCTCCTCCGTAAGAATTTATCCTCTATCTTCTATCCTTGTAAAATGCTGAACTTAAATACCAAGTTTGGTATGTGACCGAGTTTCCTTTTTTTAATAATGCCGTCCACGTACACGCAGACATTTTTTTTTCTAAGAATGTTTATTCACTCAAGGAGACTTCAAGTATTTCTAGTAAATTCTAGATGAATTTTTGGTTAGAATGCAAAACCTTCTCTGCCTATGTGCGTGGCATGGAAGTGTTATCGTTTGTGAATCTTAAAACAAAAGCTCGTTATTCACAGTAGAAATGACACTCAGAACAGAAACACGTGCAGCTGACAGGTGTCATCTCTGTTTGGTTTGTCCAAGCCTGCTACCATAGAGAGCTCTAGAAGACGTAAGAGATGTCTGCAGGACGCAAACCCTTGGGCAGGCCGCTGTATGGATTCACACTTATTTAGATAAAAGTGTTTCTGGATCGGTAATTAGTATAAAAGACGAAAACAAAAACTTTAGTTATTACATTTAACATTATTTGTTATACAGGTTGTTTCGAAACGACTCCGAACGAATATAGCCGTTTCGTACTTCATAACTAAACTAGTCCGTATTTCGGTGTCGCAGCTTCGAAATTATCTTGCGTATAATTTTATGCATCATAAAATACGAGGTATGTCCAGAAAGTAAGTTCTGTTTGGTAATAAAATTAAATTGTGTACAGATACAGAAAAATTATTTATTGCACCACATTGTACAACTCTTAAACTACTTTTCCACATAACTGCCAAAATTTTGCAGGCATTTGTCATAGCGAGGCACAAGTTTTTGTATACCTTCTTCATAGAAGTTTGCCACCTGTGTCTTCAACCATTTGGAAATATTTTCTTTCAGCTCTACGTCATTGTTGAAGTGTTGACCGCCAAGGAAAGATTTGAGATGCAAAAACAGATGAAAGTCGCTAGGAGCGAGGTCAGGGCTGTACGGCAGGTGGTCAAACACGTCCCAGCCAAATCCCTGTAGGATGTTTTCCGTCGCATGTGCAGTGTGTGGTCGTGCGTTGTCGTGAAGAAACACGACACATTTTGACAGCATTCCAATTTCAATTGGTTTCACTTTCCTAGCATTCAGAAAACGAATCACAGATCTGGTTTCACAAGTGGCGGGATTTTCAATCAACACTGATATTGTAAATAAGCACAACAAAGCGTACGTGGCTGACAGCGATCTCACAATGGCGCACGTTTCTTCTCCTTGATACAGAGCTTCTACCGCGCATGTGAGGAACTACGATCGCAGCGCTGCAGCGGAGATAAATCGAAACAGAACTTACTTTCTGGACGCCCCTTGTATTACATGATTTTGTGATTAGGCAGCGTAGGAACCAGTGGTGTGCGAACATCAAAAGATGTTATTGGGACGCATCGGCCACAAAAACAAGAGTATTGCTCCTTGCTCTTTATTGCGTTTCATAAGCCAAGCAAATTCTTAATAGTTGCAAGCTACTAGTCGACCATGATATGAATGCATTCGGCTAGAAGAGTTACTAAATAGATACGTCAAAAGTGGGCGGGGTATCGCAGGTACAGTTCCGATAACGCAAACATCAACAATACCGAGACGCTTCCAGTGTGACATGAAAATGTAGTGCAGTTCAACAAGGTGCTTCTTCGAACCTACTGCTATGCAGTTTAGTGTAGTGGCAGTTGCAGTGCTCGTAATAAAATTTGCGTATGCTGGTGAAGAGTTTAATCATGGAGACACTTACAAAGTTACAAACAAGAAAAGTATCCCATTCTGATGGGGGGGGGGGGGGGACCACATATATATCAGGTTATACAGTTCTGTAGACAAGAAAAATAGGGGAAAACTTTACTCGTACCCCTTGAAAAAGCAACACTTTGGGCAGCAAAAATAGTGGGAAAGTCTAGGAGAACCATCATGAACATAATAAAGGATGCTGAAAATGCTTCAGCAACTGGGGTTAAGGTTACAACTCCGAGGAAAAATCGAAAATCACGCAAAATCATATTTCTTGATGATTTTGATAAGTGCGTTGTGCGTATAAAATGTTTGGAGTATTATGAACAGGAAATGGAAATTTCTACTTTGAGAAAACCACTGAACTTAGCTAAAGAAGAAATAAACTTTCAGGGTGGCAAAGAAACATTTAGAAAAATATTAGGAGAAATGGTATTTCAGTTTAAGAAATGCAAAAACAAACGATCTGTGCTAATGGAGAAACCACAAATTGTTGCAAATCGTGCAGAGTACTTATAAGGGCTATTAGTGTAAATGAAAATGGACCACGTAAACCAGTAGTTTATACAGACGAGACTTGGGTCCATACTGACTATACCGTCAAGAAGTGCTGGCAATATGAGGAAGTACCAGGTGTTTTGACTAATACTAGTGCTGGTCAAAGAACAATTGTTGTACATGTAGGGGATTTATTGAGGGAGCTGAATTGATTTACGATTCAAAATCCAAATCAGCAGATTACCATGATGAAATGAGTAGTGAAAATTATAAAAAGTGGACAGAAGAGAAATTAATACCTAATATCCCACCTGAAATCATTGTTGTGGTCGATAATGCAGCCTAGGAAACAAGTTGCATAGCTCAAATTACACAAAATGATTGGATGCAAACACGCGAAAAGAATTGAGGAAGATTTTAAGCACCGAGATGAGTTAATGGAGGAAGCAATTGAAGATAAAATTATAAACGTGGGTCTAGGGAGCAGCGATGATGATGACGAAGACTGCACCCGTGATGAATGTTATTTCGAGAATATGGATATTGAAGGAAAGGAATGCAGTGACACTGTTACAGCTGATGAAGGGAATAGTGACACGGATACAGCAGATTAAGGACCTGAAACAAACATTCCTGGACGTGCTACTTTCGAGAATTAACGTGAAGACATCAGCAGGTGAGTACTGTTTTAATTGTCCGACTGTACATTCCGAGTATCACCTTTGCCCTCGCTTCCCCTCGCTCCGCGCAGTTCACCATGCTTTATGTAGTAAACAAAACTGTGGCGCCCTCCTTCAAGTGCATTCATATCGTGGCCGACTAGTACCGTGGAGTATGTCGGTATGTTTACAAACAGCTGAAGCAGGTGGTACGCTGTCTCACCTATCTGCGAACTTCGAAGCGTAAGGCATGCGGCACGCGCTGGTGTTCCTGTAACTGCCTAATCCACACTCATTCTGGAGCATTTTATGCGGCTCTATTGGCGCGCGCGCGCGCGCGCGCGTGTGTGTGTGTGTCACTCAGAAGCTGACGGTGTCGTTTTGAAACACTCTGTATCTACTAAATGGCCCAACTGTCCCGCCTTTGGCATAAGCAGATATACCTTCATGCGTTAAAACAGTTGCAGAAAACCATGGGAAATTTCAACTCAACACACGGCAGTGGCTTAGTGATCTTCCCTCTGCTCCTCTTAATTGTCAGTAAAACGGAACCATGAGAGGCACTTCCGAGAACGAAACTAGCGAGTGCACTTCATGATATGAGAACAGAACAGTGTAAGTAAGGAAAAAATAGTACAATTTCATAAACTTTGGTTACACATTCTCTATTTTCATTAGCAACATTTTGAAAAATAGCTCCAAATTTTCAATATAAAGGGGAAATAAAGACTATCGAAGGAAATAGTCTATGATGTGGAGGTGCAGTATGAGCTCATTCACAGTTCCTGTAATAGTAGTAATAATAAAAGTAAATTATCGTTGTACCAGTTGCACGATGGTGATGAAGCGATGATGTGATTCTGCACCACGTTCAGACGTTATTTGTAGCGGTCGTTTCTCGTTGTTCTCCGCCAGCGATGTGTTGTCGCAGCAAACGTTTCTTCTTATTGTAGCTCCGGTTCGCATGAGATCTTACCGTGGTCGTGGTATCGGATAGTATAATGTGAGACCTTAATGTGAAGGAAATGAAAAAGGTTGAAAACATTCTCTTTAAGTTAAATCCGAAACTCCATTTGAATATGATTTCTATTTTAAATCAATATAGTTACAGAATTAAAAACAATATTTTTCTACCGTTGCTGAATAATTAAAACACAATTCAAATTCTCTGGTTTGCAACCAGACTTTTGCAAACATCTATTGCTTCCACATGCGTCTACTCAAGTTGAGATCACGATGCAAAAGACGCTATTATTTCTTATCCAACTATTGATTTTTACCTCTCGTTTCTATAACTACCAAATGAAGTTCTTTTCACTGGTCCACGTCAACACATTACGTAATATCATTTCTGTAACTATCAATAATATATAGATACACGTAATAAGTTAGGGCGAGAAGGTTTTGCTTGGGCGAGAACAGGAGTGAGAAACTTGAAAGGTATAGGTCAAGAAAGGGAGCTAGATAAATGTCCATTGTGTGGAAAAGAGAATAAAGATTTCCATTGTATATTATATTGTAGTCAAACAAAGATATGGAGAAAGCAGGCCTGGCTATGTAAATGGGACAATTTGGGGGGTGAAGTAGTAATTAGAAAAATGTTGTCAGTAAAAGGGGAAAAGAACAGGAGATATATAGGGAATTATTTAAGGAAAGTTAAAGAGAGATGGCTAAGAAGAATTAAGAGAAAAATGTAGAGTAGCTGAAATTACAAAAGTGTAGAAAGGAGTAGAGGGCCTCCAATACAGAAAAACATAGGGTTAGATATATGGGGACCGAATTATTATTCAATGGCGGGCAGCATGGTAGGATTTTCAGGATTTACGAATATATGCCGTTTTCCATTATGGATTTTATAATTGTAATCTTGATTTTGTATTCCCACTTGATTATGTAAAAGGAAAGATAGGAAGTAAATTATAAATTACAAAAAATTACAGCTATCAATAAAAAAACATTACATCATCTTGTATACCTATTTCATCATCTCATGATCCACTGAATTTAACCCTTTTTAATATCGATCCTCAAACCACATATTTAAACATTTTTCAACTCCATCCCGCCGTGTACTTATGCTCCTGTACTGATTGTTGTGGTTAATGAGGAATATGCCGCCCGTTTGGTGTTTATTATATGCAGATTCCAGGACCTCCGTTGCTACTATTTCTACAAAATGGCTCCTCAGTTGGTCCCAAGGACTGAATGTTTATTTTAACACGTCTCTGAGTAGGAGATAATATTTCCTAGCCGGAACCAGAAATAATAATAAAAATAATCACAGTAATATTTAACTGTAAAGTGTTTATATTTAATACAAAATTGGTTATTCTCTAACATTATAAAGCAAGCAAGGTATATGTTGCATTATGCGAAGGCTGTTCAATAAAGAATATCATAATTTTTTACGGTCATAATTTTAGCACTAAAATTCAATCTTATATTCTGTTAGCTTACTGTGAAACAAAGATGCCGTAGTAGTTTCATTGGTGGTACTCCTGGTTCCCGCCTGTGAGAACCAGGCAACTTCAGACATGTTCAGTGTCGCCTCCCGCTGCAATGGAAGTAACATGCAGCTAAAGTTGATGTTAGAGGAAGATCTGGAGTTTCTTTCAAACGTAATCGCTGCTGAGGAAACTTGGCTACATCATTTTGATCCTGAGAGCAAACAGCAAAGCTCAGTGTGGAAATCTCCTTCATCACCAACACCCAAAAAAAGCAAAAGTGGTTGCTTCTGCTGGGAAACTTATGGTCATCTTATTCTTTGATATTCATGGAATGGTTTATCAGCATGTTGTACATGCACACACATCAGTAATTGGACAATGCTACAGGGATGTCCTGAAAACATTACAAGTCCATATCAGGCGCAAAAGACCATATTTCTGTGAGGCAGGCTGGATGCTGCACTACGATAATGCAGGCTGCATATTGCCAATGTTGTTGCTGATTATCGTGCAAAAATCAACGTGCATCCCTCACCCTACCTATAGTCCGGATTTAGCTCCATGTGACCTTTTTCTATTCCCTAACTTGAAGAAACGCCTTCGTGGGAGGCATTATGCATCATCAGAAGCAGTGGTGAAGGCTGCGGAGGCCATTTTGAAGGATATCTCAAAACCGGTTTTGAAGACTGGCAGAAACGCTGGGAGAAGTGCATCGCATTCAGGAGAGACTATTTTGAGAAGGACCATCAAAATTATGAAGATGAGTAAAGAGACGTTGTCAAAACAAATTGTGATCATTCTTTATTGAACAGCTCTCGTACGTTGTACAGATTCAAACATCCATATTGTTTATGACTAGGTCTTGGAAGTCATTGTGTGTTTAAGCAATTGGTATTGAATGTCAGCAAATACATCCTACCACTACAGAGATACTGTCTCTGGTTATTATGTTACGTGTGTTCACTTTATGCTAAGCTCGGTTGACTGCGGGCACACCAAGTCCCAAGTTCCGACTGTTACTTAGCACATTTCAGTAAATAATTTGTCCTAAATGTTGTGTTTGAAAGATGAGATAAGCAAGATATCTTGTTGCAGACTACGAAGAGTTTGACTCCTCGACAGAGTGGGTACGATATGACAGCGACTATGACGGCGATCAGAGGGATGGTGAAGGCAACTGGGAACTTCCTGCCTACCTGAGGACACAATCAGCACCTGTCAGCAGAAGCAGCAGCGAAGAAACTATATCTTCACGTCACACAGCTCCATCTTCCTTCAGGGAACATCGTGGCAGGTAGGAATTTTATTTCTGCTGTCTATTTATATTGTACGTTTAGTGTAGTTCGTACTTGGAAAGTTCGAGTTAGCAGCAGTCAGATGGATTATAGGACCGCAAGTGAGACATCCTTTGTGCTTCCATGCGAGACCCTTTGGGAAGAAGGGACAACCAGATTCGACGACGATGGCGCTAATAAGGCTGGTGTTTGTAACTATTCCAACGTGAAACCGTCTAGCCCTGTCTTAACTACTTTGGGGCTCTGAACGTAGACAAGACACTCCAGGAAGCTGTCTCGCCAAGCGCCAGGGAGACATTCTTCCACCACTCTACTGCAACACTCAACCTCCGTCACCTGGTTCTACAAACTTGGGGGGGGGGGGGAGAGATGAAAATATGTAATGGGGACAGAGAAATACTACAATAAACAAAATTACTTCAACATACCCCTACGTTCCTGAAAAAAACACACACACATAAATAAATGGTTAAAATAATCTGAATCGAGTAATACAGGACTTCCTGAAACCGCAAGCAGCGCCAGCTCGCTTGGTTGGGATGTTCAAAATCTTCCCGTATACTAGAAATGCTAAAAACTTATAAATACATATTTATAATGCATTCAACGGGCGCCCAGAAGTCTAAAAGTTATACACTTTTACTTTGAATCGAGTGGTTTTACGGGACTGAAATTTCTCACAAGCCGATAAATAACACATTAGCCAGGCCACATACAAATTCTAGCTCAATGTTGACCATACTGATGATCCGATTTAAACTCAGTTTAACATGTGATTATCTGATATCTGCTTATACTTGGAATCCCTTACGTTCTATTTGGCCGGCCTATACATATGTCCACTGGTCCCTTCAGGTTCCAGTGAAAACTGAAGCTTTTAACGAGTTCCAAAATCTACGTCTGTTCTCTTTTTCACCTAATACTTCAATGTGAGATCTTACAGACAGAACTTTGTACATAGGACATGGCAAAAATTGTAGCTTACAAAGCCTTTTCACATACTTTGAACCCCTGAAATAGAAGTTTGCGCCGTTTATCCTGTCTGGACAAAATGTTGCATTATGGGAGCCGACAAAATATCATGGGCCATGACAAAAGCCACCTCCTTCTTTATTTCCAACAGCTTACTTACAGAATATATCTATGCAACGCAGTTGTCAGCATAGTTTAATGCCCGCTATATAAGGCACAACAGGTGGTGACATGTGAAATGAAATGATAGTTGCTAAAACAAGTTTGGAAATGATATAATTCAATTTTTTAAGATCTAATTTTATTAATACAAAACAAAGGTATTCGCTTCATAAGAGGAAGCGGGGTTATATGAGGGAAATTGGAGAGGGTTTTGGCACATTCCGCTGGAAATCAGCGTTAATTACCTAAGCAGTATGAATCGTACTGCAATGCGTAAGTATAAGGCCAGGTTGGCAGGCATGGCTTGCGCCCTGAAAGCCAAACTGGGAATTCAGTGGGGCATGTGTTCCTGTTAGTTGAAGTTTTGTCGTGGTGTCGCTCGGCGTAGGTGGTTCATATGGGGATTTACTGTTTTATTGATTGCTCTGATTAAGTCGGCGATAATACGAGGGCTATCCAGAAAGTAGATTACGTTTTCGTCTGTTTCCGATAGGGGCGGGGCTAGCGCGGCCATCTTGGGGTCAGAGCGTTGCGCAGCTCAGTCGGCATCTAGCCGTGCTAGTGAGAGGTTCGTGCTGTGCTCCGTTCAGATACTGTGGCGGTTTGAAATGTCTGCGTTAATTGAAAATCCCGCGAGCTGCGAGGTGCGTGCAGTAATAAGGTTTCTGACTGCAAAAAACTGTAAACCGATAGAAATCTATCGGCAGCTTTGTGAAGTGTATGGGGACAACATTATCACTGAAGGTGGAGTGCGTCAGTGGGTCATCAGATTTAAAAATGGCCGAACCAATGTTCACGACGAAGATCGAAGTGGGAGACCCAGCATAGTGACTGCCGAACTTGTCGAAAAAGTCGATGCTAAAGTCCGTGAAAATCGAAGGTTCACAATAACGGAACTTTCTTTGAGTTTTCCACAAATTTCGCGAAGTTTGTTGCACGAAATCATCAGCGAAAAGCTTGGTTACCACAAGTTTTGTGCAAGATGGATTCCAAAAATCTTGACAGAGGACCACAAAAATCAGCGAATGGCTGCAGCGTTGAACTTTTTGGACGTTTACCATAAGGATGGTGACTCTTTACTCGATCGCATCGTTACTGGTGACGAAACATGGGCGAAACACGTGAACTGTGAAACGAAATTGCAATCAATGCAGTAGGGGCACACAAGTTCTCCCCAAAAACCCAAGAAATGCATGCAAACAATGTCGGCAAGGAAGATGATGGCGACTGTTTTTTGGGACAGAAAAGGTGTGATTTTGGTGGACTTCCTGGAAAGAGGCACTACAATAAACTCTCAAAGGTATTGCCAAACTCTCCAAAAACTCAGAAGAGTCATTCAAAACAAGCGCAGAAGAATGTTGAGCTCTAAGATCTTGTTGATTCACGACAACGCCCGGCCCCACACGGCAAATGTCACTCGTGAAGTTCTTGAATCTTTTAAGTGGGAGTTGTTTCCTCATCCGCCGTACAGTCCCGACCTGGCACCGAGCGACTTCCACCTATTCCCAGCAATGAAGAAGTGGCTGGCTATGCAGCGTTTTGATGACGACGCACAGCTGCAAGAAGAGGTAACGAAGTGGTTGAAGGCGCAGGCGGCCGAATTTTTCGACGAAGGAATTTCCAAGCTCGTACATCGCTACGATAAATGCCTTAATTTGAATGGTGACTATGTCGAAAAGTAGTATTTGAGTGTGGCTTTCATCTGTATATAATAAAATTTGTTTCCTATACTTTGTTTACTTTTTATTCCAAAACGTAATCTACTTTCTGGATAGCCCTCGTATATGAATCAGTGTAGCTGGCGAGTTGATGAATTAACTGGACAAGTAGGTTCTGATTAGTGTTGAATCTTCTGACTATGGTCCCAAGTGAAGTTGGAGTGTCTTCAGTAGCTGATTTGTGTGTCTGACGAGTGTCTCGAGGTTGTTGTAGTTGTCTTCCAGAGAAAGTTTACTGATCAGCTCCTCCATGCGGTCCAGGCGGGTTGAGAATTTCGTGAGTTCTGACGTGAAGTAGTTCTGGATAGTGTTGACGTTTTCTGCTGCAGCGTCTGTGATGGTCTCCTCAAGCTGGATGAAGATCTCTGTAGTGTCAGGTGGTGCGTTCGTGGAGGTTGGCAGGTTGGACGTGGCGGCGGAGGCGGCGGCGAGCTGCGTTTCCAGTGCGGCTAGGCGGACATTTGTGTTGTGTAACTCGAGCTGGATCTTCGCTGATGCTGTCTTGAGTTCCTCCAGAGTGCCTGCGTAGGAGTCGTGGAGTGGCCCGAGGCTGGAGCTACTGGCGTGGCGGTTCTACGGCTGTTGTTTGGATAGAGTGGGCACTGTCTGAAAGGAGTATTAGCACAATCTATCTATTACTTATTTACAACATGAAGATTGCAATTTACTTATACAAATTATAAACTTCTGTTTACACTTGAAAGCATTAGGGAAATGCGTACAATCATATCAAACTCAGTTAAATACAATGTTTTACACACACTGACAGCAAATATTACACTTCAGGAATGTTGAAGATCTTTCTTCATTGATGAATCTTGCGTCCTTGTTCACATGAAGAGAATACGAATAACATGTATTGGTTTAATTAATTACATGCAACTGTTAAGTTTTCTCAGTAAAAACATTTTTTTAAAGAATTTGTGTAGTTTTGCTTTAAACTTATTTACAGAGGATATGCTTTTTTTAACTGACTTGGCAGTTTAATTATATAAAACATTTCTATTTCTTTTGTATTATAAGTTCAAATTTAGGAGGCCCCACACACTCCAAGGCATTTCTATCTCTAAAATATTCTTTACTGCTTTTTAAAAATTCCTTTACATGTTTTGGAAGTTTGTTGTAAAAATTAATATCTTTGTGTGATGTGCATTTGTGACTTCTGGTAAGCCTATAAAAGTTTAAATGACGATTGCCGACCCTTCTTCTATTACATTTATGATAATCAGATTTTATTTAAACAGTTTCCAAGAACATACATGGTACTGGCACTATTTTGTGTTCTTTAATAGTATATTATGCAAAGAGACTATAATGGTAGTAATTATAGCGCCAGCATTATTATTGTGGCCTTTTGGGTTCGTGAAATTAAAAGTCCAGGTTACAAACACCAAAAATTGCACTTTATTTCCGTAGAAACAGACTTTGTCAACTTTTACAGTCGTAGGATTACGTCACATCACAATACAACTTGCAAGGTCAACGACCACAACACAGCGGTTCACGCATGCGAGTTCAACCACCGACTGACTGACTGATTGACTGAATTACTGACTGACTGACTTTGGCAGGCGGGCTCCCTTTTTTTTATAGATTACTCACATTCCGGAATGTCTCCAACAATCAAGATGGCTAGAACAAAGAACTAGAACTCTCGAGAAATCCATCTCCTTCCCCCGCCGTTTCGGCGAGCTTTCATCTCCGCACCGACTACCCGTCCCTTTGAATGCCTCGCCGCGCCTACTCGATCAACAATGGGCTCTGACATTATTAACCGAAGCGAGCGAAGCGAAGGGAGGTTAACAATTATGATACGAGCGTTTTAATTACCATTATAATCAAGTTTCATACGACTTTATGCTCGATCTTGTATCTAAATGAAAGGTTTCATTTCAAAAAATTCATTTCTGTTTTGAGTGATATGTTACGATTGTTATTCCTTTATCTAAAGTGAGATGTAGTACATAGTACGCAGGCGCAGAAATATCGATTACATTCCTATAAACAGCTGTTAACGTGTGACACAGTTTAACCTAAAAGAAAGTATAGACAAACTGGAACAAATTGAATTTATTGAAATATCATTTGAAACTAATGCTAATGACAATATGAGCAGAAATGTCTTTATTTCAAATATAGGTTATTTATTGTAGAATTAGTGAAATGAATTTGCAGGAATGAGATTTGTTGAATAGTTGAATTTGAAGGTGAATTGACGTTAATTTTTGTGCTTTATTTTTCTATTGATTTTTGTATTGTGTTTAACACTTCAATTTTATTTTATACGGATTCTTCAATATATCTTCCTGTGACATTTGTGGATTTCGTATTTTGGGACAATTCTTCGAAATACAAGAGCATTTCATTTTCTGAGAACGAATTTATACCTTTTGATATTATCCAATCCATCAATTGTGAATAGAAGTTCTCGTACATCTTTATTGACTTTAGTGGCAACAAGTTATTGGTAACATTGAGTGCTTTCACTGTAATTTTTGGGAGTGTAAGTTCAATGTCACTGTCACTAGTGTCAGATATTTTGACTTTTTTCTAAATTGGCACTAGTACCATTGTCGATCGAAACGAGAATAATCGATATTTGTGCTTTTACAATATTACATGGCCACTTTTGATTGGTCGAATGCCAATACTTTAATGAATAGGTGTACTTTAATGAGGACCATTAAAGTACTGCTATCAGTCGTATAAATGTTAGGCATGGTCGAGCATAAAAATGTGTAATATACCTACCTCCGTTTGATTAGGCGTTTGTTTTATAATTTTAATTTTTCTCTTTTGAAGCCTGAAAACAAAAGAGATTTGGTTGCCATTCCCCATGTTATACTCGTGGTGCCAATTACATTATTGAGTGGACACAACCACAATAAAATGACATAAGCACTTATACTGGTGTGACTTTACTTAGAAACATAAATACATAGTATAAAGTGCCTAACTTTCGTACTAAATATTGAATATGACTTTTACCGAATTATATCTGAGTCCACCAAAATACCTATATATAAGACGGCTACCTGTTTTATACCTAGATAAGAATGCCTGGACTAGAAATAACCCTTAAAGTATCTCGCAGATCATAACTAAAGTAACCAAAGCGACTGCTGTAAGAGGACTCTGATGTGTCCTAGTGTGTTTTAAGAGTACTTGGCACTTACTTGTCGATGTATTTGGCGATGTAAAAAAAGCGGGAAAATGTATTACTCTGTGGGCGGAGAGAATATTCGCACTATTTTACTCCTACGTGGCAAACATGTGACCTTTCAACGAACTTCTATGCAAAGTTTTGCTTTGCTATTTTCGATATTGAGTGGCTCACACAGTAGTAATTTTAAGTTAATATTAAATGCGAAGGTATCTGTACAGTATGCGCGCGCTGATAACCTCTGCAGTTGAGCGCCGTTATACATATATCATATATTTACAGTATTCGCGTGATAAGAAACGCGATCGGCCTCCAAGTCCTCATTTGGTAGGTTTCGTTTAACTCCGTAAACATACATAGATGACAACTTTGAAATTTGTAATGCGCTATACACTGACATCTGGTAGCTAATACGTTAAGCTTTATCATGTCCACCATAATTCGTCTTGATCAATTTCGAGGTTAATTAGCTAACCAGTTTACAACAATCGTATGTTAGAATTAGAATTTTAGTTTATCCTTGGCAACATATACATGTTATGAGACACGTTAAAATGTATAAATACAGTATATACATAAAGTCATATTGATTATATAAAATATACACAGTAAGCAGCTTTTCTATGGTTTCATATGGTATTTGCATAGACTTATTTACTACAAGAAATGTCATAATATAAATATTACATGTTTGTGAATGCACTATGCTCCCAGTACTCACTTACATGGTTATAGTTCTAAAAATTCATTAACCGTATAAAAACAGTGTGCATGCACAAATTTCTTCTTTTAATGATGCAGTTTGTTTAAATGAATTTGGAAGTTTATTGTATAACATTATTCCTTTGTAGTTCAATCTCCCTTCATAAAGGCTCGATTGGTGCGCTCGAATTGCCAGTTTAACCTTGTTGCGAGTGTGGTGGTAATGTGCATCAGCATTTACTTGACAATGATTTATATTAGTATGGACATTTGTGGCTGTTATGGCTCTCGAATGGGGAGATCTGAATGCAATTGAGCTGGCGTGGGCAAAACTAAGGAATGCTTTCAGAAGATGCAACGTTACTGATGATATCTTCGTTTATCTTACGCACTATTTTGCTGAACTTTGTTTTTCAAGGTTGACCACACCGCAGAAACAAAGGAGCGTTAGCACTCGCTTCTTCCATTCTGCCCGCACCACGTTGTTGTAAATCCAGCGCTCAAGAAAATATGCGCGTACTGTAGTGTGTAATATATCTTTACTTTTGTACGCTAAAAAGTGACTGAATGCTTACAACAATTACTTAAATAATTGATTTCTTCACATAACCCCAGCTCATTTATAAATTAAAAAATTAAGGCACGGGTCTTTTGCGGAAAAACAGTGCACGTAGCCACTTAGGCAAAGACTTCAAGATTCTACTGGCTGAAGCTGGAAAAAAAAAAAAAAAAAAAAAAAAATACGTAGACACCTAACTGGATCTGACGAACGAATTCTTTCAACGACTTCCACCTCCGAATTTTCCTTTGATAATTCCTGCGCCACAATAATATATCTTCACCTTAAAATATATTTTCAGTTTTTGTTCGCAAATTCAAAACTTACGCTGCGAAGAATGGTGTGAAAGTTCGTTTTTGTAAAGCTGGGAAATTGGGGATTATTGTTTACTGCTTGAAGCACTTTTGTAATTGTTGGTGGCTCGTTTCTTTCAAAGAAACCATACTTCCTGCACGAACAGCACTTTTAACAAATTTATCACATTCTGCTTCCACAACTAGCTTCTTTTTCGATGTTGTCCTGGAATGGAAATCTGGCCCGTTTCCACAACTTCGCTTTGAGCAGCATTAATACGTACTTGGTGCTGAAAAACCGGTTTATTCTGCACAAATTAAGTCTTCAATTGCTACAGTCGGATATTTTTCACAAAGCTTACAAAACATATTCAAATAATTTTTTCACCACTTTTTAACAATTTTCCTCTATGATATTACATATTGCACGGAAGCAGCCATGTTGTAATACGATCTCCTGGTCTTCTACTTTTTAAATGAGCAAGCGTAGCATGTACTCTGATTAATAAATACGAATTATGCTTACATTTACCAAATCAAATGCTAATTAATTACTGTCTGTTGTATTTATAATAATGTGAATTTATATATTTTGCATTAGATGTAAAGTCCTTAAAATTGATATATGAACTATATTTATCACCCACAGAGAGATACAAAGATAAACAGCCAATGATGTCACACAAGTACACGTGCTTTTGTTTACATCGCCATATAAACTACGGACGATAGGTAGTGAATCCTGGTCTAGAAAGCCAATATTTCTCACTAGAGGTTCACGATGCTGACCACATGACCTCCTCGTAATCGTTGGATGATCACCCACCTCTGCCTTGCGTATGTGGGCGTGAGGCCGGCAGTCGGGTTGGCCGGCTCTGACGCGCTCTCATGCGGCTTTTACGCCATGGGTTATAAGATATAATGTATTTCTTGGCCCTGTATAATTGGAAGGAATATTGTACAATTATGTATAATTGGCGCAACATGCTTCAAAAGTTAATTAGATTTTTTTTGGGTAGTTTACGTCCTCCAACGTTAAGTCATATCGGACGATGAATGAATTGGGTGAAATGGTGCTTAAATGGGCCCAGGGTCCATGGAGCTTAGAGTTACCTGACATTCACCTTTGAGGATAAGGGTAAACCCCGGAAAAACCTTATCCAGATAACTCGCCCTAACCGAGATTCAAACTCGGGACCTCTTGAACGGAGGCAGACACACTACCATCTACGCTACCGAGGCGGGCGTTAGGTAGAGTAGGACTTTAACCCTATATACACACGTACATGTGTACTTATATACACAAACTATTACGTAAAACATAAAACACACAATTTATTTTTAACTTTTTGTTACAGAAGCCATTTCTTAATATTAATTAATATTGGTTTCTATTGTTCAATATTTCTTAAGTTTTAAATGCTGTCGTTATTTATCTATTCATCGCTTTGTTGTAGAAACATATCTGATTGTAAAGCCATAGCAAGCCACGATTAAACACTTGACCATCGGTTCGGTTTTCGCTCTCTGGTACCTACAACGAAATATGTACTTAAATTATAATTCAAAATATTTATTTGGCTCAAGAAGAAGTATGCAGATAGAAATATGAGATTTCTAAACAAAAGTTTTGCCGGCCTCGGTAGCGTAGATGGTAAGGTGTCTGCCTCACGTTCAAGAGGTCCCGAGTTCGAATCTCGGTCAGGGTGAGTTACCTGGATAAGGTTTCTCCGGGGTTTTTCCCATATCCTTCAAGATGAATGTCGGGTAACTCTAAGTACCATGGACCCTGGACTCATTTGAGCATAATTTCACCCAATTCATTCACCGTCCGATATGACTCAACGTTGGAGGATCTAAATAATAATAATAATAATAATAATAATAATAATAATAATAATAATAATAATAATAATAATAATAATAATAATAATAATAATAATAATAATAATAATAATAATGACGATGACGATGATGATGAAAATGTTTCGGGCTTAAAAATAGTGAATTTACACGTATTTCCATCTGCTGAATTAAAAAACCGCCATAAATATGACAGATTAGCTCTTTTTTGTTTTGCTTGTTCCATTTATACCCCGCCTTTAACTACTATGGTCATATCGGCGGCCGTTCTCCTTTGGAGACATACCGAAGGTGTTACCTCGTTATCTTTGGATTTTTTAATCTTTACATCACGCATACATTCACATTCTCAATCATACTTCCAGATTAGCTCTTGTTTTGAAGATAAAGTGACATTTCATTTTTTTGAGTGAAGATTTTAAATTTGGGGGAATTGTTTTGGGAGTTGGCATACCTGTCAAATAACAAAACACAATCAGAGAGAAATTTCGGAAATTAAATGAGGCAAAATTTAAGGAAGGTATTTTTGTCGGACCACAAATAAGAGAACTTGTGAACGATCCTGCATTTTACCAAATTTTGGAGGGGAAAGAAAAGGAAGCTTGGGAAGCCTTCAAGGGTGTTGTTCATGGATTTTTAGGCAACAAAAGAGATGACAACTACAAGTATTTGGTGACAGCGCTCCTGCAAAAATACCGTAACCTTGGATGCAACATGTCCCTTAAGATCCATTTTCTCCACTCCCACCTAGACTTTTTCCCTCCTAGTTGTGGAGCTGTTAGTGATGAACATGGGGATAGATTCCATCAGGACATTTCTGTTGTGGAACAAAGATATCAGGGCCGTTGGAATGAAGTAATGCTTGCGGATTACTGTTGGTCTTTGTATAGGGATTCTGCGGAACTCCATCACAAGAGGCAAGCTAAAAGACGACGAAGTCAATAGGCCACCACATGATTCTCTTCAGACACGACTATCTGCGAAGTAATTTTCCAGCAATTTAGAACTCTTAGCATGTAATTACTAGTTAAAAAATAAAATTCACTTTCATTGTTAGCATGTATGTAATTAAAATGTATCCTTTTCTCTCAATCCTTTAATATGTAATACTTCCACCTTGTGTATATGATAGAAACTAGAGCTAATAAAAATTTTTCATTGTCATATTTGTTTTCCTCAACCCAAAATAGCCTCATGAACAGCTCGAAACATTCAAAAATTATTTTTTGTTTGTTGCCCAGTGTAATTTGTACATGGAAGCTGTACAGGAATAAATAAAATTGGTAGAGAAAACCTTGAGAAGTAATAGATAAATTAAAAAATAATAATAACAATAAAATACAGGTATAAGTGTTATATAATTTGATGTAAACCTTGGTTAATGCCGGTATGCGAGCAGAAATTGCAAAACTCTACCGATATACGAACATACACCTGTGCAGCGAAGTGATACATGCGCCGGCTCTGAGTCAATTTGCCAGAAATAACTTCCCTTTGACGTAGAAGATGACTAACCGTAAACATACGAATATCGCTTTTGTCAGAGTCAATTGTAGTTTTGAACTCGCCAAAGAAGCCATAACTTTATACATGGCTGGGATTTTACTAGCCATAATACTCGTATCATTAAAACAGTTTTAGAAATCATAAGGCACGCCAAATGTGATCTTTTGGACTAATTTATAAGTCCGTATTCTTCGACTTTTTGTCTATTTATCTCGCGATATCACTGTGAAATAACTTGTTAGTGTAGTTATGTTTACTTGAAATGCACCTATATATCTTATTATCCAAGTCTTCTGTCCTCAACTCGTGTCATATCATCATTAGAATCTTAATCTATTCGGTTCTGGTGAACCATTTTATTTTATACTGATTTCACGAACAAAGCTGTTTTTATTTATTTTCTCCAAAAGTTCCATGTCCATGTCTTGTGATACCCTGAATATTTAACATGTGGCATATACTCCTAAGATATGACATTTTATTCCCTCCAAATGTGTGATTCTGCACCACGTTGCGGCATTTGTAGATTTATTATGTGCTCTTCAAATGAAATATTGAAACGTGATATTCAGCTACAATTTGAGACGATTTTAAGATAATTTTTTATTCTGCTTCACGTTGTTACGCCAGTTTTTAATAATACTTTCACCCAATTATCGGAAGGCACGACCAACTGGCAGGTAGGGTGGAGGGACAGAAGGCATGCAGCCTACGCCTACCCTTGTGACTCGTTGGCGCTCGCTGAGGGGGGTGGGGCTACCACAAGCCACTGGACTGTCCCTTTCCCCTCCCCTTGACTTCTGGAACAGCCATGATGATTCACTGAGCCCCTAAACTTCCAGGTACAGCGATCTGCCTGTATAAGGGATGCAGTGGACGAGTCAGTCAGATCTTGGCGAGCAGCCGTGAAGAGCGCAGTGCTAGTGAACGGACTGGAAGATTGCGTACGTGTATCAGAGGAGTTTTTAGTCAGCTCTGTAGAGTGGTACGGCAAGGTGCCGAGTAGCGAGTGTTGCGTAATAGTGAGTGTGGAGTGGACCTGTGACAGACGAACTGGTGGATTGTAATTGTGTGCGCTACGTAATTCTGTGTAATCGGCACGTTTACCACCTTAATTCGGTGGAAATAACATTTTGGGTTTGTGCAACTGGACTGTTAATTCTGAGAACCCACAAAGTCACAATACTTTTATATCCTTTGGAAATGGTTTATAAAATGAAATAAAGTTTTCAATTCCTTTTTAGATATACATAGGTCGTTTGATAAGTATGGTAAAAAACCAAGAATATGTTTTTTCGTGGTCATCTCACTTTATTACTCGACATAGTCTCCATTAATGGCTATGCACTTGTTCCAGCGATGTTCCAACTATTTCATCCTGTCGGAAAAATAGTTTCCCTGAAGGTCTACAAAATGCTCGTTGACGGCGACTATCACTTCTTCAATTGATGAAAATTTGTTACCGCCAAGCCAGATTTTCAAGTTTGGGAATAGGAAGAAGTCACTTGGGGCTAAGTCTGGAGAATAAGGTAGATGAGGAACCAATTCAAAGCCCAACTCATACACTTTCGCCGTTGCGATTGCTGATGTGTGTGATGGTACGTTATCCTGGTGAAAGAGTATGTTTTGCGTTTCAAACTAAGTCTCTTTTCAGTCAACTACAGTGTATTAGAACGTACTTACATTAAACTGTAGCTGTACATTAGTCCAGTGCTTACATTTGCGTGAGTTCCAGTAATATATAAACACGACCTATGAACCCGCGATTCATATCTATTGGAGTTGCTGCTACCTAAACAACAAACATCAACTAAACCCTCTATCTTATAACTCTTCCCCGCTAATATCCTCCGTGTTTTGAATGTGTGACAAACAAACTCTGTGTAGGCTACAAAAGTCACAAAGATTCAAGAGGTGTGGAGAATGAATCTGGGTTATAGTGAATTATCTTCGCGACGATGACCTAGCTGCCGACACGAGCCCTTATCCCATACACTCACTCGTCTTATATGACCTACCAAGTTAAAAATAAATCTCTGTCATGGTTAGAGCTAGATTTTTGAGTTTTAACCTTATTTCACTTTAAAAAAAAGCCCTAAATGAGGGTTTGATACCTAAAATAGCTGCTTTCCCTTTTTGAAACGAAAAATGTTATATTCCAATTTTCAAAGTTAATTTGGTAGGGCATATTCGAGAGTAAATTAATAAAACAAGTGAAAGTACCCTTAAATGACATTCATCTCAATAAGGAAAAGGTATACGGGCAAATCAGTCCGACAAAGCTTCGATTTCTCTTCCTCCGAAAGTCTTCGGTCAGAAATATTTTCTTAAAAACCCTAAAACTTATACAATTGTTCAAAGAGAAAGTACCGGCAACCCTTCTTCCACCTGAGCCGAAACGTACACTCTTTGGAACTTGACTGTCTGCTGCCGTTTACTATGCGAGCACTTAGGACATTAAAAATGTCTATGAATTAGATGAAACAGAACCTTCCTTGATTGCCAAGGCTAAGAGATCACTTGAGTAACCCTTCTTGCAGCTTGCCTTGCATATACTAACATACGTTTTAGTTTTATATCAAAAGCTATTCTCCGGAATAGCTCTCACGAATATTATAATGATGAAATACGACAACAATGAAAGATAGCAGAATTAAATAAAACAATAATAGGATACAGAACCAAATGGAAGAATCATCTGAATAGAATGGATGAAAATAGGATTCCTAAAATAGTATACAATTACCAAATGGAAGGACGAAGAAATCTAGGAAGACCGAGGAAAAGATGGAAGCAGCAAGGGAGTTGGAACAGGTTAAATGGCCTTTGTTGAAGAAGAAGCTATTCTCTGGTTGGAAAGTACAACTTTGAAAGATGCTCTAGATATTATTGACAATGTTTCGAGAAAACGAATATCTGGACCAGAAGAAGGTGCATGATAAACTCAGTATTTCACGGAGGAAAATGTGCAGGAAAGCTACCCCTTGCATTGGCATCAATGGTCTACGCTCCAATGAAGTCATGTTCTGCTGAAAGAACGTTTTCGTCATAAAAGAATGTGTTGCGTAGCTGTAGGAAATCGTTTACCCTAGAAAATTTGGTTATGTACGTAATTATCTACTGCAATGCCAAAGAATAATCTATAAAGCAAACAGTAAACTCTATTTTGTGTATCGAGATTTAACTGTATTGGAACACCACAGTGAAGCGAAAAATTATTAAATTTTATATGAGTCGTATTTTTTACACATCTGCTTCACTTTCGTACCTATTTTGAGGACATGTTTCGCAAATCATCGTTTGCATCTACGGCTCTAATGCGACTGAAGCTAGATCCAGCGGTGTGGGTACCGCTGGATCTAGCTTCAGTCGCTTAAGAGCCGTAGATGCAAACGATGATTTGTGAAACATGTCCTCAAAATAGGTACGAAAGTGAAGCAGATGTGTAAAAAATACGACTCATCTAAAATTTAATAATCTATTTTGTGTGTTCTTCGACATTGTATCGGTACTTTTGTGAAGTAAGTTCAAGAATAAATCTTACAATTAAGTAACAGAAAAGGAAAATTATAAGCACATGTACTGATAAAACATTTTAAAAAACCTATTTTAATTAAGAAAAACCTACTTTAGACATATAAGAAAGCTAAAATGAAGGAATATTCTACGTAAACATCCGAATTCTAGTCTTGAGAGATGCAAGTGCTTTCATCATCCTGAGAGGCAAGTTGGACTGAAGGATCCTTCTCCCTTCTAGTATTTCATAATAATTTACATGTACTTCTGAAGCATTAAGAGTGTTACGATTCTTTTTATTCATATGGTTATTAAAATGTAAATTCGGCAGATACTAGTTTGTAAGATACTAGTAAGATACTAGTTTTTATCTTATAACAACCTGAGAAGTAAGCAGTGCATGTAACATTTTAGAGATAAAGTGATCACATAATATAAAAAGGTATCAATTTTCTACTCATTAACATCCTGTATGAACAACTCTAGGACACGGGATATACGGCGCCCGTGCATTATGAAAGTGATCTTGCCAGACAGTCTTGGCTGTTGCATCTTTTCTTGGCTTCGTTCCCCGTCCCTGGTGGAATCTTCCGCTGTATGCCTCGCTTGTTTGGGGCCCACTGGGTTAACAGGCTTTTAAAATATATATAAAAATATAAAAAGTAATCTTTTATAGTAATATCTTTTATTGTAATTTTTTCTTTTAAAAGTAAGCCGGTAAATTTAGCAAAGATTTTACTGCATCTGCATAATTTGACTAAATGTTATTAAAGGTCATTCATTTAGTTTTATATTAAGATATATGATGATGATGATGATGATGATGATGATGGGTATTTCGATCTGTAGATCCTATATCGTGATTAGACTAAAGTAGTCTAACTCAAGGACAAGTTTTGACACACATATTTATATACATATTTACAAAGTGATGAACTCTGATGTAATTTCCGATATATCAAACCAACAATATACCATGATGTGTTTACTTCTATGTATTTACTACACAGTATTTGTGTTTGTCATATTTGCAACAGTACCTCAACTATTACAGGTATTCTTTGCGTGAATGAAATCCTATGTATAGAAGAAGTACCTGTTTAGAGCTGACCTAAACTGGTTTTTACTCATATGCAAATCCTTTATTGAAGTTGGAAGAGAATTAAATAATACTATACCATTGTATTACACCCCCTTTTGAAGTAATGGTAAATTATTAGTTGGTCTGTGTAAGTCTTCTCTGCATCTAGTCCCTTTACTGGGAATATAACAATTTTTCTGGATTATCTATTACAAATGACAATACAGTAGATACTCGCAAGCAACGTTAAGATGCCGAACTTTTTGAAAACCGGTTTGCAGTGATTCGATGTTATTTCCCATGACATTATTCTCATTATCTTTTTATTTTATTTGATTTGTATAATGAATACTTTTATGGCATCAACAGAGTTATCCCAGAACTTTATTCCACAAGTCTTAAGTCAATGAAAGAGAACGCAATAAACCACTTTTAGAACGCTGTTATCAATTATCTGATTTAAAGATCCGATTAAAAAACATGCTGAGCTCAGTTTGGATAAGATATATTCAATATATGATTTCCTTTCATGTTGCACGCACTCAAAAATCAGGAATTTTACATAATTACATTGTTTTGATGGAAAACATAATATACTCAGCAATTTAAAACTTAGGGTAGATGTCCATGTTAAAATGAATAACTATTATCATTTGTTTTATACAGTTTCTTTGCTCATTTCCTTGTAGGTACAACAGGTCTACTGAAGGTTAAGTGATAGACAGTATAAGAGGCAGGTCGTTATATTCTGGTTTTAACATCATAAAATTGGCTGCATAGTAACTTGAAAAAAAGTGTATTAAATATGCAAACCAATACCAAATTATAATAAATGCCGCAAAAATGGTTGGACATGAACATTTCTTTGTCAGGAAGTATTTGTCTCTTATGATCTACCAAATCCAAACTATTATATAAAATTAATTCCGAACAAAGAGAAGTTGGAGACAAAATATAGATTACATTTCTCATGTAAAGTATTTAACAAAAGCGTTTTATCAAAATATTATAATAGGTTTTGAAGAAATGAAAATAACCAAATATTTTCAATGTAAAAAAGGATGGTTCGCCTTGTAAAGTTGGTAACCCTAAGTTTGGTATTTATCAGACCTTTTGTTTTTAAATTACGTTGTTCAGGTACTTACAAATGAACCGATTTTTTTAAAAAATATATATATATATTTCTTTTAGTTCAGATCATTTAAAAAATATAGTTCTGATGAAATATTTATACCAATTTTTTTGAATAAGATATAGTACCTCATATACCTACTAAAGCTAAGTGGCAGAAAACAAGCGATCTAATATGTCACACACACACACATGATATTTGTACCTATTACCAATCGGCCATATCTTATCAATTTCACTTTACTTTACTAGTGACCTTACTATCCTCATAGTTTAATGCCGATAAAATAACTGTGTTCAAATTACACCGAGCGGGTTGGCTCAGGCCGTGTCGTCTGTGGCCCGCATTCGGGATGCTCGGATTTGATTCCCGTGGACGACCTATCGGACCTATGGCTTTTTTCGGGGTTTTCCTGGGTCACTAGGCGAATCCCCCGAATTTCCTGTCCCTCCATTTCATCTCCATTACCATTTCACATCATCTCTCATCTGGTTGTCTCGCCCGCCTCGGTAGCGTGGTGGTATCATGTCTGCCTCACGCTCAAGAGGTCCCGAGTTTGAATCTCGGTCAGGGTGAGGTACCTGGATAAGGTTTTTCCGGGGTTTTCCCTTATCCTTCAAGACGAATGCTGTGTAACTCTAAGATCCATGGTCCCTGGACTCATTTGAGCATCATTTCATCCAATTCATTCCCCGTCCGATATGACTTAAAGTTGGAGGACGTAAATTTAAAAAAAAATCTGGTGGTCTCTTTCAGGGTACAAGTGTGTCTCGGCGGTCCATGGCAGGATGATATGCTCTGAGGTAAGCTACTTCCTCCTCCGATAGGTCGGTTGCCGGTCAACGCGCCTTACTGGGACCATTTCGGAACCGTCAACCAGGAACCTTTGGGGCTCGGCTGCTGGACTCGCTGCCATCCCGCTGCAGGGGAGCCTGTTTGTTGTCCTGGCCTGTCGGGGGAAGTCTCTATCCAAGTAAACTGTAGGGGCCCTGCCCTCTGCACTGTCGTGGCTCCTTGGGTCGGCGGCCCTCTGTCTCCTCTCGCCTCATCCTTCCTTCCGGGGGTGCCCCACTTGGGGTTATAGGCACATGGTGGCCTACGTACCGAATCCCCTCCGTAATGAAATCATAATCTTAAACCATGTTCAAATTACAGACTAAACACGTAAGTTATATGATTTGACATTTTTATATAAAAATGACAATTTTCACTGCGTTAGTTTGGCTGCTAGAATTGTTTAAAGTGGTGTCAAACGCTTTCGGAGTGTCCTTGATTATATGACGAAGCACTTTTAAAAATAAAGTTAGGAAACAGACCAAATTGAAACTTACGAGATGGCTTTAGCTGCTTGCTTAATGACATTGATGCCTTGTACCAACTCAAAATAAAAATAAGTTACATTTAAGCTAGAAAAATTGAAGTTCATTAGGTGGTAAAGAGCGTGGATAAGAATAGTTAAATAAATAATGCGATGCAACGGGAATTCTAAATATATCTGTATTTAGCAAAGCAAGAGTTATGATGCAGTTTTAATTGTACCCCAAATAGAAGAAAAGATGAAAAGTTACCCAGGAAGTGTTTCAGATCATCCATAGCTTAATCCTTGAAAAGCTGAAGTAAAAGAAGAACGCGAAAATAACAGTCAGTTGTTTAAATGTGATATCTATTCTTTTGTTCTCGATTATTACTTACAGTATGTTAAGAAAGTATTGCACTGCACCCAACTAATTTAGATCGAGATTTCATTGGAATTACACGTTATGAGGTAACTACTATGAATACAAAAGAAAAAGGAGTATGCACGAGTATGTATGTCCGTGTGTGGGAACAGCATGACTCAAAAACGAAAAATATGCTATACCATAATTGGTATTTCCTTTTACATTTTTAGAAAACTTTCATTTTCTAGACAATGGCTCTAACGACTGTGATTAAAATGCCATATATTTAAGATATATTTATGAGGAAAAACAAAATAAATATAGTGAATTTTCTGGAAACTTCCTCACAAGTCATATTCTTTCGGGTTTGCATGAGTGGTTAATCCTAGGATAGGATAGAATTTTCCGGAGGGGATTCGGCACGTCAACCATCTGATCTTTTGTACCTATGTCCCAAGTGGAGTATCCCTGGGACGAACGATGAGGTGAGAGGAGACAGAGGGAGGCCCTCACAAGGAGTCACGATAGTGCAGAGGGCTGGTACCTACACTTTACGAGTTTGAAACTCCACGGCAGGCCAGTACTACCGGTATTACCCACCGTGGTCCTAAATCGGCCCCTAGGCCGATCTGAAGACCGTCCTACCAGAGGAGGAGGTGCTTACCAAGAGCGTATCATCTTGCCATGCAGCGCTGAGACTGCCGCCGACACCTCTACCCTGTGTAACGGGAGTTTTTGTTTGAAATGAGTTTTGTTTTCTGAAATGACAATATAAAAACTGATGAACGGTTGCTAAGGAACCGGAAATCAATAATTTTGCTTGATGTGAAAAGATGAAAAGTTTTGGATAGAAAAAGAAAGTCAATAATATTCATAAAGAGATATGTGTTCTGTAATCTTGTTAGTGATGAGTAGACGTGCAGGAGTAAGGAGTTTTATGTAATTAATGGAATCTTTTTATTAAAGAAGTAAGAATTTATCGATATGCTGGAGGTAACCTGCAATGATTGACTAGGAACGAAAGTTCGAGTAAAATGTAATCCTAATAATAAAATTAAATTATTTGTTACAAAACTGGACTTCTCCAAAATTGTATTTATTTCACTCTGAACCACACCTCGAGAGATCTCATGACTCGTATTTAAAATAAGATGAAACAATTGGTGACCAGAGGAAACTGATAACCGCAAAAACTGACACGAGAAGAGAAAGAATTGTGCTTCCAACAAAGAGATCCTGCTTCATATTACGCCCGAACGTTTGGCTGATAAAGATGGAGAGAAATTAACTACAAATAAAAATTATTGCTTCACCTGACAGAAACCATCAGATAAGAGATGATATAAAATGATAATGCAGATGAAACGTGAAGCTAATATTGCATACATGGATATATTAAGTAAACATGGCCATCTGTAATTCAACTTAAGTTAATAACCAACCAAGCAGGCCATATAGATGATGCAACAAATGCTTAGGTTTATTGAAATCCCAAATTGTGACCTAGGACCAATCAGAATTCAGTATTGCGGTGGCTTAGCAAACAAAAACAGAAAAAAAAAGAACCAATGATTTTATTCTTAAATTTTTTCTTCTGGCTTTAACTCTCGAAGAGGATAGACGTGTTTTCGGTAAAAGACTTCTTGTAACTACGAGAATTTAATTGGAGTTCATCATTTATGAACGTTTAGTAAACGTTTAAAATATACATCGAAGACGTGACGCTACGATAAATAATTTAAGTAAAAAACCGTTGCATCATTTATAAATAAAAGGAGAATATTAATATATAGTAAAGGGCTATATACATCAGTGGAAAAAGTCGTATATAAAGAAGAAAATGATGTCGAGAAATATAATTCCAAGTAAAGTGAAATGGTATTAATTATTTTATTCCATAGTTGCCCAAAAGTGAAATCCCTTTTGTATCGATACCACGCCTGAGAAGTTTCACATCTCATCGCTCGGCCGCGCCGTGGCTCAGTGGTTAGACCACTTGGCTCTCACCAAGGCGGCCCGGGTTCGATCCCAGGTGACCACAAAGTGAGATTTGTGATGGACAACACGGCGCTGGGGCGGGTTTTTCTCCGGGATCTCCGGTTTCCCCCGCCATCTCATTCCACCGGTGCTCCACCTTCATCTCATGTATCATCAGTGTCATCGCCTGCGATGCTGTACGTGGTAAAAGCGGGCGTTAAACACTACACATTTCTCATCGCTCGCCGCAGTTGCCGGAGATAGGATTTATAGAAATCTTCGAGAACTTTATCTTCACGGCTGTTAGACGAAATGTTCATCGCTTCGACATCAAGGTAAGGTTTGGCTTCTACATGCGTCGCCACACCGAGGGAGCGCGAAACTTTTGCGTAGACCTCACGAAGGGACGAATCCAACTTCAGATATGTCACCGCATCGTGTGATATAAATCCAACCGACAAGGAGGGGAACCGTTCCAAACGGAGGGAAGTGAAATTCTGGGGATGTAATTAACCTACCCAGCATTCGCCTGGTGACCCGGGAAAACCCCGAAAATACCCATCAGTCAGGTAGGCCGGCCACGGGAATCCAACCCGCACCTCCCGAACGTAGGCCACAGACGAAGCCGCCTGTCTCGGCGTTTGGCTAAAACTGTCTTTCTTGTAAAGTCTTTCTTGTAAATAATTTATCTTCCGCTTTAAGCTAGAGAGTAACATATGTACTCATACATATCGCTATCGGTAAGAGATAACTATCAAACTAACATTACTTCTAATCGTTAATATAAAGCAATGGCAGCAATTATAGACCATTTCATAATTACACGCACTCATAACTAAGGTTTTCACAATAGTAAAGTGAAACCAGCTATCATTTGATTTACTTCATGTAGGGAAGTCATTCTGATGTTTTTAATTGGCTAAAGTTAGATATAAATCAATTGCTCCTGTATAAAATAATAAAAAAGAACCTAATAAATATTAATATTTATTTTAATTACCTGTAATAGTTACTGTGGCGTATGATAAGGTTGTCCTTTATCAACCGCACTTTTTAATTTGTATGTTGACGAAATAGTAAGGATTTGGTCGAATAAAGTCAATGGAGGCATTAATGTATCAGGAGCTAAATTGAAAACTATGTTGTATGCAGATGGTCAAATAATAATGGCCACAAATGAAGATGACCTGCAGAAAATGCTGTATAGTCTAGATAAAATTGCTACAGAATATGGAATGAAAATATCAGCAAATAAATCCAAAACCATGGCATTTAAAGGAATTAATCCAGTAAGATCAAAAATAGTGTTAGATAACATAATAATTGAGCAGAAATCACACTTTAAGTATTTAGGATGTAATGTCTCGTACCAAGGGGAAACTGATATAATAGAGAAAATAAATAAATTTAACTATATAACGGGGACAATAAAAAGAACATTAAAAGATAAAGCAAGAAAGGAATCTATAATAAAACTATACAAAACAATGGCAATACCAACTCTGATCTATGGATCAGAAACATGGACACTAACAAAAAGAAATAGTACGAGAATACAGTCATCAGAAATGAAATTCATAAGAGCAATAGCTGGATATACCAAAATTGATAAAAATACGTAGTCAGGATATTAGGACAGAATTAAAAGTAGAATAAATAAACCATACTATTGAAAGAAATAGAAATCAATGGAAAGAACATGTTCAGAGGATGAATACCAAAAATAGTCTTAAACTATAAACATATAGGAAGAAGAAACCACGGAAGTCCGAAGAAAAGATGGTCAGACCAATTTGGAACGGAACGGGTTAAACAATCCAAAGCCGTGAGGTAGAAGAAGAAGAAGAAGAAGAAGAAGAAGAAGGAGAAGAAGAAGAAGAAGAAGAAGAAGAAGAAGAAGTAGAAGAAGAAGAAGAAGAAGAAGAAGAAGAAGAAGAAGAAGAAGAAGAAGAAGAAGAAGAAGAAGAAGAAGAAGAAGAAGAAGAAGAAGAAGAAGAAGAAGAAGAAGAAGAAGAAGAAGAAGAAGAAGAAGAAGAAGAAGAAGAAGAAGAAGAAGAAGAAGAAGAAGAAGAAGAAGAAGAAGAAGAAGAAGAAGAAGAAGAAGAAGAAGAAGAAGAAGAAGAAGAAGAAGAAGAAGAAGAAGAAGAAGAAGAAGAAGAAGAAGAAGAAGAAGAAGAAGAAGAAGAAGAAGAAGAAGAAGAAGAAGAAGAAGAAGAAGAAGAAGAAGAAGAAGAAGAAGAAGAAGAAGAAGAAGAAGAAGAAGAAGAAGAAGAAGAAGAAGAAGAAGAAGAAGAAGAAGAAGAAGAAGAAGAAGAAGAAGAAGAAGAAGAAGAAGAAGAAGAAGAAGAAGAAGAAGAAGAAGAAGAAGAAGAAGAAGAAGAAGAAGAAGAAGAAGAAGAAGAAGAAGAAGAAGAAGAAGAAGAAAGTTTTCAAATAATTATGCAACAGTCTTAAATCGGTGAGCCCGAGCACTGGTTATAACGCTTACACGAATATAACTGTGTATCGTGCACGTATGCAACACATACATACCCGTTTAGCAAGACATTTAATTGCGCTTGCCGAAACATTTGACGTGTTTCATTAACACGCGAGCAGTTACCGCCCAACAACCAGTAGTATCATAACCGCTTATCTCACAGCAGAGAAATACCAGTGCAGTAACGCGTGAAATTCCTGAGAATGACCTTGTCATGGAAATTAATACTGCAATGCCGCCAAGCAAAGTAAACCGTTTTATATATCCACAGAGGTTGGCGTAAAAACCACGTACCCTTACCATGAGTGAAATTATTTACCTATTCAGGTTCACGAACACGAACAGCATGTAGTAAATCATATAAAATATATAATATATATATATTATATAATTTACGTATAATATTTATGATAAAAGTGCTAAAATGGAGTTTTATTTTGCGAGTAGGAATGTTTGCAGAGCGAGGCGGGAAGATAAATGTAGCAATCCTAGGAACAAAATAAAAAAGCCTTGAACCGTCATAGTATACCTACTGTTTTTAGACAGCCCTGAAATTTAAATTTGAAGAGAGGTTTTCACTCTGCAGCACGTTGTAAATGCCATTTGAAAGATATTGTAATTTTGTATCCAAGTTGGGACGTATTTTTAAAGAAATTGTGTCGTTGGCTGAGAAGACTTGGAAACTTCGATGGTATAATTAATTTAGAAATTATTAATTTTAATTTCCCAACCGTCGCATGGGAATGTCATGGGAATCTCAGGGCGTTGGCTCGGATAAATGTCTTTTTCTGTATCAAGCTGAATTTTTAAATAAAATAATTACAGTAAACCATGCCTAAAACGGGCCCCTTGGGTGCCGGACATCTGGAAAAACGGAAAATAAATTGTGACTTTCTGGGTTCGTAGAATTAAAAGTCCAATTTTCCGAAATTCGAAATGTTCTTTATTTGCGTAGAAACACACTTCGTAGCAGCAGAATTACATCACATATCACAATCTATAACACCAAGGTCGATGACAATAACAAACAGCGATCTGTTTACAACTCTCCTGTTACAACATCTGTTCACGACCGACTCTTGGCGAGTGTCGCTTCCTTAAATACCTCATCTGATAATTCCAGACTGTTCCAGAAGTAACCGAATAATCTCTATCAATCAAGATGCACCAGAAATTTCCATTTATCTCAGTTTGTTTGTTTCGGCAGATCTTTATCTGTGGCGCTATCTTTAACTGCTTATGCAAGCTTTTTATCTCCGTGAAACACTATTGGTGTGTTAGCTATTTGCGCCGAAACTTTTATGCCCGTTGCCACGACAGTATTTTAAAACTTTAAATAACATTATGAAACAAATTAACAACATTGATTTTTTCGGGGACAAATTTTAAAACAATTGTTACAAATTATAAAGTATCCAGCTAAAGTTATGTGGAAATAGCTGCAAAATTATGGACTCTGGTGGGTTGTTGGTTGGCCTTCGTTATTGTCTGGACATCTTTAACCATCCGGCTGAAATGAGCTGGCGCACCATTGTGTACATGTCATATTATTTGGATAAGTCCAGAGTTGCACCACCAACTTTTATTTCTGAGAAAACGTTAGGTATGTCTCTGTATTCACACTGGTATTATGTTGGGAATTGCGGGATATGGAGCGGCCATATGGACCCACCGTCTTAGTCTGCAGAAGAACATTAGAATATTTAGGAAGACGCAGCGACAATATTTGATAACAGCAACAGGTGCAAAGGGAACAACATCTACAGTGGCACTACTTATCATATTAGGTATATGGCCTCTGGATCTTGCTATCAGAAGAAGGGCAGCCATTTATTGGCTCAAAAAATAAAGTTTGGATAAGGTAAAGGAAATAGTTGGTAAAAGATGCATTGACAAACGACAAATTAATTCGAAATTAAGGCAACAGGAATGGAATCATTTAGATACAGGAAGAAGGGTTTACAGTATTTTTCCAAACATCAAAGAAAGACTTAGACTACAACATCTTGATCCCAAGCAAGGACTTATACATTATCTATTGGGTCATGGACCGTATGGCACTTACTATAAGAAGATCAACAAGAAAAGAGATGATGATTGTGAGCTTTGTGGACTACAGGATACACCCGAACATGTTCTATTTGAATGCCAAGATTACCGAGAAGAACTTCGGGATCAATGGCAACAATTAGCTGGAAAACAAATAGCAACAATAATCAGAAATAAAGATGATTACAGAATATTAGAACAGATGGCAGGAATAGTATCCAAACTGAGTTACGGCAGATATCTACAAGAGAAACAACTGGGCTTACACCAACGTTTAGAAAGAGAGGAAGTAGAACATCAACAACTAAGGAGATCTACTAGATTAAGACAAAGGAGACAAGTAGAACAGGAGGATGAACATCATCTACGTTCCCAATAACCAGTCAGGATCAGGACGATTGAGAATTAACAGATGAAAGCAACTGGATTTTCACGGGCAGGATTGAAGCAGGCAGGAGGAGGATGGTCCAGTTAGACGAGAAAGAAGATATTTCAAGTTAATAAAAGTTAGGATGGAACAAATGACGAAATGATGAACTGCTCCTTTTCTGATGTCAAATCATGTAACTTGTTGAGAAAGGGTATGGATACCACTCTAAAATTGTAAAACTTATATAGTGTAGTACCAGCAGTCTAATTTATTATTCAGTAGAAACAAACATGTGATAATAGTTTAATTTACATTGAATTGTTAAATTTCTTTTGTTAGAAGACTATTGAGCAGAAATAGAATTAGATTTTATTGTAAGATACTGGAAACAGTAGCAGTAGATTAGTTTAGATAGGTAGTTAAGTTTCATAATATAATCTGTATCTGCAAAAATTGGATGTATTTAATAAATAAAGTATAAAAATGAGAAATAAAATCGGTGGATATTATGCCTTGGTTTAGGAACTAGATACCAAGGCATAGTAATGCAGATTTTTTTCTGTATTCACTGTATTCAAGCCGGACAAAAGAATAGGGATAAATAAGGTTGTTATGAATGATTCCACTTCAAAGTTTAGGCAAAATTGAAGTAAACTCAGCCTGATAAGTGAACAAGCTGAGTGCAATGAAATGCATGAACATAGCATAATTATGTGACACGCAGGAATTTCTTCTTGACCCAAAATCCTTGTACCCGTGAAGCTGATAAGAACACAGATGATTTTCATGCAACACTTTCCAAATAGTCCCTTATTCAGGACAAAGACATTAATCACTTAAACTTAGTGTGGTTCAAATTCCAAATCGCTCTATTGTAAATGGTAGTTTTTGGGTTTTTCACAGGTGCATTGCATTGCCTTAACCTGCTTTAACATTAATATAAATTATAAATTGCAAACTGAATAAAAATACCGAGGACATAAAAAGAAAGAAAAACATTTTTACATCGGTTTCCACATTTAGCCATTCTCCATTTTTGTTATTTTTACAGCACCTTCCTCAGCTGAAGAGGACGTTGGCAGACATACATCTGAATTAGGGTCACGAGACCATCTTCAAAGACGTTGTTATACATTGTAATTGTTACATGCTCCTCCACTTGTACAGAAAATGTACGTTTCTCTTGGCAACCGCTTCGTAACACTTCATTGTCTGTCACAAAGTGAGCGATACGTAACTTAGGACACCCAACTTGTCTTTCCTTCATTATTAACGCTACACTTCACACCTGTGGCGCTGAAGTAAACAAAGCTCTTCAGGTATTCTCCTTGCGGAAGTGTAAGTCTTCCAAAAATAATTTAAAAATTCAAGTGACTGTAAATCCATAATAATATTATGAAGGGAGAAACGTGTGAGCGTGCGTGTGTGTGTTTGTGTTTTGTTAACGACGCTGTCAGTTGCCAGAATCACATCAGCACTACCGATATGTCGCAGTTACTTCACAGCCAGTAAATCTAAGCACACTGAAAAATTGTCCATCTGGTTCGGGTTTGAATTCACAACTTTGAAAATAATTCTAGACCACCGCTAACTGTACTGCGTGTATGTGTATGCGCGCGTGTTTTTTTCATCATGGGAAAATCCTATTCTTTCCAGTTGACGCGCACAATGACTAAGACAATAAAAAAAAAAAAAAAAAAAAAGGAAAACGTTTCACCTGTTTCATTCAATCGACTTTCTCTTATAAAAATTCCAGCTCACTTCAAAAATTCTTACAAGGAGAAAAAACTTATTTTTCTGTCCATTTCATGTCAAGGTGTGTGAAAGATTTCGCTGTAGATACAAATGGTATACAGAGGCTGAAGCAATAGTCACTAGCAGGTCTCTGTATGATGGCTTTGCATCTAAATTCAATAAAGAAAAATTGGTTACATCACCTCAAAAAAGTGAAGCTTACTGAAAAACTCAATCCAATAACAACAAATATGGAAAATAGTTAATCTGAAGAAACTTCATTTGACCTAACCAGATCTATGTTTGTAGTGTAGAATTCTATCTCTTAGTCAAAATTATACATAACTCATTCAAAATAAAGAGAAACACATACACTTTTTACAGAAAATACAAGGGGCGCCCAGAAAGTAAGCTCTGTTTCAATTTATCTCCGCTGCAGCGCTGCGATCGCAGTTCCGCACATGCGCGGTAGACGCTCTGCACCAAGGGGAAGAAACGTACGCCATTGTGAGATCGCTGTCAGCCACGTACGCTTTGTTGTGCTTGTTTACAATGTCGGTGTTGAATTGAAAATCCCGCAGCTTGTGAAATCAGATGAGTGATTCGTTTTCTGAATGCTAGGAAAGTGGAACCAATTGAAATTTATCGGCAAATTTGCGATGTCAAAAGGTGTTGTGTACGCACGACCACACACTGCAAATGCGACGAAAAAAATCCTACAGGGATTTGGCTGGGACGTGTTTGACCACCCCCCGTACAGTCCTGACCTCTCTTCTAGCGACTTTCATCTGTTTTTGCATCTCAAATCTTTTCTTGGCGGTCAACACTTCAACAATGACGAAGAGCTGAAAGAAAATGTTTCCAATTGGTTGAAGACACAGGCGACAAACTTCTATGAGGAAAGTATACAAAAACTTGTGCCTCGCTATGATAAATGTCTGCAAAATTTCGGCAGTTATGTGGAAAAGTAGTTTAAGAGTTGTAGAATTTTTTGCAATAAATAATTTTTCGGTATCTGTACACAATTTAATTTTATTACCAAACAGAACTTACTTTCTGGACGTACTTCGTATAATATGTGTATTTTATTTGACATAAAATATTTTAAACACACTGTATATTAATATAAATTGTTAAAGCGTTTTTGAGAAAATAAAAATTTTATGCACCCAATGGAGCATTTCCTTTAAAATCTAGGAAGTTGAGTTTAATGGCCAAGTTATCTGACACACGTGCACTCACACACTACAGAACTTGGAGTTTAAAGCAACTACTTGCGATGATATCTTTATGTTGAATGTTTGTATGGAATGCAGTACTTCCTTTATATGCTGTAAATGGGTGCTTGAGAATTTAAAAGAACTTACAAGACCCTTAACTGAAACCATATTAGAAGTTACTAGGCTTTAAGTTTGCGAGTAGTCACTCCCCACGATTTTATGTAAAAATGAAAGCCAGTTATCTCATTTCCAAGCAACATTCTCATGGGACACTTATACGACAGCTAAGCCTTGAAGGAATGTTCAGCAAAGAGAAGACAGTGAAATAAAACGCAGTCGAATCCTGCATTTGGAAGGATATATGCACATAGGAGGTGACTGTTTTTTTTCCCTTTAATTGGTGCTTATCAAATACTGCATATACAATTAATAAAACAATATTAAAATATGCAACCAGTCTCTATTCCGATTCTGCAGAAATATGCACTTACCTAGTTGCATTTCTGCATACCAATACCCTTTAATAAGTATCTGTATTTGCTGTGGATGTTGTACACATTTCATATTATCAGTATATACTGACTGACGAGGTTCGGAGGGAGAAATTAGCTCCTCAACTTATGCAATCTTTTGTGGTGGGGTACCACCTGGGAAGGAGGGATGAGGTGAGAGAGGTTCTGTGATACTTGCTCTCCGTTTCGGTTGCATCCCTGTACAATTTAGTAGTTTTGCATTTAGGATTCCAGTTCTAGATAAAAGGTGGAGAGTCAATAAGGAAAGGACACAGAGGGTAAATCATCCCCTGTTGTTACTAAAAGCTGAACTCGTTAGTTAATCTTACTTCCTCAGTCATGATTGATTGAAGTTCATTTTTGCGCTGCTTTTTTCCTGTATTCTCAATAGATTTTATGAAGTTTATCGAAACTAGCAACGGCAAGGCATATTTACAATGTTCATGTCTCTTATTATGAGCTACTTACACTAGTCAAGCCTGGGAACTGCCTCTCGTCGCTCGCAGCAGAACGAAATTCGGTCACGCCACTGCCGTCCATTTAACAGGATTTGCTGCGTAGCGTTCTGCAACTGTTTTAACGCACGAAGAGATATCTGCTTACCTGAAAGACGGGGCAGTTGGGCACTTTTATAGTGTCATATAAAAAGGAAAAACTACAAGAAAAAGAGACGATAAAGGGTAAAGTCCACGTTTCTATATAAAAACACCATTTTCAGAAATCAAATTAAGTTTGAAAATAATTGAGTAGCTCTAGAATGTGAGCTAAAAAATATATCAATTCATTTAAAAAATGTGAGGAAGAATTTGGAAAACAATTTAATTGCGGTTACAGTGTGATACCTGTTACGTCAACCCAGACAAGCAGAAGGCCTGCGCTGCGTAGCATTTGAAGAAAACACGAAATTGTATCTGGATAAGAAAGAAGCTACTTGTTAATAATAATAGTAGTTATAATATGGAATAGTACACTTTTTGCATAGGAATGGAGAAAGACTGGAAAGTTCAACTTTGCCCTCGGTCAGCAAGGCAATTTTAGAGAAATCATTTTGTACTGAGTTATAATGATGACTGAATGCAAGTGTCACACACTCGGTGAGAAGATACTAAGGGCGACCAAACCTGAGAAGAGAAAATAGTCGAAAGAACCCCTGATGTCTACAGATTTGAGTTCCCTGATAGCGGCTTTTACAACTCCTCCCCTTCATCACTGCGACTTTCTACATCCCACTGAGGGGCGGTATTGGAGACCTCCTAGGATATGGGGAAACTACCGAAAAAGGTCGATGGATAAGGAAGACGAATACAGGACTTCCCTAATGTGGAACACAGATCTTACCTCCTGAGCCATCTCGCTCGGTCATCAAAATATAACTATTTACTAAAGTGCATAAGGTTAATTCCAACACGGTCTTTGATGAACCTCTGATCTATTCATGTGAACGACTAATGCACATGCGTTGCTTCCAGTCGAGAGTTTCTTGGGATGCTTGAATGCAGTATGCAACCACATTCAGTTTTTTGGAATCCATTGTCAAATGACTTTGATACAAATCTCCAAATTGTCAACAGCTATGTCGGTTGTTAATGAGTGCTTCTTTTCATAATTATTTTAAGATCATAGGTCAGGAATTATTATCTATTTTATAGCAAGAAACGCAGGGTTAGAAGCAAACTTAAATTATCAAAGAAAATTATCTTGCGTGAGTGAAATTCGACTAGATGACGTTTTTAAGAAGAATCTCTTACTTTTAAACAACGAGTGTTTTCTTCTTCAGTAAACCGGATATTATAGAGCCACAAGCACACTCTATAATGGGGATAACATAAACTCTACTTTTAGAAAATCAACGAAATCAATCAAATTTTCAGTGACTTCTTTATTTCATTAATGTTTTCGGTTACAAATCTAGTTATTTGCTTCAAAACAAGACTTGTTAAGAGAAAATACAAATGAAACCACAGCAGCGTTAATAGGATTGGAAAGTAATGCTATAGTAATTATAATATTGATGAGTTCAGCAAAATAGGTGATTCTAAAGTGGAGATAAGCAAATGCGACACCTTAAATATTGTATAAGTACACCCACATCGTAGTACAAACTATTCTTTTAAGCGCTTATTCCTCTGTTTTCATTTTAATCAAGATAAACATTGGAAATAATCATTTCTTTTACAATAGCCGTGTGTAGGCTAAGGTTTGGATGAATAGAGCCAGACTGAAAAACTCAATGCCATAGCCGGTTGCTATGGCTCTCCGTGCAGTTGCTCTAAACCACTGAGACATGTTGGCCTTAGTAGCTCAGTGGTTTAGAGCAACCGTACGGAGAGCGGGTGATCCGTGGTTCAAATCCCGGCTAAGGCATTGAATTTTTTAAGTCTGGCTCTATTCATCCAAAGATAAACATTGCCTTAATGATAATATTCTTTTAGATACAAGGAAATATGGCAACACACTAAACTTTAAGCGATAGTCAAATCTTTGGACCCTGATCGATATGTCAGAAATCTCAAATTTCGCTCTCTTTGCATGACCAAGGGATTAAAAAACGGTTAAGCTATTTAAAATAAGCATAAGTACTACAAAATTCAAACAAAAGCAATATCTTCGAAATAGTACACTCTATAAAATGGTTTTGACAGAAATTATGTGTTTAATAATTTCTATAGTACAATTTTGTCTGTGTTTTACGATTTACTAACTAGGGAAAAGTTTTACAGGATGGAAAGGACTTCTGAGAACCTTCCTAGAGAATTTAAGATACACATGCCATTGTCATTAAACTATTTTAAATACGAGTATATGACACTTTAATCAAAATAGCTAGAGTCATTTTTGAGAAAATTAAATTGTCCAAAAAATGTTCCATGTAAGACTAGTCTGTGGTGGGAGAATTTTCTTAAATCGCATCTTTGGAAGATGCTAAACCAACTTTGTTTTTCATCGACTTTTTCGTTTCGGGGCTATGCTGTTCACAGTCTCTGCGTGCCCACAAGCACACATAGGTATTTTGTTTTTCTGAAAATGCTTTTTTTTCGATCATGGACCTCACAACTTGTATTTTGTCTGATATTCTTACATTGAATGTTTGGATGAAATACAATAATTACCTGCTTCTTACTAACGTAGTGCAGAAAGTAATCAGGCTACGCAGGACAAAAAATACTGTTTCGTATTATTTTATAAACACCATGCAACGTCCTAGAAATATAATTAAATTAGATCATCACTCTTTTGTCCAACAAAAGCAAGCCGATCCATTTGTTAAGTCATCAAAGGAATATAGCGCTTGAAGTGATAGATCTTTACAAATAGGTCGCTATAACCTAGAACTGGGTATATGTCACGATTTGTAAGAGAAACAACTGAAAACAATGATACCGGACTTTTAGAAGCATCATATTTAGCAAATTAAAATCAATAACAACGCATATTGCAAATGATTAATGCTGCGAAAGTTTTGACATAAACTGGGCATCTGTTAAGTTTATGTTTATCTATTGTCGTTTATAAGTTTTACAAAATTATAACAAGTTTGTTCAAAAGCAAGAGTATTCCGCTATTCACAAGAAATTGCTGTTTAGATATTATTGCAAAATAATTGACAAATAATATGATATTTTAATAAAAAATCATTAGAGATATTTTCCAGAAAAAAAATAATAACGAAAGATTTCCTTGAAAAGAGCTTTTGTTGCACCATTTTCTTGAAAAACTATAATTTATCTGAAATTCTATATTTGGGTTACGCTTTATTATATACTTACATACTAACTTTTGTCTAATGAAACTTTTGTACACTCAGCAGATTTTAAAACGTATGTTTAAGGCAACATCTCATAATGTTTATTTTTGGGTAGAATACAATACTTCCTCAACCTACTAGAAGCAAGCAGAAGAGCTTTAAAATAAATAAAATGAACTAATTAATTAAATGAATTACTGATATAGGTCATTTGAGAACGCATGTTTATACCTTAAGGAGCCATTGTACCTTAGCATAGCTTTTGTCCTACAATTGAACATCTGCCTCTGACCGGAAACGTCAGTGAGCATGACCAAGTAATAAACATGTGATTGTATTCCCTGAATCTTGGCACATCGAGGGTTGCTTCGTGCGTAGTTGATGGCACCAGGTGACGCCGATTTATTGGCTTGTCTTTATTTACCGGTTGTTTCTCGCCTGATCGGCAGTAGACTTTGTTGGGTCGACGTGCAAAATTTTTGCGCGTGTGGAACACAATGGAAATAGAGCGGGGTGACCCAGTTAGCAGTCTGTCACGCCACGCGCAAGTCTGGGACATCTTCACCACAACATTTTTAAATAGCCTCCTCCTCAACCCCAAACCTTGCAATTTCAGCAAGTACTTTTATCCGAACGATTCTTCCAACATCCGAAAGAAATCAATGTTTCCCCTTCCCTTCTTGAAAATAAATCAATTTTGGTGAGTAAGGTGGATGCAGTTTGACACTGTTGGCACTTGAAGGAGGCCTCTGACGAGAAAACGTCTCAGGGTGTTCTGCTCCCTGAAGAGGTAAGGGAAAACAATAGCACTTCGTAGCTCACAAGATGTCATAAACGGACCTACTATCTACATTAACTACTGTATTCGTCTCACGAGATTGCAACTGTAAGGAATAATGTGTTTGACATAAAAAACTAGCAGAGGGACACTACATTGGCAGCAGTATCACCCCGTGGTAAAATCGGCATTCCATTAATTTACATATTGGAAATCAATTGTTCTTTCACACTGGCCGTGTGTAGGCTAAAGTATGGAAAGATAGAGCCAGACTGAAAAATTCAATGCCATAGCCGGGATTTGAACCATGGATTTTCTGATTGCCGTCCAGCCGCTATAACCCTTGCGCTACTATGGCCAACGTGCCGACATGACATTAAATTCTCCAACTGACTCGTGTTTTTTCCGGTAAACCACTTAGGAGTTCTCATGAACACATGACACAACTACCTTAATGGCGACTTACAGCGTCTAAGTACTTTAAGGCCCGGGCTTTATAGTTAACCACTATTAGGTCAATTAATGGAAATTAAACGGCCAGTGTGAAATAACAATTAATTTCCATTAATTGATCTAATAGTGATTAACTATAAAGCCCGGGACTTAAAGCACTTACACGTTATAAGTCGCCATTAAGGTAGTTGTCTCATGAGTTTATGAGAACTCCTAAGTAGTTTACCGGGAAAAACACGAGTCAGTTGGAGAATTTAATGTCATGTCGGCACGTGGGCCATAGTAGCTCAAGGGTTAGAGTGGCTGGACGGCAACCAGAAAATCCGTGGTTCAAATTCCGGCTATGGCATTGAATTTTTCAGTCTGAATCTTATCTTTCCAATTTAAATAATGTTGTAGAGCACAGCACTTCAGTTGTGCCACGTCTATCATACCTGTCCAGGAAAAGCAAAGGGCAGCCAACAACGCTAGTTGTCTGGGTTTGTAATAAAGACACTAATTGTGCATGAGAAAATAATGGGTATTAGATATGAAGGTGAGGATAGAGACGGGGGAGATTTTCAGTACTTCGGCCAAGTCTAGATGCACGTATTGCATCTACGGGAGGAAAGAGAGTGTGAAGAGCGACCGAACAATATGATCTGGTAGGCAGATATCCTAGTGCCTTCAAAGTGAACAGATAAGTATTATTTTAATCGAAGTTGTTTAGCCAATTTTGAGAAAATGAATAACAGTGGAATAGTTTGGATGTAATAATATATTGCCTACTAAGAACTGTAAATGATTATTAAGAGGTTGAGAATGCACATTGGAAATTCGAAATCTGATATGTATCTTACAGTTCGTGGTTAACCAGTTACTTTTTGTAATACTTGAAAAAAAAACGTAATAAATCAAAATTGTTACTATTCTGTTGGGCATTACGCCATTTTCTACTGGTACCGTAAGTATTAAAGACTAGAACCGTAAATATTGATGACCTGTTTCATCCTTTTTGGCATTACAATTGACAAACGTATTGTAAATTTAACTTACACAACCAAATACGTGTTTACAATCATTAACTTACAAATCAAGTGTTGCAAAACATATAGTTTGCGATAGGGAAATCTACGATTTGTCTTCTCGAAAAATGCTGAATTTAATTAATTTCCAAGTTTGGTGTGTATCCGACATTTGGTTTCTGAGTAATTTAGGTAAAAAAGGAAAAGAAAACACACCAGCTAAACAATGAACATTTTCATAAACTTTCTTTCGATTATGGTGGCTTAATGACATCTGCAGTGAAATCTCGATATCAAATTTTTGGTTGGAATGATTCCTCTACTTACCATACGTTAAGAAGAACAAAAATTAAAATTTATATGTCACAAATTGCAATGTGTTATGACTTCTCTAGAGTAAGGTTCGGACGGGCGGAAGAAGACAGCCTATATAAGTTCTTTAATTTAGTAAACCTGAATTTTAACATATTGATATTTTTTCATACATTCGAATTTCCCCTTCACAGATCCCGACCTAGTCTCACCTGTATTAAAACACCTGTATTAAAACAAACCAATCTTCGGTTCCTGCTTTATCACAAACTTCACCATATTATTCTCTTCCCCTAACATTTTATATTTACTAAATAATATCTGGTATACAATTTTTATTTTAAACTGTAATACAAATGGTAAAATGGAGTTATATTTTGCTACTAGGGCTGTTCAATAAAGAATGATCACAATTTTTTTTGATAACGTACCTTTACTCATCCTCATAATTTTGATGGTTCTTCTCAAAATAGTCTCCCCTGAATGCGATGCACTTGTCCCAGCATTTCTGCCCGTCTTCAAAAACATGTTGGAAACAATTTTTTCAGATATCCTTCAAAATCGCCTCCGCAGCCTTCACCACTGCTTCTGATGATGGATAATGCCTCCCACGAAGGCGTTTCTTCAAGTTAGGGAATAGAAAAGTGTCACATGGTGCTAAATCCGGACGATAGGGAGGGAGAGGGATGTACTTTACGTTGATTTTTGCAATATATTCAGCAACAACATTGGCAATATGCGACCGTGCATTATGGTGGTGCGGCATCCAGCCTGCTTCACGGAAATGTGGTCTTTTACGCCTGATATGGACTTGCAATGTTTTCAGGACACTCCTGTAATATTCTCGAGTTACTGGTGTGTGTGTGTGTGTGTGTGTGTGTGTGTGTGTGTGTGTGTGTGTGTGTGTGTGTGTGCAGGTACAACTTGCTGATAAACCATTCCATGAATATCAAAGAATGAGATGACCATCAACTTTAACTGCATGCAGATATGCATGCGATTTTTTTTTTTTTTTTTTGGTTCAGGAATCAACAGTCTTGGAACCCATCGCGCACAAACACGTCTCATGTGTAATGTTTCTGTCACCAACGTGTGGGTGGCACCCAATGAAATGTTCAGTATTTCAGAAAATGATCTTAAGGTAATTCGTTGATTCTCTCTGACAATGGCAGCAGCAGTGTTGATGTTTTCTTCGGTAAGAACAGTAACTGAAGCACCGAGTCCACCTTCCTTTGAAATTGATTGTCTCCCCTCTTTAAACATTTTAAAGCACCTTCGAGCTGTACTGTAGGGAAGAACAGACTCTCCATAGACCTCCTGTAACACTGTACAGGCATCAACTGAAGATTTGTTGAAATGAAAGCAGAAGTTCAAAGCTGCGTATTGTTCTTTGCATGTAGGTGATACTGAACGTGTCTGAACTTGCCTGGTTCTCACAGGCGGGAACCAGGAGTACCAACAATGAAACTACTGCGGCGTGTTTGTTTCACATTAAGCTAACAGGATTTTAGTGCGAAAAATTATGACCGTAAAAATTATGATCATTCTTTATTGAACAGCTCTCGTATAAAGGCCGATTGTAGAATTTCTGCGAGTAAATTAAATAAATTATTCAGTTATAAAGTTTGGATGGCACTACACAACGGATAGCTCTATAGCATTGTTGTTTGGCCTTCATAGTATCAGTGCTGACAACATGATCACTTATATAATCATAACTTACTATACTATATGGCATTACAGTATTGAAGAAATCTGTGCAATATGCAATATACACTGCTTTCTCATTGTATCAAACAAAACAATGTTATCGTCTTCGGTTTCAACACATTTTTCTGGTCCTGCAGAATTCATTTTCGAGTCATTCAAGTGACTCGCCATTATGTCAGTAGACGAAGGTCTATTTCCTCTTCCAAATAGACAGAAATTTTGTCTGCGAAATTCATACGAGGGGTGTCCGTAAAATAAGGTCTACAAGGTGTTGGAGCCGTGAGGAACGCTATTACGCGAGATACGGCAACACTGGCGTGTAGCTTGTTTTCACCCCTTCAAATCCCCACCATAACGAACCCGTTGCAACCATTAGTCTCGGCTGGGCAGCCGTTTGCGTGGGAGCTTCCTATCACTTCCGCCGACAAGTGCGAGTTGCGTGCAGTGATCCGTTTTTGAGTGCCAAGGCCACTACCCCCACTGAAATTTATCGTTAGTTATGCGAAGTCTATGGGCCACAGTGTATCGACGTTAAAAACGTGCGAAAGTGGGCCAGAGAGTTCAAAGACGGACGTACAGACGTCCATGACGAACATCGTTCTGGTCGGCCTTCGGTTTCAGCCGAAACAATTGCAAAAGTGGAGCAAGAAATGCTTAAAGATCGGCGTGTGACAGTTCGCGAGCTGTGCGAACTTATCCCGGAAGTCAGTAAGACTACGATTGACAAGATTTTGACCGAACATTTGCATTATCGCAAGGTGTGTGCGAGGTGGGTCCCCAGAATGCTCACCGAAGACCATAAACGGTAACGTGTTGAAGCGGGCCAGCGATTTCTGGAGCGCTATGCAGAACAGGGCGAGGAATTGTTGGATTCTATTGTCACTGGCGATGAAACCTGAGTGTACTACACAACACACGAAACTAAAGAACGTTCTCGTCAGTGGCGGCATTCGAATTCGCCAAAGCCGTGAAAGTTCAAACAGACATTTTCTGCCGGCCAGTGTGTTCTGGGACAGAAAAGGTGTATTGTTATGCGAGTTTATGCCTACCGGCACAACAATTAACGCTGCTAACTACTGTGAGACTTTAAAACAATTGCAACGTGCCATTCAAAATCGAAAGAGGGAAATGCAGACGAACGGAGTGATTTTTCATCACGACAACACTCGTCCACATACTGCACATGCAACGGCTGATCTCCCGGCCCAGTTCGGATGGGACATCCTCACCCATCCCCCCTACAATCCACACTTAGCACCTAGTGATTATCATCTGTTTCCAGAGTTGGAGTCACACCTGGGTGGAAGACATTTCCAGACCGACGATGATTTGAAAAACGAGGTTGAGCGCTACCTGCGCAACTTGGCGGGAGAGTGCTATGGCAAAGGTATACAAAAACTGCCATAGTGCATGCAAAAGTGCATCGATCGCAATGGTGATTACGTTGAAAAATAGCTGTAAGTTCTGCCTTTCCATCAATAAACATGTTTTCTATATTAAATAAAATTGGGGACCTTATTTTACGAACACGCCTGGTATAAACAGCACCACTTACTTTTTCGTTACCTATATTTCCTTTCTCTAAAGTTCTTCTTAAGTTTTGAGAAGATGAAATAATCACTGTAAGCTAGATATGGCTATAGGGTGGATGATCGATCTGCTTCAAGCCACATTTCCTTACAGATTTTTGTGTCTCCCCTCTCCTTGAGTCAATGAAGAGATTTGCCAAAAGATGATGCCCACGTTCTTCTTGATTAACCTTGGCCTTTAGAGGTGCTGCTTCGTAAGATTTTCGTCACTCTAATTCTCTTTTGGAGAATGGATAGTGGCACAGAACCATAGTTTTATTTCCTACAGCTAGTTTGCAGAACTTCTCTCTCATTCCCACGGCAGAGCTCCAAAATACCTGACAACAGACGAACCGTTGCTGCTTTTGGACTGAAGAAATGTCTGTGTACTCATCTTGCACTAGCCTTATTCATGTTTAAATGTCTTCTTCTTCTTCACTCCAAGGGCTAGGCAATGCTGCCTATTCCGGCTTAAAACATGTCTGACCATCGTTTTCGGGGTCTTCCCGGATGTCTCTTTCCTCTAGGTTTATAGTTTATAACTCTTCTTGGGATCCTATCTCTCGGCATTCTCTCAATATGCTCTCTCCATTCATTTGTATAATTTATTATTTTTTTCTTCTAAAGAACTTATTTCTAAATCTTCTCTTATTTTTTTCATTTGGGATTTTATCTATAAGGGTACATCCCTTTACTGCTCTTAAAAATCTCATTTCGACAGCCTGTATCTTGTTTTTGTCTGCTTTTGTTAATGTCCATGTTTCAGAACCAAAAAGAAAAGCAGGCACAGCCATTACTTTATAAAATTTCATTCGTGTTTCTTTTCTGGTTTTAGTTTTTAGGTTTCTATTTATTACGCCGAATATTTGTTGAAACATTGTTAATTTATTTTTAAAATCATTTTCATATTTATAACTGACATATGTTCCCAAATATTTAAAACTTGCTCTAAGATAATATAATAAATTACTATTTTGGTTCTAACAGTGTCTTTATCTCGAAACGACATTGTTTTTGTTTTATTTGTGAAAATTTTGAAATTATAATTCTTACATAACTTCTGTAAAATATATACTGCTCTTTGCAGCTCGTCTTCAGTTTTACTTATAATTATTTGGTCATCCGCAAATAGCATCGTCTTAAGAGTAAAATTTGGTGCAAGATGAATGCCTCCGTCAATCTTAAACATCCACTCTCTAATCAGATCATCTATATAAATTATGAATCAGATAGGAGACAAACTGCAACCCACCTTGATTTGTATGTATCCATTTGTTTAAATGTTCATGAATAATCCAAATAACTGTTGTTCTAGAAAGGTCTAACCTTGCTGTTATTTTTCAATTTTGAGACACCGGTATTTTATAGTCTCCTTCCAGAAGAGCGATGTTTTAAAAAATGAGTGCAGATCTCCAAGGGCCGACCTACATGCTCTTGCTTTTCCCTATTCGTAAAAGTTTGGCCCATTCTTTTACCGTGGAATATCAGGACGATGCTTCTCCATACACACTGTCCTATCGTTGTTTAATCTCATGCGAAAATGAATCCTTCTTTTGAGAAGAACTAAATAACCATTCGATACTCAATTGGGACATTCAGAATCTTCTTCACATACCCTTTTTTTTAGCCCACCTCAGTAGCGTAGATGGTAACATGTCTGCCTCACGTTCAAGAGGTCCCGAGTTCGAATTTCGGTCAGGGTGAGTTACCTAGATAAGGTTTTTCCGGGGTTTTCCCTTATCCTTAAAGACGAATGTCGGGTAACTCTAAGCTCCATGGACCCTGGACTCATTTGAGCATCATTTCACCCAACTCATTCACCGTCCGATATAACTTAACGTTGGGGTGGAAGTAAATTAAAAAAAATACCCTTCTTTTGCAGCTATATCAGAACAACTGAAGACATTGGAGCGGAAGTTACAACTCTTCACTTAAAGATAAGATATAACACAACAAACAGGTAATAATCCCTTTCGGCGAGGTTGGAAACTTATGGATCTACCCTCGTAAAAGCTCTACCTACAGTGCCAGCTGTCTAAAAATATAATTTTAAATCGAGTATTATATTTTAATCTCTGTAACCTCTTAAATACCAACTAGGTGTATAGGTTGGGACAAAAACATATTTATCTAAGTTAACGAGACATTTAATGCTAATGAACTATAAAATGTGGTCTGCATGACCAACATTATATTTGATGGTTATTTGTAGGACATTATGAAAGTTGTAGAGTTAATATAACAGCTGCCAAATGGTTCGCTGCCTTCCGGTGGTAATTTTATCGCTGACGTTTCCCGCATATGATGCCAACGAACACCGAATGCCCTGGTGTTGTTCACGCAGACCATGCGTCTATATCATGGTATACTATTCATTTATATATTGCTCTTTGTACTATTATTACATTTGAATGAAACAACTCTCTCCAGGAAGATACTCGTTGATTCCTAATGTTGAGAAAAAGAGTAAAATATCGACAACAGAATAGGGTGTCTGTGCATTAGGTATATCAGTTCAAACTATGAAAGCATATTGTATTATTTAATCATAGAATATGGACATATTCCCAGTCATTTCAAACCCTGTACGTTATAAAAGCTTTCATTTAACATGTAAATTACAATCTTACAGACTTCAAAAAAATTTGCTGAGATTTTATCACATTTTTTCAACATAATCATAGTACAAACTTAATGTTCCTGACTCCATGTACCCAATTTTCAAATAAAATTACAAAAAAAAAAAAAAAAAAAAAAATGAAAGGCCTATCTCGTATAAAATATCCTAAGTGAAGAAGACACGGAACCTTGAACTTTTATATTTTACATATTTCCTCCAATATAGTTATTTACAATAAAAGTTGTATACTGTATACAATTAAAGCTCTTTTTGTAAAAGTAATAAACTATACATCAATATATGAATAATAAGCTTTTTGGACCTCCTCATTTCTTCAAGAAAGGTGTACTGATAGTTTGAAAACAGTGAAAAAATTTACACCATAGGGATTTAAATTGCAAAACTCTAATAAAATATTATTTGAAAAGGCCAAGTATCTATATAATAACAACACACATGAAATAAAATTCAAATTCGGTTTTGAACATCCAAATAGGCAAAATATATAACCATTTTAATGCTGATTTTACAGTGTTCGAGGATATTTTTCATAATTCCTATATTATTTAATGTTCCACGATTTTTATAGAGCATTCCATATCTAGTATCTTTAAACTCATTGTTGTACAAAGCAGATTTCCATGGTTTTCACAAGTGGGCAACAAGGATTGTAAATACAAGTTGTACACAGAACTTTACAATCTGTGTTGTTACATTGAAAGGCGATCATTTACTTAAAAGTAATTATAATTAGAGACGTATGAAAAGGCATAACATCGTTTTATTCTTTCAACGCTTATTTCAGCACAAAAAAGAGGTATTGGCGAACTTTCGTGAATTTTAATTCACCTGTAGAACTTTTAAGACACTTTATAGTTTTAATAATGTTTATCATTTCTTCCTTTATTCCCAGTTTTATCATAGTTTTTTTATGTAGAAGAAATATTGTATTTCCCTTGAAGGAAAAAAAATCATTAGAGACAGATCCACGCGCGCATGCGTGCGCGTAGAACTAAGGACGAAATGCTGGAAATATAGTTGGTATTTAAGTTCAGTGGATTAAAATACCACATTTTTATTTTTGTAATGTCTATCTAACAGAATGCATATATTGAACTGTCTAGGAAGCCTATGAAGACCACGTCGTTCGGAATGTTTAAAACGTTTAATTGAAGCCATTTATTTTTATCCGACTTAACTAAATTGTTAAATAAAACACTAGTTTGCTTTTATTATCATGGAGTACTCCGGTAAACTATTGAACATCTTCTTTGATGTTCTTTTATTTATTTTAAAACCATATAGTCCACTTGTTATCTTCATTTATTAAATTGTTAAGTAATTTTATTTTGTAGTGCATTTCTTAATTTGCTTCGTTTCTATTTGAGTAACTTTTATGTGATATATAAATTCCAGCATTTATTTAGCTGTTCGTTTAAAACTCATATGGAGGCCATATTTTAAGTTAAACAGTTCTCTTCTTTCGTACTTTGATTCAAAATTAAAACAAGTATGTTTTTAGTTTTCTTAAAATTAAATATTTTGACAAATGTACATGTAAGATCCGCCTTGGGCATTATATAATAAAGGCTAATGTAAATGCTGTAACGTAATAATATATTTACAGTGGACTTGGGAAACTCAAGGGGCATTACCTCAGTTTTCATTTGTCTCAGCTACCTGATGTCCTTAAAAGTCCCTATTTTTGATAATGCATTCTGAAGGATAATGTCATATTGCTCATAAAACATTTTAGAGTGTTTTTTCTGTCACGTTCTCTCTTTGGTTAAACGATATTTGCCTATCTCACTTAATTATACGAGGTAAAAACTAAGTTTTGTTTGATAATAAAATTAAATTGTGACAGATACAGAAAAATTATTTATTGCACAAAATTCTGCAACTCTTAAACCACTTTTCCACATAACTGCCGAAATGTTGCAGGCATTTGTCATAGCGAGGCACAAGTTTGTGTGTACCTTCTTCATAGAAGTTTACCGCCTGTGTCTTCAACCAGTTGGAAACATTTTATTTCAGCTCTTCGTCATTGTTGAAGTGTTGACCGTCAAGGAAAGATATGAGATGCAAAAAAGATGAAAGTCACTAGGAGCGAGATCAGGACTGTACGGGGGGTGGTAAAACACGTCCCAGCCAAATCCCTGTAGAATGTTTTTCGTCGCATTTGCAGTGTGTGGTCGTGCGTTGTCATGAAGAAACACAACACATTTTGACATCGCAAATTTGCCGATAAATTTCAATTGGATTCACTTTCCTAGCATTCAGAAAACGAATCACAGATGTGATTTCACAAGCGGCGGGATTTTCAATCAACACCGACATTGTAAACAAGCACAAGAAAGCGTACGTGGCTGACAGCGATCTCACAATGGCGCACGTTTCTTCTCCTTGATACAGAGCGTCTACCTCACATGTGCGGAACTGCGATCGCAGCGTTGCAGCGGATATAAATTGAAACAGAACATACTTTCTGGACGCCCCTTGTATAATTATATATAACAGAGAAATCAGAGTACTGGTGTTTCACGCTGTAAAATATTCGTTTTTTTCGGCCCCTTTGATTTTTCAACACGATAATTCACTAGTTGATTATTTGCACTAACACAGAAAAGCCATCCTGTAGGGTTTGTAATGATAGACTCGCGAAATGTTTGGCACTAGAATGTTAGGAACTCATGCATCCCAGAAATGCCTTCATTAGCTAAGCCTACTTCGTCACTGCCAAACTGGGAATGAATTACCTCGAACGTCTGTATCATTAACACGTGAGCAGCAATAATGCGTTCCAAAAATATTGATGCCTCGCCCGACATACCTACTGTTTTGTGCTGCAATAACAATCATACATATTCTATTTTAACATAGCATAATTATAAGGTGTATGTAAGTGAGAAAGTAAATTAAATTATTATAAAACCTATGGACTTTCTTCATTGCTTGAGAGAACCGAGAGTCGCCACTAAAATCCTTGCCTTATGCTGAAAAATGTAACGTATTAATGAGAAAGTTTATGACCGTAAAAGACATAATTGAACTAAATATTGATGACGAAGGCTACGTTGCAATAAAAATAGTGTTTATCTATAATAAAAGGGTTGACTGGTCAAACTAACACTTTCAAAATTTGAGTATAAGTCTGGAGAATAATTTATTTTGGCATATCAATTATTTTTGTCTTAAAGAGGCTCCTAAAGAAGTGCAAAATAAATAATATAAATATATTACTTATTATTTAGTGCTTTGAAATAATGTTCCATATAAAACATTATAAAGAGTAATTATTTACAGAATGTTGGCAGGATTAATTCTCAAGAACTTATATCAATGTTTTGCAACAATTACCCGTAAACCAGTTATTGGGAGACCTCAGGTTGCATAAGGCCGACATCTATGTACAATCAGTGTTCTACTAATGTTTCTACAAACATCGAGAAGTGTCAGTTTTTACACAATTTGTAACGATGTATGTAAGAAATTGAAAGTGTGCACACAGAGAGAGGGAGAGAGGGGGAAAGTGAAGGGATGCTTTGGGATAGGGGTAGAGAAGTGAAAAGTCTTAAAGTTTATTGCAATACCGTAAGGCTTTAGCTGCACTTACACGGTAACATATATTAATAATTACTTGATTACAATCAATACTTCGGTTAACTTCTTCAGCGTAAATACAAAGCAATAAAACTGCATAAATAAATTTATATATTAAATAAGAAATTGGAAGATTTCAAGTTCAATTTAGTAGTTCCTGAGCGTTGCCTAAGCTGGTCGAATTAACCTGTTATCTTGACAGCAAATTTACGTAAGCGGAAGGGGAGGCATGAGCGGTTTCTGGCGATAATGCTTCTAGCTTCTGCAGGTCACCGTTCAGCCCTTCACCTTCTAACCCCTAACTCTTAATTCGGTGCCTAGCTGCGCAGAAGACGTTTTCTATTACTTCCGCAATCTCGGGAATATATCTTCTGTATCTTTCAGCTTTCACATTTACTCCAACCTATTGCTTTTTATTTTCTTCGCAACAAGCATTGCATTTCATTCAAACATTCGATTTCCGATTTTCACAGTAAATACATGTTTCAAGGTCTCCAGAAAAAAAAAAAACCTTAGAAGGAAGGTTTCCTTGTGGTTTCGTGTGTTTACCTGTCAGCAGTATCTGGACGCTTAAAGGTCACCACCATGGACCCTCCCCCAATAATTCCATATCAGTTCCAAAAATTAAAACCAAAATGCGAAAAATTACTTTCACGTCGTTAGATGAAACAGTAGAACATACATCCACACACACACACACACACACACACACACACACACACACACACACACATATATATATATATATTAATAATATATTGAATTTTTCATGTGGACTCGCCCGCCTGGGTAGCGTAGAATGGTAGCATGTCTGCCTCACGTACAAGAGTTCGAATCTCGGTCAGGGTGAGTTACCTGGCTAAGGTTTTCTCCGGGGTTTTCTCTTACCCTGAAAGACGAATGTCGGGTAACTCTAAGCTCCATGGACCTCGGACGCATTGAGCATCATTTCACCCAATTCATTAATCGTCCGATATGACTAAATGTCGGAGAACGTAAATTACAAAAAAGAAGAAAAAAGAAAAGAAAAAAAGAAAAAATCATTTTGACTCTATCAATCCAATACCTTAGCCTGTATACGGCTAGTGTGCAGGACTGAATAATTTCCAGCAATTAACTAAAATAATAAGAGTTAAATGATGAAGCCTGGGACTTCAGTACTTACGATAGTAAGTCGTCACAAACGGTGTATCTCGAATGCGAGAGCCCCTAGTGGTTTACCGCAAAAATATAGGAGTCAACTGGAGAATTTAATGTCAGCGACTGGACTGAAACCAGTAGATCCGTGGTTCAAATCCCGGCCTTGGCAATGAATTTTCTATGACGACTCTATCATTCCAATACCTTAGTCTGTATGCGGTAGTGTGAAGAAATGAATAATTTCCATCAATTAACTTAATAATGAAATGTGTAGTGTTTAACGCCCGCTTTTACATCATACGGCACCGCAGGTGATGACACTGATGATACATGAGATGAAGATGGAGCGCTGGAGGAATGAGATGGCGGGGGAAACCGGAGATCCCGGAGAAAATCCGCCCCAGCACCGTGTTGTCCACCACAAATCACACCTTGCGGTCGCCTGGGATCGAACCCGGGCCGCCTTGGCGAGAGCCAAGCGATCTAACCACTGAGCCACGGCGCGGCCCTCAATTAACTTAAATAATAAGTGTTTAAGAATTTGTTTCATTGAATGCAATAAATATTATGTATAAGCGCAATATTTTTAAAACCAGTAAAATAATTTACATTTTTAAAACTAATTCTTGTTTGATTTTCATAACAATTTCAGTGTCCCTTTATAAAAAGAGCAAAGCAGAGGGATAGGTAGATCGGCTGCAACGAGTGCAACCAACCGATTTTTTAGGCATATCTTGTTGAATGTTAAGCACATGGAACCAATTTGATCTCCCAAAACGTGTGTTGCAAGATGCGTAGCTAGCCTGCTTTGGTGGCGTAGGTGGTAGCGTGTCTGCCTCACGTTCAAGAGCTACCGAGTTCGAATCTCGGTCAAGGTGAGTTATCTGGGTAAGGTTTCTTACGGAATTTTTCGTCAACCTGAAAGATGAATGTTGGGTAACTCTACGGTTCTAAGGACCCTGCGCTCATTTGAGCATCACCTTGGAGGACGTAAATTAAAAAAAACAACAACGTAGCTGTTACACATTGTGGCTAAATGGCTGTTTTCAATTAGGAGAATAAACTGAGGTTGGCATTGATTTGGGGAATTATAATCAAATAATCCGTATGTCCGTTACAGCTGTCCGTTTTGAGTACCTCAGAACCCTACATAGCAACATGTTTAACTTTGGCAAACAAGTATTTTTATAACAATGCTGCACAAATAAATAACATGCGAGATTAATAGAGTCAAGAATCACTGTTCATTCTTACCTCTTGTTAAGAGTTAACTGTCACAAACAGATACGATTGGCCAGAGGTGAACTTTGTGCGAGAGGCGGTGATTGAACCTGTACCTATAAACAACACACCGACATTTGAATCTTTCATTGAGGCGATTGTTTTAGAGTGGTCCATTAGCCGGGGAGATGGAAGAGGGGGGGAGGGGACGGCGACGCTAGGAGAGGACAGCGCCGCGACGCGGGCGTCAGTAGTGCAGGAAGAAGAAGTCAGTGGTGGATGTGCAGGATAGCAACAGTCTATAAGGGGGAGGTGAAGTTTGTGGAATAGATATCTGCTGCACCTATCCGGATATTAGTAGGTACTGCGTGGATATCTTCGGCCATGAGTACGGACACAGCGCCTTGGAGGTGGGTAAGTTGGGCTATCCTTGTTTTGGAGGGCAAAAATCCATTTCAGAAACGCAGGTCCTTCCAACTTTCACTTCAAAACTTCATACATATAAAAATACTCCAATACAGACTCATAAAAGCACTATTATGTTTTGGTTTAGTTTTTTATTTATTTTTACACATTTTTACAAGCTATTTTCATCTACCTTATATAGACTGAAATAAACTTTTGCAGAGTTGGCCTCAACACACATTTTTGGTGTGCTCAAGGGGCATGCAAGAGGTGAAGCAGTAATTAAATATTTAAAAATTGGTCACTATGTGCTGGCTTTGATATTTCATATTACCAGAAGCAAAATAATGGTGGCTTAGCTCTGAAAAATTATCTAAAGGTATTAGAAAATTCAAATTTACAGCAACAAATTGGTCCGAAATGGTTAATACACAAAAAGTATATGGCATGGTGATGAGTAAGTGTTTAACATATACCACAATGCATAACTTAATGCAGAGTAAAGAATATTTCACAAGCAATCCTCATAAAATTCTGCATGTTATACTAGTCATGTAAATGTATTAAATATATGGCACATGAATTAAAATCGTTATAGCAATTACTGATAGAGAAAAATATAAGAAAATACTCGGTGCAAAATATAATAGGCCTGAATAAATATTATTGAAAATCGTCGAGTCCTATATCCTTGGAAGATTTCTTTATTAGTTTTTAAAGCCCATTATTACTGCATACGGTGCCACAGACGATAGACGCTGATAATACATGAAACGAACTGATAACTTCGAAAGAAAATTTGGGAAGAAAACATTTCAAGTCAAGTTTGCTCCTTTCATCCGAGAAAAAAGATAAAAAACATTTCAGCCAGGATTTGAAGCAGGAACCTCCCGTTTCACAAACTTGTGGCTTAACGACCTCGGCTACACACATCGGTTCCTTTAGAAAATGTACCCAGGGATCAAATAAACACCGGATTTTATAGTTATACCGTCCACATACGCACAAAAGAAAGTTTTTCTAAAACCTTTACGTATACAGACCTCAACACATATTTCCAGTAACTCTCGATATCCAACCTTTAGTTGGAATACTCTCTTAAAAGAGGAACCAAAATTGCGTCAACTGGCGTACTCCAAGGACATGTCTGCACATTCCATAGCTCCTGTTTCGAATGGATTTCGAATCCTGGTTGATAAAGAATGATTTTTTCATGGCAAACTCGTCAAGTATACACCAGTAAAGTACCTTTTATTTAATATAGGAGACTTTCTAGAACATAATTTAAAAAAGTAACATGATAGAAATGTTTAAATAATCTTCCACAAGGTTTTGTGAAAACTTCATGCAATTATCGGCCAACAAAACGTTTTTTTTAGTTAAAAAAGGTACTCTTACGAGTGCCAAAGTAACAACTGAGCATTTTTATCCATGCTCCAATGTTACCAGCTGTACATTTCACTACATTACAATATCTTTATGATATTCTCTGCATTTCGTACTGGTTTACCTTTGTATATTTGTTAAACCAACTAAAACGATATCTTTAAGTGGCATTGGTACCTAAAGGTGTCTAAGCGATTGACAAAGACTGCTAAATAATTTGAAAACTTTCCGAGATATTGACTGTCATTGGTTTCAGTTATCAAATGGAAGCGCAAGCCATCATTCGTCTGTTTCTCTTAATACCACGAAAGAGTATGTAATTTCAAAGCAATCATATAGTAACCATTTTTAAAGATATGACATGATTTCAGCCTCATGTATCCCTTGCATTACTATATTTTCTGAACTATTTTGTTTAAAAACATTTTATTGGAAGTATTAACTCTAATTACACCTATAATGCATAAATTTAAAGATACTATATGATTAATAGTTATAGAAACATTACATAAACAATGCTTTTGTGTACAACCATTTGCCATTCTTCAATTGGCCCTCTTCCTTTGTTTCAAAAGTGGGTAGTTTAAGGTCTGAACATTCACATCTAAACCTGTTTCTGAAAGTATACTTGAATTGTAAAATGCTGACAAGTTTTCTCTCACATATCCGACTGCTTGTTCTCAATAAAACTTTGCAATGGTCGTATGTTGGAATAATCTCTTTGCTCTTAGGTGGAGACAACGTAAAAATGTATTTTAGTCATTAGTGTGAACTATCGCAATACTGGAGTTCATTTTGTGCTGCCTTTAATAAAGTTCTCGTTGGCGAATGTAATGTACAGATGGAGAAGGTGTTTGCTGGAATTATTCAGTAAAATTCTTATGAGTAGGTAGCCAAACTTGGAAACCATGAAAAGGAAACGGACGACTTAAGGATAACTGTGTTCTAGGTACCATAGAGTTGTTTACAATAAGAAAGTTGCTCCTGCCCACTACATAAAAATTACTGTATTCCAAATTATATTGAGGGTAAAGTTCACCGAGATTAACAAAGTATATCAATTGCTTTGCCCTACCACATTATGTGACTTCGAGCATACCTTCTCTCCATAAGGTACTATTTAAATGAAAACTGTAGGAGATTTATTTTGTGACTTTTAAAAAATATAATGTAGTCTGCACTGTTGGGATAATTCTGTAATCATAAAACCTTAACACGGAGAGAAAAGGGACCAATAAAAAACTGAACATCAATCAACACTGCCTCTCACAATGAACATCTGTAATTTATGTTGTAGATACTATACACGAGGGCTGTTCAATAAGGAATGATCACAATTATTTTTTGACAACGTACCCTTACTCATCCACATAATTTTGATGGTCCTTCTCAAAGTAGTCTCTCCTGAATGCAATGCATTTGTCCCAGCGTTTCTGCCAGTCTTCAAAGATATCGCCTCCGCAGCCTTCACCACTGCTTCTGATAATGGATAATGCCTCCCACGAAGGCGTTTCTTCAAGTTAGGGAATATAAAATAGTCACATGGGGCTAAATTCCGACTATAGGGAGGGTGAAGAATGCATTTCACGTTGATTTATGCAAGATATTCAGCAACAACATGGCAATATGCAGCCGCGCATTATCGTGGTGCAGCATCCAGCCTACTTCACAGAAATGTGGTCTTTTGCGCCTGATATGGACTTGCAATGTTTTCAGGATATCCCTGTAGTATTGTTCAGTTACTGATGTGTGTGCAGGTACAATATGCTGATAAACCATTCCATGTATATCAAAGAATAAGATGACCACAACTTTCCCAGCAGCAGCAGCAACCACTTTTGCTTTTTTGTGGGTTAGTGATGAAGGAGATTTCCACACTGAGCTTTGCTGTCTGCTCTCAGGATCAAAATGATGTAACCAAGTTTCATCAGCAGTGATTACGTTTGAAAGAAACTCCGGATCTTCCTCTAACATCAACTTTAACTGCATGTTACCTCCATTGCAGCGGTAGGCGATACTGAACATGTCTGAACTTGCCTGATTCTCACAGGCGGGAACCAGGAGTACCAACAATGAAACTACTACGGCTTGTTTGTTTCGCATTAAGCTAACAGAATATAATAAGATTGAATTTTAGTGCGAAAAATTATGAACGTAAAAAAGTATGATCATTCTTTATTGAACAGCCCTGGTAAGTGCATTGTAAACCTGTCACGTAAAAGGAAGCAGTTTGATTTGAAAATAAACATATCTAGCCTTTAAATGTAAAAGTTTTTAATTACTTATTTATCAGTTAATTATGTATATAAATTATTACTCTGGATGAATGAAATATTCAACAAAATCAGTGCACCAAAAAATTACAAATTTTATTTGTTAAACGTTTTGAACAGTGGGGTAGTACATCTACTGTTGCGTCGCTATCACATCAGCTTGTGTTAACTTGTCACTCCCTCTCCCTTACTGACAATGATAAGCACAGTAAACAAATCCGGGTAACACCTATCCTGTTTCATCGGTGTCCAGGTTTCTACGCCTGGTTGTACACTACCTTCAGAGTAGAGAAGGAAGAGAACACCAGAAGAAGACAAAAGTAGCAGAAAAAGAAAAAGCAGAATCTTGCAAACAGTTCATCGACAGCAACAGGCATTCCGTCTGTTAAATAAACATTACACACAACCCGCTATTTTTGACGTCACGCACAGTTCGGTTAAATAAAACTTTTCAGGCAAGTGTAGTGCATGCGGAGTGAAAGGATGATTTAATTTCCGGAAATAACTCCCAACAGGGAATTAAAAGATGTAAACGGAAGCTTTTTGGAAATAATAACAAAACAATAGTGCGTGTTGAGTCTATGATTCCATAGTGTTTAACCACGAATGTTTCGAAACAGATAATACTATTAAAGAATGCAGATCAATTGTATCCTTTAGTGAGCCCTACATTATTTGCAGTACGATTTTGTGTATTTATTATGATTTTCTAGCGGTTGAGCTCTTTTTGAGAAAATAAAAAGTAAAGAATTTTTGAAAAAGTAATAATTTGTAAAAATTCTCCGTGTCGTTTTAAGCTATTGAAAACAAACACACACACACACACACACACACACACACACACACACACACACACACACACACACACACACACACACACACACACACACACACACACACACACACAACTTTTTTATTATTTCAGTGTACTTCAAAACAAATATTTTCTGTAAAGACTCATCCGTATTTTTGGGTGGAATGCTTTACTTTATTTACCTAACACAGGTAAGGGAGTGGGAGCATTTCAATCAAAATTTAGAAGTTAAAATAACACCCTTAGTTTCAGTATTAGAAGTTACGTTTCTTTCCAACAAAAGTCACCACATCAAACTTCAAATAATGTTTGAAACCTCCCCTTACATGAACGGGATGTGAACCTCTGCCTGATGTTGCATGATTGAGCCACCTGATTGACGTCTCTCATTACGGTTCGAATACTCTCATTTTAAATATGTATTCCAATTGACTCATATCATCTTAAATACTATTTGGAAGGCTGTAGGTAGATACTTTAGATTTTTGCACTTCTATTTAACAAAAAAGATAAAGGGTACATATCTCACGCACTCTATCAGCGACTAACAACCCCAAAATAAAGGGTTGAAATATAGGAATTACAGAGGCCACTGGGAAGCAGGTATATAGGTCATAGATAGGGAGCGGATTTATAGGCACTAAAAATGTATGAAATAGGCAGGCAAAAAGCACCAAAATGAGCAAAATAGGCACTAAATAGGCACTAAAAATTTGCTAATTAAACACTTATAAATGCACAATTATGGTAAAATGGCTTTTAAAGTGCACTATAACAAAATGACAATCTTCGGAACATATGCTGCGACAAATTCGCTAACACATACTATTTTGTGTTCCCTAGGCAAAATAGTTCTACATTTATTCCAAATTTCATAAATGGCTCCACAGCAAGCTCAAATAACAGACATTGTCTGTAATTAAAATACATATAAATCCACTTCACTAAGTAAGAACCATAATGTGCAGAAAGGTGTGGAGTAATTAACTATGTCAGAAAACAAAAACATGGATTTTGGGGGGGGGATTAAGGGTGAAAATTGAAATATCTGAAGCTTTTGTTAGATTTGTTTCAAATTTATACCATTTATTTGTGTGATCGATCAAGAATGGAATAATACCAAGTTTCAGCTTTCTAGTTATAATAGTTTCTGAAGAATTAACAGTTTATGTCTAAACTACAGGCGATTTTCAAAATGTCCCACATATTGTAATTTTAAAAATTAATGCTTGGGGCATAAGTTTCTGCACCCATTTTAACCTATTAATGACCTGTACCTATGTGAAATATTTGTCTTCGCCACATCAACAAAGGGGGGAAATATAATCATACGTATTTAACAATTTTTATTTTCCTAAGCGTTTTCAATAAGAAGTAGGCATTATAATTCTTTTCAAATGTAACTGGGTAGGTACACTTAATATGCAGTTGACCTTACAGGCATGTTTAGAATTTCAAACAGATTAACAGAAAACTCCATCCTGTGGAACATTTTGAATTTAGAAAACTGTAGAAAATATGGAATCTGAGAAATGTGAGGTTAAAATTATGTAATAGCAGCTACGATACAGGTGTAGGGTTATTTAAATACTCATGTGATGTTTTCTGTAGTGCCACTAGAAAAAGAAAAAAGCGTTATGTTATTGAAGTATATCTATATACTTTTTAAGACAGAAAACTAAATTTGGTATTGTTGTAAGTTTTGGGCCAATTTGCACAGATGTGTATCCTTAATAAACCCCTTTTTGTATATCCAATGTGACGAAATTTCTCTTCCACGAAAACTTCACGTTGAAACCAACAAATGCAGAAGCTGTTGTCGCAAATTACAAGCAGAAGAAATTGGCTAAACGGCAGTTTTAGGCACTAATAAGCAGAATAGGCACAAACGTATGAAATAGGCATTTATAGGCACTATGAAACTATAGTCTAATAATTATAGGAAACGTGCTTATAACTTAAAAGCCTACGTTTCTGAACAAAGGAATAAAATAGGCAAATAGTGAAAAATCCACCCCTTAGTCATAGAGAACGCGCGTAAGTCAAGTGCTGAGAATTTCCGATGCCGGCATCCGGTATCGACAACGTTTACAATGTGCAAGCGTCCGTGAAATTTGTCCAGCACTGCCATAAATCGCGTGACTGAAAGCACTCCTAAAAGATGATACAGAAATTGAATGAAGTGAAATCGTATAAATAGGGTTACTTTATAGTCATTAAGTGTTCCTGCTGGTATTATAAACAACTGAACAAAGTTTGAAAATTCAACTTAGCGGATTAACTTCGTGCGCGCGCGCGTGTGTGTGTGTGGGCGTGCGCGCGTGTGTGTGCGTGAGCGTGTGTTCTACAACCATCGCTACGAGAGAGGCGGTAGTCTGGAATATTTTGCATATCGGGACGCAGTTGGCGAATCGTTATTTTTACAGTGGACTGTTTTGTTTGGAGGTGAGTGACTGTAGAGGTATGAAATAAAACCATGCTAATGGTCGCGATATTTTAAATTGGTGCTCGTCCCAAAAGAGTAATGATCCCGGCAAACACGCGCCCACCTTCAGTTATGTTCTACTGAGTTGGGCCGATCACAGGGTACAAGTTCGCAATTGGCGAGATAAATATTAATGAACACATCTGAGTTTCTCTACTCTCTATCTTCTATACCTACAAAAGCTCACTGTTCTATAAATTTCGTTTTAATCGAAACGAACCTTAGCAAGTACAGTCACATTATATATTTCGTTATAGATACAAGGAAAATAGCGATTGTTAAATGTATATAAACTGGACGCTGTCTATTGTTCTCAAACTTCTATCTCTTTCTATGCAATCAATAGAAACAATTAAAGTCTTAGAAATATTCGCAAAGTGATAAACAATTAATCAAATCATTATTAATATGTACGCGTTAAGACATTTAAAATAATATAAATTATGTTTTTAAATAGATCTATATATGTGTGTTTGAGGAATTTAGTAACAGTGACGTCAAAATTAATCGTAAAACTATTTGTAGTCGGTTTATTGACACTCGTCACTTACTTTTCTTATATTATTGAAACTAGTCCCTCAATAATATAAGAAAAGTAAGAGATGAGTGTCAATAAACTGACTACAAATAGTTTTAAGATCTATATATGTTATGTGGCATGTTTTGGTCTATTGTTTACCAGTTATACGATTTGTTTTCCCAAATGGAGTCCTCATAGAATATATTCAGAAAGTCCGATATGTAAGCTTAATTTGTTATTTAAACATATTTAATATGTGACATTTTATTAAAAATCACTAGAGCCGTTTTTAAGAAGGTAAATATTTAGAAAAAACGTTTCATGTAAGGGTTGTTTGAGATGGGGGATTTTTTGAAGGCCTTCGTGTTCAATATTTGGAGGATACTGAACAAGTAACAATTTGATTATTTATTTGAATTTTCATTTTTGAGTTATACTGTACACACACAGACACACACACATACACACACACACACACACACACACACACACACACACACACACACACACACACACACACACACACACACACACATACAAACAAACATACAGTGATTTTTATAAAAATTATCTACGTTATTAGAGGTACACATAAGTTCAAAACATGTATTTCAAAACATGTATTTCAGGTAAAAGGTTGATATCAATTTATAATTAAAATGCAATACTGATGATATCCTTACCTAGCATCGGAAGTGATAGAGTAAGTAAAAAGTATTTCCTTGCCTGCACGAATTCCTCGAGGCCTCTGGCATAAAACCGAAAAACTTAGAAATAAAAATAAATTTTAAAGGAAAAAATGTATTTCTTTACAAGAAATTTTTTAAATTTTTTATTTTATTTTCTCATAAATGACTTTAAGGAAAAATAGCACATGTATACATATGTTTAAGGTATCTGCATAATAAATAAAATTATATCCTGAATATTCTAAGCATAGCCTGTGAAGTGGTCTTGCATAATTTTGTTTAGTAATTGAGGCAAGAGATTATAGGAAAATACATATGTGTTTGTGCTAGTATTCATTTACCCTCTAACATCATTCCTTTGATGTTATATTTTCGAAAGTTGCAAGAGAGTCACAATGTTAAGATGTTTCAACAATAAAGTTAGAACTCCTTAAAACACACAATTTGTTTCTTTTTTGGCATGACTGTTATCGAGATATTCGTTATTATTCGTTTAAATTTGTCAATACTTTGTTGCTTTCGCAATAAAATTATTTCTTGCGGTGCAGTGGAAGAATATGACACTTTAAAACCATCAAACATAGTGACTGGGTTTCATCACCTGTCCGTTGAAGCAGTTTCTATTTTCTTTCTCTATCTGCAACCACATGTGAGTGGATCTGTTTCTACGATGGTTTAGATGGAATAACATGAAGTACATAGCAATATATGTTCTGTAAGAGTAGTTTGTAGAAACTATGTAATGGTAAACGGTAGTGAACTGAGAAAGTATTATAAATGTGAAGCGGTTTAATTGGATGATGGTGGATGCTGAAGAATTTCTCACATTTGATGTCGATCATGTACAAATCTAGTAGTTTCCCCGGCAGCTGTGGATCTGCAAATCACCTCATTAGCTCTGGAGCGATGAGATCTCTCGGGCGTAGTATCGCAGCAGAGGAATTATTTGTTCTACTGATGAATAATTAATAATTCATCCTTGCATTCCAAAGTATAATATTTAGTTCTCCATAAGCACTTCTTTACGTGCTTTCACACAACTTTAAATATTATACAAATCTAGTCTTTTTTCTAATGGCGAATGATGCAGCAATTAACTATTTCTTAATAGCTCACACGCTACTGATGCATATTTGATGCATCACACAAATGCAGTCACATAGGAACTTTTCTGCAAACTTGCAGAGCATCACAAAACACGTCTTGCCTCGACGATGATCTTATGCAGAAAAATCTTTTAGATATCTATCAACTTTTTCTCATAGGAGGTTGTCATGGTTACCTACCTTACTTTGTTTGTCTATTTTATTACAAATTTCAATCTCTTTGACTGCTATTCTTCTTAACAAAACGTGAAATATCTGCTACAAATGAATGAATGTATTGAGTTTTACATAAAAATTCGATCGAATTCATTTGTAGTATATTTTTGAGGTACTCTGTATATTAGAAAAAAGGATTTTTAGAGAAAACATCCGTCAATATGTGTGTTTCACAAGAAGATTTTCAAGAAAACCCCCAATTTCAAACTTTCCTTCACATGAAAATGAGTTGCTTGTTTTTCTTTTTAAATATATCAAATATTTTTGATAAAATACGGTAAGTTTAACACATTTTTATGAGAAATTAAATGTATATTTGGGAATTCTCTAGTAATAGTTTGTGAGCTCCCCTTGGACGTTTTGTATAACTGGTAAACCGTAAGAGAAAAACTATCTTACGATACAAAAAGTGCAGATCTTGTTAAAGCACACAATTCAGGTAAAATATATTTTTTGTAACCGTTTTCGATATATATATATATATATATATATATATATATATATATATATATATATATATATATATATATATATTTTTCATTGGTTTGAACTTTCAAATAATTTTATCAAATAGGAAATCGTTGTATTTTATGTCCTACTTACGTAAAGAGAATGGCGGTCAAAGCCATCACATAATAACGCACTCTTAAAATATTTGACTTTCAACTAAGCCAACTGTATTCTCCTTTCACCATTGTACCTATAAAGAAATTTGTAATAAATCCAATTACAAAACGTTTATGTCGAATATGAATGAGATAGAACAATAAGCAGTAGTACAAAGTATGGCTTATTTGTAATGGCAAATAAGAGAACTTGTAGACAGTGTTAGCACGCACATCTCTGTATACGTTAACGAGCTGTTACGGCTACCGTCACCTAATTAGTGTCAACCTTCAAGGCGCATGTTGCAGAAGCCACAAGATTTTTAACACGGAAGTTTTGTGCACTTGGACATTCCTGTGTTGCCAGCCCTGTATTGGTCCGTCTCTAAAAATACACGTCAAGTCTCGGCTGGTTCACTAACCATGCCACTACTGCCCACACGTCGCGACACTTACTCCAGCCCGGATAATAGTCACGCTACTGAATTTACAATTATTTGGACTAGACACATGTTCTGTAGGTAGTTTCACGTAACCGCCCTTACCTGAGAATAAGGCACACAACAAGTTTTTAAAACGGTTTTTACAAATTTAGTACACCAGAGAATTTTTTCTTTTCCTACTTATAGTGATAGATATCAAGAATTATCGGCAATACCTAACATATTTTGAGCTTCTCTGAATACAAACAGAAGCAGTTTTAGACTAATAAAGTTCCATTTATGTGTGTGGCTGTTCAATAAAGAATGATCATAACTTTTTACGGACATAATTGTTCGCACTAAAATTCAAGCTTATTATATTGTTAGCTTAATGTGAAACAAACAAGCCGTAGTAGTTTCATTGTTGGTACTCCTAGTTCCCACCTGTGAGAACCAGGCAAGTTCAGACATGTTCAGTATCGCCTACCATTGCAATGGAGGTAACATGCAGTTAAAGTTGATGTTAGAGGAAGATCCGGAGTTTCTGTCAAACGTAATCACTGCTGATGAAACTTGGCTACATCATTTTGATCCTGAGAGCAAACAGCAAAGCTCAGTGTGGAAATCTCCTTCATCACCAACCCCCAAAAGAGCAAAAGTGGTTGATTCTGCTGGGAAAGTTATGGCCATCTCATTCTTTGATATTCATGGAATGGTTTATCAGCATGTTGTACCTGCACACACATCAGTAACTAGACAATTCTACAGAGATGTCCTGAAAACATTGCAAGTCCATATCAGGCGCAAAATATCACATTTCCATGAAGCAGGCTGGATGCTGCACCACGATAATGCGCGGCTGCATATTGCCAAAGTTGTTGCTGAATATCTTGCAAAACTCAACGTGAAGTGCATCCCCCACCCTCCCTATAGTCCGGATTTAGCCCCATGTGACTCTTTTCTATTCCCTAACTTGAAGAGACGCCTTCGTGGGAGGCATTATCCATCATCAGAAGCAGGGGTGACGGCTGCGGAGGCGAATTAGGAGGATCTCTCAAAAAATGGTTTCCAACATGTCTTTAATGACTGGCAGGAACGCTGGGACAAGTACATCGCATTCAGGGGAGACTATTTTGTGGAGGACCATCAAAATTATGAGGATGAGTAAATGTACGTTGTCAAAAAATAATTGTGATCATTCTTTATTGCACAGCCCTTGTACATAGAACTCAAATGAAATGTCATATGTCTTCATTACTATAATTACAATTAAAGGGTGCTTTTTGCGTGTTTTTGTTAAATGGCAACGTTTCTTTTTCTGCACTCCTCCAGTCCTCAAGTCTCAGAACGTCTCAGAAGTCTCAATCCACAATTTCAATTTATTAGGACCTTACAGCATGTGTACTGAGCAAAGGAAAACGCGTCATTACTTCAAATTCAGTAGGTTTTGAATTTTCAGTAGGCTACTTCATTATGTGTGTTTGTGTTTGTGTGTGTGTGTGTGTGTGTGTGTGTGTGTGTGTGTGTGTGTGTGTGTGGAGTGAACAAAATCTACCCGCCTGGGTAGCGTAGATGGTAGCGTGTCTGCCACACGTTCAAGAGGTCCCGAGCTCTAATCTCGATCAGGGTGAGTTGCCTGAATAAGGTTTTTCCTTATCCTGAGAAACGAATGACGGGTAACTCTAAGCTCTATGGACCCCGGACTCATTTGAACATCATTTCACCCATTTCACTCATCGTCCGATGTGACTTAACATTGGAGGACGCAAAATACACAAAAACTTGAACAAATACGGACAAAAGCTAAATTAAAAAGGACAGCAATGCTTGCTTTATTGCAAAGTCTTCCTGAAAATAATTAGTCATGGCATAACTTACAGAAAAACAACGAAATGAAATACTAATGATGATCGACATGGTGATAGGAGGAGAACCCAAGTAGAGGTTTGTGTCCAGAACGAATTTTTGGGGGGAGGTAATTTAATTGGGAGGTCCAATGTTAAGACATATCGGACGATGAATGGAATGGGTGAAATGATACTCAAATGAGCCCAGGCTCTGTAGAGCTTAGAGTTACCCGCCACTCGTCTTTTAGGATAAAGGAAAACCCCGGAAAAACCATATCCAGATAACTCACCCTGACAGAGATTCGAACTCGGAACTTCTTGAACGTGAGGCAGACAAGCTACCATCTACGCTACCGAGATGGGCATCCAGAATGAAGGATTACTCCCTCTACGGTTAGCAAAATTTAGAAATAACTTCAATGAAGCTGGAAGTATTAAACATAAGGCAAAGTCTGGAAGACCAAAACGAGTCACAGATGGTAATAAAGATCTTGATGAAAAAACCACATTTATCTGTTCACCAACACATTATAGAAAGCAGGTGAAGAATTATCTATATCATGAATTTCCAGGAAGATGGATTGGTAGAAGAGGAAGTACTGAATGGCCGCCAAGATCATCTGACCTGAATCCGTTAGACATTTTCTTGTGGGGGTATTTAAAGTGGAGGGCTTTACAAGGACCGATCAAGGGCTATTGAAGAGTTAAAGAAAAGAATTGGGTAAGAAATGTAGCTGATCAGGTGAACAATATTGCTGAAAGCATTGACTAATTTCAAAGACAGACTTTGCATTGTTTGACAGTAAATGGAAGCTATTTTGAGCACCTTTTGAAGTGAATTCATTGTGTTACAACACAGTACCACTGATTTTGTTATGAATTTGCTTTCTTGGTTTAGTTTTCATGCGCTGTAATAATTAACTTAAATTATATCTCAAAAAAGCATGTACTTGTACGTTTCGAGACCTGAGGACCAAGAAAAGTGAAGAAAAAGTGTCGCTATTAAAAAACATTTACACCCTATTCACAATCATAGTAATATAAACACAGGTTAATATCTTACAGCTTATTTAAAAAAAGGTCACTTCACAAAGCTACAAAGTTACAAGCATTCATCCATATTTTTTACTCGCCCCTTATAAATCGACATGTATTTCAAAAGCTTATTACGCTAACAATTAGAGATAAAGTCATATAAAAGGCACTTGGTGTTACATGGAAGTAAGAATCTTAGTTCAACACCCTACAGAAGATATCTGCAGCCACAGAGTTATGTTTTCATTAGCGTCAGCAATATTGTGGTTAGTAACTATACACGCTTCATTTCACCTTACTCGCAGCAAAAGAAAGTGATCTTACAATTATCGGCTCACAGTCTCGACCTCAATTTCTGTTATACTCCTGCACGCCTGCATTCAAAAGCTGCAATTTCTATCTCTTACTTAAGCAAACGTTCTCTTCTGTGGTAGTACCGTTTCGATAGCACATTTTGTTTTAATAATTGAAACCATTTTAAAAAGCAAAGAAGCGCTGACCAATACCAATGGCAAAACCACAGTGGACCTCATTATTGCATGCATATGCAAAGCAGTTATCATTTTAGATAGAGTCATCATGAAAACCTCAATGCCATGGCCGGGATTTGAACCACGGATCTCCTGGTTTCCGTCCAGTAGCTCTGACGCAGCCCCTGTCACCTAAGAACACTGAGACGACATATAACCTGATATCAGAAAGACATTGACACAAATGAATAAATATAAATAAGTGATAGATTTATAAACATAAATAAATGACGTATACCAGAATAGACATATGCCATAATGCTAGCATATGCTCCGGAGACCGCCACAATGACAAGGCCACTCTATAAAGGTCAGTAAACTCCCTTTGCAATTCCTGTAAACAACAACCCTACTCTATTGTCTGTTTTGCCCTCAAGGAAAATTTGACACCTTCCAGTCGGAAACCAACCCATTGTTAAAATCCCATGCGTGCTTCTGACAACAGGCTATACGATTTTGACCGTCGCGCAGAGCACATGTCTTAGCATAAATTTTTGCAACGGACCGTTAGAGAAAGCGTCTCTGATGTTAGGTCCGAAACTGGAAAATTATGAACACTGATCTCAAGTGGGGATAGTTAAGATCCAATAGAAAATTGATATTTGTTCATGTGATTTCGCAAATTCCGAGAAATACCTAGAGTGGGGGCAATTCAAAGTGATGGCGGAAATTAGGTTTTGCTAGTAAGACACTTTGGTCCTGAGTTCTACGTGAGACGGACGCGTATTCGTCGCCACCTAAGAAGTATACTTCCGCGCCATGCACAGAGACAAAGTGCAATATTTAACAATATCTGTAGTGAGAGATAGCACAACGAGTAATGTATAGGGACGAATATATCCAAATCGACTACGCAGTGCTACTGCCTCCTTGCTTCACATCACAATATTGACAGTGACGCTAAACACAGCAACCACACCGACGACCACTTTACGGTGGCGAGCGTAGGAGCCTAAGGATAACAATAAACTTCTGTCTACCAGATCCGAGGTGTCATCATTAACCCACAACCAGTTAGGACGCAACCACTCCTGAAGTACAGGTGAGAGTTCTCATGCGGGAGCTACAAGTCACCTCGAACCGATTACGATCTCCCTCTCCTTAACCTCCCCACGCCACCGACCCTTAATTGTGAGGCGTTGAGCACAAGTGAGAGCTCTACGTGATTCGCTACGGGCCGGACCGCTTCAGCTCTTACCCATTGAGCTACCATGGCCAACTCACATAATTTCCTGGTAAACCACTAGGGGCTCTGGCATTCGAGATACACCGTTTGTGGCGGCTTCCTATTGTAACCATTTAAGTCCCAGGCCTCATCATTAAACTCTTGATATTTAAGTTAATTGATGGAAATTAATAATTTCTTCTCACTAGCCATATAAAGGCTAAGGTTTCAGATAGATAATCAACATGAAGAATTTAATGCCATGGCCGGGATTTGAACCACGAATCTCCTGGTTTCTGTCCAGTCGCTCTTACGCATTGAGCTACAATGGCTAACTTGCTGTCATGATATTATATTCTCCAACCGACTCTTATTTTCCCCGGTAAACCACTAGGGCACGCGGCTAACTGGAAGAACAATTAATTTACAGTTATCATTTGTTATAACGTCACACATATATGAGACAAAACACGGCAATGTTGACATCTAATTTGAGCAACTCGTCTTTTTTCAGTCAATCTTGTTTTTCCATTCAATGTTTCGGTTAAGTGGAGCTTTACTATCTATATTGTGTGGAAATATTGAACTCCGGATCACTGGACAGTTTTGTAGTGAGTTTCTCTGCGAACATTTTAATGTATTACATAAAATGGGCTAATCTTGGGCAGTGTGTGTGGCTTTTTATAACTAAAATGACAGTTTAATTAATTCAATTTACCTCCCGACCACATACGCGGTGAAATTATAACTCTCTATACCACCTATGTACCTATGGAAAGTATTTTATTCCACACAAAAATTGTATATCCAGATTTCATTATAAATAAAATATATTTTAGAAAAATATTCCCGAGCGTAGGTAAGTGGAAGATATTTTATTAGGTTACTTTATAAAAAAGTATTTAAAAATTTTAATTAAAATGTCACATGTCTAAGATGTTTACGTGGCATACAGTGCGATCCATATAAACCTGAACCATTTCAATAGGCCATAACTTTTGAAGCAATAATAGGAAACACGTCCAACTTTGGGAGAATATAATAAACAATTGGGAGATTACAGTAAACTATTTACATCTCAGAGAAAATGTTGGAAGTGTCCTCCACCAGCATCTATACATGTTTACACTCGCCTCACCATATTCTCTGAAGTTTTGCGGAGTGTATCCTCGCCAATGTCACTTATTTCGGTTCTAATGGATTCCTTGAGAACATCATTTGCCGTGGCCTATTCTTGTACACTCTATTTTTGGGGCCACAGACATTTTGAGATTATTCGATTATCAAAGAAACTGCTTACAAGTTCCATGATGTCATTAGATGTATGGTACATTGCTGCTTCTTGCTGGAAATAACTTTCTCTCAATTCCATACCATCTCCGTAATCCATATCATCTTGTATATCTCTCTTCATTCCTCGAATTTTCCATAATTTTATACAATAGCTTAAACTGAAATAAACAGAAGAAACTAAGCAAACATATAACAACTTTAAAATAAGGTTGAAAAATTCAATGCCATAGAATGGATTTGAACAACGGATCTTCTGGTTGCCCTCCAGCCGCTCTAACCCTTGGGCTGCTATGACCAACGTGCCGACATGTATTAAATTCTCCAACTGACCTAATAGTAGTTAACTATAAAGCCCGGGCCTTAAAGTACTTACATGTTGTAAGTCGCCATTAAGGTAGTTGTCTCATGTGTTTATGAGAACTTCTAAGTGGTTTACCGGGAAAAATACGAGTCATTTGGAGAATTTAATGTCATATCGGCACGTAGGCCATAGTAGCTCAAGGGTTAGAGGGGCTAGACGGAGACCAGAAGACCCGTGGTTCAAATCCCGGCTATGGCATTGAATTTTTCAGTCTGACTCAACCTTTCCATACTTTAGCCTACACACGGCCAGTGTGAAAGAACAATTAATTTACAACTTTAAAATACGCAATATATTTCAAATAATTATTTTTTGGCATTTTCTGTTTTCAATACATTCCTTATTATTAGTTAAATTTTAGTACTTCGTTTACAGTACTGTTGTTATTCAAATGGATGTCTGTCCATGCATAGACCATGGAAAATAATGGTCATAAAACAGCATTCCGCTTATAAACATTTACTGATTTATATTCCTGTATCTTCCTTTTAATTATTGGCTGATAAGTTTCGGGGCTCACAATAAAAAAACGGCTTTTAATTTTTTTTTTCCTTTATTTCTCAACATAATCTCCAGAAAGGCTAACCTGTGTTCCAATTTAATTAAATCAGCTCTGTAGGGCCATTTATCATAATCTCAAAATAGCTGTTTACCACATCAATGACCTCGTCGTTGCTGCGAAATCTTCATCATCTAAGAAAGTTTTTTGATGTTCGGAAACAGGTGGTTAGTCACTGAGTGCTAGATCTGGCAAAAAGGGTGGATGTTCAAGCAATTCGAACCTTAATTCACATATTTTCCCCATTACAATGACTAAATAATAGGCCGGAGCATTGTCGTGAAGAAAAGTTATTTTTTTCCCCCCAAATGAGATCTTTTTCTTTTCAACCCATCACTCAAACGTTGCAGTAAGCTTGCCTGGTAAGTCACTAGTGATACTGTAGCATTTTCTAAGTAACCAATAAAAATAATTCCCTTTGCATACCAGATAACACTTGCCAAACCTTGTTAGCTGACAAAATTGACTTTGCCTTTTTTTTTTTTGGAGTTGGGTCATCTGGCGCAATCCGCTGTTTTGACTGTAATATACATTCTGTAGTGTAGTGATGTATCCAATTTACATCCATGGTAATAAACTGTCTCAAAATTTCACTGGGAATTTTACGGCAGAGCTCCGAATTCTTAACAGAAACAGCTTTTCTTTGCAACTTTTGATCAGGTGTCAACAAACGCGTCACCCACCTTACACCCACCTTGTGAAAGCCTAAAACGTTACTTAAAATATTACCTGCACGTTCTTTTGATATGTTCACGGTCTCTGCTCTCTCAAACGACTTTAATCTGCGGTCTTCCATTACTAAATGACCTCTGGAGTTGTGACTTCCAGAGGGCGTCCAGACTGAAGCTCATCACTAGTGCTCGTACAACCTAATTTAAACTTTGCAATCCACCTTTTAATCATGTTATACGAAGGAGCAGAGTGTTTAAATGTGCTGTCTATTTCCATCTTGATTTCTTTAGGCATTACGCCTTTCAAATGGAAGTATTTAATCACTCCTAGTTTTTCCAAATCCTCCATTTTCGTGAAATCTCTCTACTTGTCTTATTTAAAATGCTGCCATTCTAAAACTAAACAAGCTATTGACCTGTAACTATGGATACAAACTAGTCTAGAGTTAAACTATATGATGTTATCCGTCAAATTGGTCCAATGTCACCATCTCTATGTGAAGCCCGGGACTTATCAGCCGACCCTCCTATAATCTATGGCACAAAATGGTATACAGGTGACTATAAAATACAAGGGGCGTACAGAAAGTAAATTCTGTTTCAATTTATCTCCGCTGCAGCGCTGCGATCGCAGTTCCGCACATGCACAGTTCCGCACAGTTCCCACGTGCACCATTGTGAGATCGCTGTCAGCCACGTACGCTTTGTTGTGCTTGTTTACAATGTCAGTGTGGATTGAAAATCCCGCCGCTTGTGAAATCAGATCTGTGATTCGTTTTCTGAATGCTAGGAAAGTGAAACCAATTGAAATTTATCGGCTGTCAAAAGGTGTTGTGTTTCTTCACGACAACGCACGACCACACACTGCAAATGCGACGAAAATCATCCTACAGGGACGTGTTTGACCATCCCCCGTACAGCCCTGACCTCACTCCTAGCGACTTTCACCTGTTTGTGCATCTCAAATCTTTCCTTGGCGGCCAGCACTTCAACAATGATGAAAGGCTGAAAAAAAAAAGGTTTCCAACTGGTTGAAGACACAGGCGGCAAACTTCTATGAAGAAGGTATATAAAAACTTGTGCCTCGCTATGACAAATGCCTGCAAAATTTCAGCAGTTATGTGGAAAAGTAGTTTAAGCGTTGTAGAATTTTGTGCAATAAATAATTTTTCTGTATCTGTACGCAATTTAATTTTATTACCAAACGGAACTTACTTTCTGTACGTACCTCGTATTTGTGTGATATAATTCTCTCTCTCTCACACACACATACACGCATACACAACCCCTTATAGGCCATATAATAATTAGACTTTACATCACAATTAAGTGTTCACAGCAGTAAAACGGAGCCAAATCAATCACGTGGCTTACTCCACGTGGGGAAGAAACTCTGTCTCAAGTCGGCTAAAGTTAGATATGAGTCGATTCTACTGGACGGAAGCGGATATCGAAGAATACTAAGCCAATGAAGGTTGCTGTCGGAACATATATAACTTAGCCAATCTGAGAAATCAGAATATCTTGCCCACGTGAAGTAAATCCTCTGGACGCCTTCATTGTGATGCCAGTCTAATTATAATATGCACTAAACGCATCCGCTGAGATGGGGCATATACGAACCAATGTATGTTTCCGTAACTACCCTTGCAGCAGACTACTGGCCGATAAGGAAAACCAAATGCCTCAAAGGCGAATGGCTTATAATCTCCCGCGACGTCATCTGCTTGTCCAGAAATAAATTGAGGAATCTATTTCTGAGCGACGTGTAACCTTGCCAATATACAAGGATCTGCTAAGGCTTCCTCCTCCGCACGCACGAATTAATTGACGTAGCACCTTCTTGGACAAATTTTTATATTAGGAACAACAAGCATTTTCTTAAAATCACAAGCGATGTAGTTGTACTTTACTTACCATTCCAAAGAGAAATCTCAAGAAAAAAAAATCAGGATGTAGATGTTCATAGTTTAAATATCGACAGTTATATTTACTTTCTCTACCATCTAGGTAGAGGAAACATTGTGTTGCACACAAAAAGAGACTTCACTGAAAATACCTATTCGGGATCTTCTAAGTCCAAGCGTGTGAGTTTATATGTGCTTATAGACCACCAGAACTCATTATCACTATTTTTCATTTTCTCGAAATTTGCTTAATTTTTCAAAACATTTGAAGCTAATAAAATATATATCTTGTATTTTCTGCCAATTTTCGAGATATTCTTTTTGATTAATCTGAAAGACGTGGCAATCTTGCAGACGATTAATCAGTAATAGCATCTACGTAAGACAATCTACAAAGAGGTATTTATAATTTAAGTATGGAAATCTTGATGCTTGAATTACCTTTACCTCTACCTTCGTAACATAAGAAGGAAGGATAAGGCGAAGTAGACAGAGGGCGGCCGAAACAAAGGGGCCACGACGGTACAGAGGGCAGGGTCCCTACAGTTTACTTGGATAGAGACCTCCCCAGACAGGCCAGGACAACGAACGCGCTTCCCTGCTATGGGATGGCAACGAGCCCAGCAGCCGATCCTTAATGGTCCTAGGCAGGCGATCCGAGCCCCAAAGTTCCCTGCATGGCGGTCCCGAAATGGTCCCAGCAAAGAAGCTGAGGCCGGCAACCGACCTACCGGAGGAGGAAGTAGTTTTCCTCAGAGCATATCATCCTGCCATGCACCGCCGAGACACACGCCGACACTTCTACCCTGAAAGAGATCACCAGATGAGAGTGAAATGATAATGGAGATGAAATGGAGGGACAGGAAATTCAGGGAATGTAATTAACCTAACCAACATTCACCTAACGACCCGGGAGAACCCTCGACAAAAACCATGTGTCAGATAGATCGGCCACGGCAATTGAACCGGGGCCTCCAGAATGCGGTCCACAGACGAAACCTCTTGAGCCATACCGCTCGGTGACGATGCCAGGACGCTGTAGTCTAGTGTCCCGAGGACACACAAGACACCTGTCGTAAAGGAAGCGCAAAATCCACCGCCCTGCCGCAACGTAGTAACTGCCATCGCCTGCTCCTACAGCATTGAAACACAAAATGAAACAGATGAAAGGAAATGGACAAGAAATTCGCGGTCGAACAGGAAACACACCAGCGAAAACCAGGACTCCCACGAAAAGAGTTAGCCGCACGATAGTGGAAGCGAAATACACGTATTTCAAATATTGCCACAAAGCCACCCTCCTCGGAAACAAGAGGTGGTACTATGACTTCTAAATTTATCCTGCCATGCTTCCAATAAACATTTGTACTTCGTTTCCGCCTGATGCTTAAAATAACTACATATTTATTGCTTAATTTGAATCTATTTCTAGTCAACAACACATAACGTGACGTGATAGAAAAATATATATACAAGGGTCGGCTGATAAGTCCCGGGCCTCGTATAGAATGGTGCCATTGGGCCAGTGTGACGGATATCATCATGTAGTTTAACTCTAGACTAGCTTGTATCCATAGTTACAGGTCAATATCTTGTTTAGTTCTTGAATGGCAGCATTTTAAACGAGACAAGTGTAGAGGATTCATGAAAATGTAGGTTTTGGAAAAACGAGTAGTGATTAAATACTTCCATTTGAAAGGATTAATGACTGAAGAAATTAAGGAGGAAATGGACAGTACATTGAAACACTCTGACCTTTCATATATAACGATTAAAAGGTGGGTTGCAGAGTTTAAAATGCTACGTACGAGCACTAGTGATGCGCCTCGCTCTGGGCGTCCTGTGGAAGTCATAGATCATTGAAAAAATTCATCGTTTAGTACAGGAAGACCGCAGATTAAAGTCCAATTAGACTTTTCCCTCCTAGTTGTGGAGCTGTTAATGATGAACATGGGGAGAGATTCCATCAGGACATTTCTGTTATGAAACAAAGATATCAGGGCCGTTGGAATGAAGTAATGCTTGCGGATTACTGTTGGACTTTGTATAGGGATTCTGCGGAACTCCATCAGAAGAGGCAAGCTAAAAGACGATGAAGTCAATAGGCCACCACATGATTCTCTTCAGACACGACTATCTGCGAAGTATTTTTTCGAGCAATTTAGAACTCTTAGCATGTAATTACCAGTTAAAAATCAAATGCACTTTTCATTGTTGTTAGCATGTATGTAATTAAAATGTATCCTTTTCTCTGAATCCGTTAATATGTAATACTCCCACCTTGTATATCATAGAAACTAGAACTAATAATTTTTTTTCTTTTTCATATTTGTTTTCCTCATCCCAAAATTAGTAGGAATTGCCTCATGAAGTGCTCGAAATATTCAAAAATTATTTTTGTTGCCCAATGTACCAGAAACCAGAGGTAGAAAAGTGTTTGATTTTCATGGGATATGCCCCCGTATGAAGCCACTGTGATCACTAAACTATTTCTTAATGGAGAAAAGTTCCCGAGGCTACTCGTGTTTCAGTTTTTTACAACATGGAGTCAAACTAAGCCATCCATTATCTTTTCAAACGTTTCAATTAGAGAGGCTGGAGGAATGTCTCTTGATTGTGCTAATAGAATTTTCGAGCAAGTCCAGAGGTCAGTATGGACAGTTATTAGCGTCAGGCAGGAATAAAAACATGTCACAATGACCTCTGTGAACCACAATCTGTCTCCACATCACTTACCACTGTCATCTCACAATATACTATGTCCTTGTTTAAGCAATTGTAGCCACATTTTTGGGTAGATTATCAGAAAGGTCTGACAGAAGTTTAAAATTTCACTTACAAGGGGCCAGCTGGCGCCATGAACTTCATGCGCGCGTCTGTAAGAACGTTTACTGAAATATTGGCTTTGGCGAAAACAAAGTCACAGATTACAGGGTTGGAAGTGGTGTAAGGTAGTGCTCCAGGTGACTAAAGGAAAATTTCTTAACCCTAGGGGTACTTCTTCCCCTTTAAACTGTAGAAATAAGCTTAAACAAAATAAATTAGTAATTCTACCTGAAAATATAGTTTTAGATTGATTGTATGATCGAGTTGCTTTAATCAGAATAATTCCATGCCCTCCACAGAAACTGGAAGTGTAAATGTAGAACTTTTTAAACAGTGCAACATATTTACGGCACCTCATTCTGTGATCACTTATGATATATGAAGAAAATCAGTAGAAATTGGTGAATGAAACCTTCCGGGTCGGAGTTTAGGATATCTCTTACATATAGCATTATAAGAATTGAGCAAAACATGGCAGAAACTTAGGAAGGACTGCAGGTTATAGATTGCGGATCTCATTTCATGAGTCGTCTTAAAAGACCTTGACCTCTGCGTCGGTAATATGAAAGTAAATGCGAGCAATTTTCATAGTAAAAATCAATAAAACTAACATTTAGAAGAAAGTATAACACCATTAGTTATTTCAAAAGTCAATAGAAGTTAAAATAAGTTGTGTGCCACTTGAGCATGACAGTTCTGCCCCACTCCTCTGTCAGGGGCAGCATTACTTGAGGTTTAGGTTTACAAGGTATGTGTATCTGCAGGAAATAACTGAATTAGAAGACCGGCTACATTGCCTCTCGCCTTGTTTATGGGGCTGGCCTTTTGTTGCCTAATGATTACTGCAAGCCAGCGACAAAAGAGAACGACTCCCTTTGAAATTTGTCATGTTTTGGCAAAATATCCACAGTGTACACGGAGTAAATTCTTGATAGTGAGCGGAATGGTCCAGGGGGTATTCGAGAGGCCTCGAGTTTACATTTTTTTTTTGTTATCCCCGTCACTTTCCAAGGCAAGCATTGAATATTTAGGAGCACATATTTAATTCCCAAAGTTTACCATCCAAGGTCTTTCTTACCCTTAAGCTCCATCCTAGTTCCAAAACAACAGTAAAATGAAAATAAAAGATAATAGGTAATACTCTGCCATCTATTCACAGATAATAATGAAAACGGGTAGATTCAATTCCATCGGCCCCGGCACTGAAGTATCAGAGGTATTAGTGGAACGGATCTAAATATATAACAATCTTATGATAGCTACGAAGCGAATTCTTACCGATCAGCAGGTCCTACAGAAGTGTGTGGTACAATTATCAAATATCCATTGATTCCATTCCTTCATGTTTGACTCTCACCCCAAGACAAGGAAGTATGGAATTATTTCCTTGCTCTATGTAATACCTTGCCAGTTAGATTTGAAAATATAGCAGACATTTTTATATGTATAAAATAATTATTCACTGCTCTCTTTGGAAACATAGCCACATGTATAAAACTTACAATACTTACAGAACTCTACGTGGTACTCGATGTAAGCAAAGGTATCAGGCTCACTCCGAATAAATTAAGAATTAAACAAGTCGAGGTCTCAATTCCAGAAATTTCGCGCGCACTGCCTTTGTGAACATGTGTCGAAGCTACCATCTGCCCATTACATATAATAGGAGAGGTCAGCTGTCTACCACTAAGGCCTCTGTGAACATGTGATGGTTTGGTAGAAGCATGACAGCTAGAAGGCTCTAGCTTTGTGCCTCACACCGGGTCACGAGATATCTCCTAACTAATCCTTTTTGATGGACAATGTGTTATAGGATGTAAAATAAACAGAGAAGAAAAAAACGTTTGTCTGTATTTTACAAGTTATACAGAATTATACCCCAAATAAGCTCTTCCAGAAACTTTAACATAGATATTTTGTTAAGCAAGGAAATATTTTAAACATCAAATATTTTATTCAAAATTATTATATTTTGTAGAGAAAAATAAATAAATAAATATACTGAAATATGTTCCATATAAAGGGTAGTGGAACTTTAATAAAACTCCCCATGTCGTATCCTTGGAAGATGCTGAACCTAGATGCCAAATTTTCTAATGTATGCTACTTTTAATTTTGTAGTTAAACTGTTTAAAAGCACAAAATGTGTGTGCGGATTTTTTTTTTTTTTCTTCAGAAAACTATTTTTTAATTTGCTTTAGAACGTCTTTTCTTTGACGAAATCTGGATATAGATGTGTTGGTTGGAGTATCATATTGCTTCTATCTAGCATAGTCAAGTGAAAGAAAAACTAAAAATACATTTTTTTAATAATAGAGCCTAGGAACATGTCTAATAAACGATTTTGAAGATGAATTGTTATAAAACACTTTGAATCATTCTCAAAATGTTCCAGAGATATTAAAGCCTAAACACACAAGTACAAAATAGCCTGATTAATTCCCTTTAAACGAGAATGAAAAATATTAGTAGTTCAAAAACAGATCACGTAATGCAAAGTTAAGCAACTGTCTCTATAATCATAGGCATCTTTAGTAGGGAGTAGCAAGTTAGTAACGTAACCCAGAGTGCGACAGCCCAGGATCTGCCAACCCGACTGCCGGCCTCACGCCCACATACGCAAGGTAGAGGTGGGCGATCATCCAACCGATAGGGGGAAGATATGTGGTGAGCATCGCGGCATATCCCAGCCGAAATGTTGACTTTAGTGACCAGGGCCACTTACCTATCATAAGCTCCTCAATTTCCTCACGATGCTGAGTGGGCACCGGTCCTATACCCGGGACTTAAAATCCGCACCCCCAGGGGTGGGATGGACTTCGGGCCGCTTTCCATGTCAGGGAGACAAGGCAAGATGCCTTAGCCCACTACGCCACGGCACAGGACGTAGCAAGTTAGCGCTACCCCCAAAAATATTATAATCAAACTATTCATTAAATAAATAATGGTATTTTTATTAATAAAGACTCCCTAGAACTCATAGAAAGTCTTTTATCTGTACAAGCCATGCTCATAGACAGATGCGGGGAGAGATATTTGAAGGTGTAGTTTCGTTAGCACAGAGCTATATGACATGTATACATTCAATGGAAATGATAATAGCTCCATTGCCAACTAATGTGTTGCCTGTATCACACAATAAACAGGCTTAGGAGGGCGGGAGGAGGTTCAGTTAGAACAGCCCTTGTTTTGATCGTCTTCACTCCCTCAACATTCCATCGTCTACTCATTAAATATATTTAATCCCCATTTTTTAAATGACATATCTTTAAAAAGCTACTTAAGGTTCTGTTGCCCCATGTCACATTTGCTGGTTCTTTATTTTGAAAAGAATAAAAACACTTCAGCGGAACATAATACTGAAGGTAGACACTCAGAAAGACATCTTACTACGTACGAGAGCTGTTCAATAATGAATGATGACATTTTTTTTTGACAACGCACCTTTACTCATCCTCATAATTTTGATGGTCCTCCTAAAATAGTCTCCCCTGAATGCGATGCACTTGTCCCAGCGTTTCTGCCAGTCTTCAAAGACATGCTGGAAACCATTTTTTGAGAGATCCTTCAAAATTGCCTCCGCAGCCTTCACCACTGCTTCTGATGAAGCATAATGCATCCCACGAAGGCGTTTCTTCAATTTAGGTAATAGAAAAAAGTCACATAGGACTAAATCCGAACTATAGAGAGGGTCAGGGATTCACTTCACGTTGATTTTCGCAAGATATTCGGCAACAACATTGGCAGTATGCGGCCGCTCATTATCTTGGTGCAGCATCCAGCCTGCTTCATGAAAATGTAGTCTTTTGCGCCTGATATGGACTTGCAATGTTTTCAGGACATCCCTGTAATATTGTCCAGTTGCTGGTGTGTGTGCAGGTACAACATGCTGTTAAACCATTCCATGAATATCAAAGAATGAGATGACCATAACTTTCCCAGCAGAAGCAACCACTTTTGCTTTTTCGGGGGTTTGTGATGAAGGAGATTTCCACACTGAGCTTTGCTCTTTGCTCTCAGGATCAAAATGATGTAGCCAAGTTTCATCAGCAGTGATTACGATTGAAAGAAACTCCGGATCTTCCTCTAACATGAACTTTAACTGCATGTTACCTCCATTGCAGTGGTAGGCGATACTGAACATGTCTGAACTTGCCTGGTTCTCACAGGCGGAAACCAGGAGTACCAACAATGAACTACTACGGCGTGTGTGTTTCATATTAAGCTAACGAATATAATAAGATTGAATTTTATATACCTGATTTCAGCCAGAAAACAATTGAACATTTCTTACCCGAAATTATAGATAAGTATATTCTCTCATCAAATAGTCGAGGTTATCTTTTTAATGAAATCTCGCGATTAGATCGAAAACCATTCACTGTTGTACTTTTTTGTTCTCTCCCTCTTTTCTCTTTCTTTTACATTAGCATCAAACTCAGTGTAATTTTATATCATTAATAAATGCAGCTCCCAAGATTTTTAGTCACCGGCTGCCACTATTGAAAATAATTAGAAATTCAAAAATTATCATATGACGCAAAGAAACACAGCTATCTCTATAAAGCCAGATGGTAAATACACTGTATGACGAAGGTATCTTTATCTGTTACCATGACAACATCACGTCCGCAGTTTATAGCGAATGATGTCCCTGTGGACAAATGACAATAGTGTGCCAAGGTTCAGGCTATCAGCTGCAAGCTTTGCATTCCACCGCTTTCTTATTTGCGCAATCTTAAGTGCAATGACTAAGTGATGTAGGTGCTATGTCGCTCTTGCTAAATAAACACAAGTTTACCAACATTTGCGTGACTACTTTGGCCAAAGGTTAAAGGTTCGTTGACCGTTTCGCACTAGAGAGAATTATATGGTATCAGGAAGTTATCTGAAGTTATCTACTTGAATTAAAAATATGGCTCGAGAATTTGCATTGAATGTAGGTTTTATTTAGAGACGTTTAGGAAAATATTTATAGGTATGCCAGTATTCTAAAGAAAATGTAATGAATAAGTCCAATCTGATATTGCAATACGGTGACCAGCGAATGGGCGTGGGTAGATGTTTTGGCAGTTTAAGTCCTCCATCGCGCCACAGTCCCACAGTAAAAGAATCTGATACATTCCTACAACTTTCTGTACCAATGCTTCAATTTACATATATTCATTATGTAATAGTTTTATACATATTCATACACAAATTAGCCCGCCTCAGTAGCGTAGATGGTAGCATGCCCGAGTTTGAATCTCGGTTAGGGTGAGTTACCTGGATAAGGTTTTTCCGGGATTTTCCCTTATCCTAACAGACGAATGTCGGGTAACTCTAAGCTCTATGGACCCCGGACTCATTTCACCCATTCCATTCATCGTCCGATATGGCTTAAAGTTGGAGGACGTAAATTACAAAAGATAAAAAATAATGATATTCAAAATAGGATCGATACTTAGGAAAGGAGAGGAATGGTTCATAGGAAACCAAAAGGTAGAAGTGGTAAACGAGTATGACTATTTAGGTGTAAGGATGTGTAGTAGTGGAGGATGGGGTGCACATGTCAGAAAAGTGATAGCTAATGGCATGACAGCAATGTCAGGGGTAAGAATATGAAAACATAAACTGGGGATGTCAGATGGTTAGAAAGAATGTATGAAGCGGTCGTGGAAGCCGGAACAATGTATGCAGTGGAGTCATGGGGCACATCAGAGATACATACAAAATTAGACCAAATGTATGGATTGTTTTGCAAAGAACTAATAGGGCTGCGAAAATCGGCACAAGAGAGGTGACATTACTAGAGCTAGGTAATACAAAAAGGAGGGGAATAATAATAGAGAGAATATTGAAATTCTGGTACAAGTGTATTAAAGGGCAGAAAGGGGAATTATTGAATCTGTGCATGGAGCAACAGAAAAGCATTAAAATACAAATAGTTGGTGGTAGGAATTGGGAAGAATGATATTAAAGATAGGCATGGGAGATCTATGGAGAGCAGAGGAGACAAATTATAATGGTTTTTGGAAGGAAGTGAGAACTAGACTACAAGACATAGATAGGCAAGAGATATGGGAAAGTATAGAAGAAAAGAAATCTTTGGAATTTGATAAACAAAGACAGAATGTGGTAGGGAAAAATATATAGATCAATGTGGCAAAACTTGAAGAGAAGGCATAGCATGGATGAGAGTAGCAATATTATACTTAAAAGGGTTGAGAAGTAATGAGGTAGGGATATGTGAATTTTGTGGAGACGAAGAGAGTTGGAGCTAACAAATTACAGGAGAAAAATATGGGATAAGAATTGGGACAGTTTGAGCAAAGAAATATTGCCGGTACGCATGCTAACGGGGATGGGGGGAAAGAAAAGTAGATGTATAGGAGATTTCTTATATAGGATAAGAGAAAAGTGGATTAGGGTAAAAGAAGCTCAGGTCAAGAAGAAATGACACCAAACTGCTCAGGAAAACCAAAGACTTATAACCAGGGGACCTGAGTCAGTGACTAAATCTTAGGTCAGCAATTTTATTGTACAGGAGGTATAATACAGCATGTTCTATGTTAAATGTTATTAAACTGAATTTGTAATGGATACTGTACAAATAAATAAATATAAAATATCATATATTATTCCAAGCATACATCTACTGAAATTATTATATTGCTAATTTTCTTGTGGATGTAAGAGAAATAATGAAATTCAGAAGGTGTTAAGTGATAGAATCCTATTTCAAGAACTTGTCGGTATGTCTGCTTAGCCAGGAGTTAAAACAAAAGGAAAATGAGGAAAATATTTAAGTATTTGAAAATTGAAACCAATAAAAAGGAATGCCTAAAAATGTTTTACTTAAAAAGTAAATAAAGGATTTGACAAATTATGTGGATTAACGAGATCAACACTTTTGTACAGAAAGACTTTGTCTATAGTTTACCAGTTATGCCAAATTCAACCAGAATGAAGAGGGCCTCAAGGATATTTCAAGAAAATTCAAGATATATACATTTCATTTATCATGAAACAATCTTAAACATGTGGTATTTAGATTAAAATCCGTAGTGTCATCTCCGAGAAAATTGAACCGTTGGGAAAAGTTACATGTAAAGAGTAGTTTGCGTTGGAGGATTTTTGTTTTTAACTTTCTTGCTGCATTTTTTGGAAGATGAGCTTAATTACTAAGCTTGGTTTTTAACCATTATATCTTAAGTGATAGCGTTTACAATGGGCACAAATACGAGGGTAGTCTGATAAGTCCCGGGCCTCACAATAAAACAAAAGTATTTTCTTTTCTTTATTTCTCAACATAATCTTCAGAACAGCTAATACGTTTGTTGAAAGGCTAATATGGTGTTCTAATTTAATTAAACAATTTTTGTAGTGCGATTTATCATGGTACTAAAAATAGACAGGTACCCTACAGGTGGTAGTCATTGGGTGCTAGATCTGAGATTTGTCGTGAAGAAATAACATTTTTTTCTTTGCCAAATAAGATAGTTTTCTCTTCACTTCATCCCTCAAACCTTACAGTAAGCTTGCATAGTAGTCACCAGTGGTCTATTACCCTTTTCCAAGTAATCAATAAAAATAATTCCCTCTGCTTTCCAGAAAACACTCGCCATAACCGTGTTAGCTGATAAATTGACTTTGACTTCTTCGAAGTTAGTTCATCTGGCGCAATCCCCTGTTTTGAATGTAATTTACTTTCTGGAGTGTAGTGATGTATACAAGTTTCATCCTTAGCCGTCTCAAAAATTTACTGAGATTTTTACGTTAGAGCTCAAAATTATTAACAGAAACAGTTCTTCTTTGCAACTTTTCATCAGGTGTCAACAAACGCGGCACCCATTTTGCACAGACCTTGAGAAAGCCCAAAAAGTTACTTAAAATGTTACCTGCACGTTCTTTTGATATGTTTACATTGTCTGCTATCTCAAACAACTCTAATCTGCAGTCTTCCAGTATTAACGATGAATTTTTCCAAAGATCACTGCAGTTGTGACTTCCAGAGGGCGTCCAGAGCGAGGCTCATCACTAGTGCTCGTATGTCCTATTTTAAACTCTGCTACCCACCTTTTAATCATTGTACATGAAGGGCCAGAGTGTTTCAATGTACTGTCCATTTCCTTCTTGATTCTTTTAGCCGTAAGGCCTTTCAAATGTAAGTATTTAATCACTGCTCTTTTTTTCCAAATCCTCCATTTTCGTGAAACCTCTACTATATGAGCAAGATTTCTTGAGCGTTCGGGTCCCAAGTCCTCATTCGGTAGGTTTCGCCTATTTCCGTAATCACAGATGACAACTTTGAAACAGGAAATGCGCACGGTGACATCTGTGGTATCTAGTGGCTAATATGCTAAACTTTCACCAGTACGCCATTTCATTTTTAGCAATTTTGAGGTTAATTATTAGTTAACCAGTTTACAACAAATCTGAAAGCAAGATTATGTAGTCAATGTTATGGCTCTGAAAAGGGGACACGCTATTTTTTGTCTACCTCCGTCTAACTGTGATCTGAAGTCAATTGAGCTGGCGTGGGCAAAAATAAAGAATACCAAGTACGCAATGTTAACGAGAGCTACAAATCTGGGGAAACTTGATATAGAAGCGACGGATTGGGAAGGATATGATAAGAAGGTCCAAGAGCTGGAAATGCAATATTGGAGAAACGATGGTGTAATAGAAAATGCAGTTAATGAAATTATTAACACATTAGAGGATACAAGCGATGAAACTGACGCAGTAGACTTGGAAATTTAAGAATCACAAAGCGAGTGAGTGTGTATAGCTGTCATAATATTTGTTTTCTACTTTTATGTGTTTCATAACAGTAAATATATAAGCATGCAGCCTATCGAATAGAGTTCAATTGTTTGTTGCCACATCTCATACCTTCACTTATCTTACCGCAATTTGGCTGAATTGTGTTTTTCTAGGTTGACCACACTGCAGAAACAAAAACGTGTTAGCTCTCTCTTCTTCCCCTCTGCCCGCACCACACCGTAAATCCAGCGCTCAATAAATCTTGCGCATATGTTACACTTCTCTTGTTTAAAATCCTGTCATTCAAAACTAAACACGCTATTGAGCTGTAGCTATGGAAACAAGCTAGTCTAGAGTTAAACTATATGATGCTATCCGTCAAACTGGCACAGTGGTGCCATCTCTATTCTGAGGCCCGGAACTTGACAGAAAATCCTCGTACAGACTTTTTTTAAATAAATTATAGGAATAACGGTACCTAAAAACACTTTTCCAACGAAACACTGGGCCTGAATTTTTGGGTAGAATACATTACTTCCGCCACTTACTACACGTAGAGGAGAAAGTAAAAGGGCGTTGAACCATTTAACAGCGTGTGGTGTCTGTATTTAAAATAGTTTGGCAAAGCAAATTGGGAAAGTACAGTGATTGTACAGTAAAATGGGTCGATTACGGCATCATGATCGTGAGCTGTTTACATGCTGGCAGTCTCCTGCGTTGCGTACTGCCTTACTTCACTGCACTGACTACCATAAATAATCGGACAGACTTTGCATTTCACTATGGAGTGCTCTATAAAGCGGGATAGACTATGTGTATCAATCTCAAGGTACTCCTTGTGTTAAACAAAAATCATTTGCTATGAATATCCATTTTAGAGATTGAAAATGTGGCTAAACTAAGAGCTTCCCCATTCAAACATGTTTACATCATGAGTTTACGACACAAAAAGAATCGGACAGCACAAATAAAATGCAATACAAATGAATAGGTGAACTCTGTCAGTAGACAAAACAACATCGTAGAAGAACTACGTCAACTGTGCACCAAGAATAAGGCAAGAGCATAGTATGGGGCCCAGATGTAAACAGAGTATCTTTGAACAGAGACAGTGATCTATGACTATGAACAGAATAAAACATATCGGGAAATAGCAGAGATTGTGAATCTTAGCAAAAGTACGGTTAGTGACATAACTCACCGGTACAGAATTGAATCTCGACCAAAGCCAGGGCAACCAAAACTTCTTACCGATAGGCAGGAAGGCAAAACGGAATCCGCGTATAAGTGCTCCGGTGTTTTGTGCTGAGAATCAGGAAGAACTTTTTTTCTAATTTTTTTTATTGATCGATCAGCAGTGCAATACTTTACAGATCAGAGTGAAAAGAAGGTAACAGTACAATAAGAACAATAACACTCAGCGGTAGGCTAACAGGCCGCCCCCTAACTACATTAAGTTAGAACTCCAATAATACTCTCTGAGAAATTATGTCAATATTGGAGATGTAAGACAGACATCAAGCACTAGAATCACTGGAATCAGATGTATCACTTAGAAGCAGGTCCTGTGGCAGTCTCCTCTTCAAGCGTGAGGGCTGGCGCGTGCGGACGCCGATGTTATAATGCACAGCTCCTGGAACTTCTTGCAGCGTGGAAAAGAAACGACGAGTGATCCTGCGAATGTAGTCGTGATCAGGTAACAGTCCTAGTTCGTGATAGAGCTGCTGATTACGGATGAACCATGGAGCGTTGGTAGCGATGCGCATGAAGCGATTCTGTATAACCTGAAGACGACGCAGATGACATGTGTGTGCGGCCCCCCACACTTGGCAGGCATATGTAATAAGCGGACGAACGAGTGATTTGTAGAGTAACAATGAAGACTGTAGGCCGAGGCTGGAACGGCGATGCAACAGAGGTGAGAGTTTTGAAAGTCGCCCGGTGGCCAGTGATATAAGACGATCGATATGAGCACGCCAGGTCAGTCGAGAGTCCAAAAGCACTCCAAGGTATTTAACGGGAGTTGTAGTGGGGAGGCAAGGGACATTGTTCCTGTAGAGACACAATGAAGTAAGCGGAATATATCGGCGAAGAGTGAAGATTTTAGCCTCGGTTTTCTGAGGGTTCAATGAGATCCGCCAAGTGCTGAACCAATAAGTTAGGCGATCTAAAGAGAGCTGTACTACTTGTTGTGCGTGCTGGAGATTAACATGAGAATAATATAGTACTGTGTCATCAGCGTAAAGAGCTAAAGAAGTCGGAGCTAAGTCAGGAATATCAGAAATGCATGTATTAAATAGAGTCGGGGCCAAGATAGAACCCTGTGGGACACCTGCGGTAATATTACATGGGGATGAAAGCTTTCCACCAATGCGTACTGAAAAGCTGCGGTTCAGGAAGAACTGGGACTGACAGCCCTGAAACAGTGAGAAGGGCCATGAGAAAATAAGATTTTAATGGTCGCGTAGCCAGAAAAAAAATACCATACATTTCCAGTAAGAATAAAACGAAGCGATTGCACTTTACCAAAGACTTTGTTAACAAGACAACCGATTGGTAGGGCCAAGTTATTGTTTGTGACGAAAGCAAATACAACCTTGCTGGTTCCGATGGCAGGGTGGTTGTGTGGAGGAAACCAAACACGGAGCTGAAAGAGCGCAATTTAAAAGGCACAGTCAAATACTGCGGAAGGAGTGTAATGGTATGGGACAAAATTTTCTCTGCTGGAGTGGGAAAGCTCAGCCATGAACAAGGAAGTCTGTTTTAGACTATTACAGCAAAATTTACAACAAAGTGCAGAAATGATGGGTATTTTGGAAAGCTTCTCATTTTATCAGGATAATGATCCGAAGCATACGTCCCACATTGGGCAGCTATGGTTACTTTACAACTATCCTCATGTACTGCATCCACCCCCTCAGTCACCGGATCTTAATCCCATAGAAGCAGTATGGGATAAACTGGAGAAGGCCGTGAGGAAGACCCCAGCACCTCCAAGCAACACTTGAAGGAGACATTGCAAGAGGAATGGAGCAAACTTTGTACAACTTACCTGAAACACCTGGTTCACAGTATGCCGAATAGGTTGCGAGAAGTAATGAAAAGGAGAGCGAGAGTCACAAAGTACTAAGCCATATTTTGTATCACACTCGAGTTATGTCCGATTACTTTTGAAAACCAAAAACTGTCATATTTCTTTTTTTTCTCTTAAATAAGCACGCATTATATAACTTTTATGTGAAATTACATTTATTTTCTTACAAGAACGAAACATATAACTGTCGATTAACATTAATTTCAATAAAATAGCGCATCAAATGTTAATTTTCACTTTCAAAACTTAGTACTATGCTTTGTCCGATTATTTCTGGGAGTCTCTGTATATGAGGGCCAGAGTTCCAATTTTGATTAAGTTGTATTATACAGAGCTTTCCCTTATCCTAAGATGACAAATACCGAATAAATTTAAGCTCTATAGAACCCATTTAAACACCATTTCATTAATTAATGGCCGTATATGTCCTACCAGATTAAAGGCTGTTAAACTTAAAAAAAGTTGAAATCCTGTAGCTATTTGGTTGTTTCTACGATCTCATGCCCCTTGTATTAACAAAGAACTTTATAATGAAACTATTGCTACAAAGATTTACCATGTGTAATATGGAGAATATAAAAATAAAGTTACTAAAGAATAATTTTTCTAGAAATCTTATAGAAATAAACAATAGTGAGTAGAGAAAATATTATGAGCGCAATACAACGGATTATTTTTCTTTAAATAACAATAACTTGAATGTTTCTATGAAAGGGTAGAGCCAGAATGAAAATTTAGTTGTCTCATGTGTTTATGAGAACCCCTAAGTGGTTTACTGGGAGAAACACGAGTCAGTTGGAGAATTTAGTGTGGTGTCGTCATGTTGGCAATAGTAGCTCAAATGGTTAGAGCGGCTGGACGGAAACCAGAAGGTCCGTGGTTCAAATCACGGCTAAGGCATTGAATTTTTCAGTGTGGCTCTACCCTTTCATAGTGCGTCCTACACACGGCTAGTATGAAAGAACAATTACTTTCAATTGAATGTTTCTGTTCTATGATGTATCTATGATATGCATTTTACCCATTATGAAAATAAATTATAACTGGAATTGTCAGGCTAAATCTTATAGCTTTTACCAGCAATCAGTAACCCTATAAACGCCTAACAATATATCTAACTCTGTCTTTCTCCACTCCGGCATGTTTACGGCGTCAAAATTTTTGTTTCAACTGTACAAGAGAGGGCAATCCAACATCCAGAAATAATAAATGCATAATGTGCTTGACATCTATTTAAAGAACGCGGGTGATGGGGCATAAAAACCGCAGTAACTCACATTCGAGAAGGTAACTGATACCTGACTTGCCCTCAGGGGACGTGCACTTCCATGAAAAATAACACTTGGGCTTATCTTGTCTGCCCATCTTCACTGTGCTCCACCCCCCCTCCAGCTTTATTTTAGAAACAATCTCATTTTAAAATTCTTGGAATATGCAGGACTATTTTTAAAACATTACCTTCATGAACATTGATATTATCTTTCTCCCAACTTCCAAAGAAAACGTACAGTCGTGGCTGACTATAAAAGAACAAATTGTGCTTTCTGTTTTCAAATTTACCGTTCTTATTTTGGTCACATTTTTGAATGGAAATATTAATTCCACACAAAACTCAATATTAAAAACTTAATAGGAAATATATGTTTTGAAATCAGCAGAGGAAGATCAATACTAAACTTCTTCTTTTAGTTCAGCATTTCCAAGTTTAGACACAACAGTTTTTAAGATCCCCACTATCGAACCATCTTTATTATGGGATCTTTCACGAGGGCTATTCAATAAAGAATGATCATAATTTTTTACGGTCATAATTTTTCGCACTAAAATCCAATCTTATTATATTCTGTTAGCTGAATATGAAACAAACACGTCGTAGTAGTTTCATTGATGGTACTCCTGGTTCCCGCCTGTGAGAACCAGGCAAGTTCAGACATGTTCAGTATTGCCTACCGCTGCAATGGAGGTAACATGCAGCTAAAGTTGATGTTAGAGGAAGATCCGGAGTTTCTTTCAAACGTAATCACTGCTGATGAAACTTGGCTACATCTTTTTGATCCTGAGAGGAAACAGCAAAGCTCAGTGTGGAAATCTCCTTCATCACCAATCCACAAAAAAAGCGAAAGTGGTTGCTTCTGCTGGGAAAGCTATGGTCATCTCATTCTTTGATATACATGTAATGGTTTATCAACAAGCTGTACATGCACACACATCAGTAACTGGACTATATACTACAGGGATGTCCTGAAAACATTGCAAGTCCATATCAGGTGCAAAAGACCACATTTCTGTGAAGCAGGCTAGATGCTGCACCACGATAATGCGCGGCCGCATATTGCCAATGTTGTTGCTGAATATGTAGCAAAAATCAACGTGAAGTGCATCCCTCACCCTTCCTGTACTACGGATTTAGCCCCATGTGACTCTTTTCTATTCCCTAACTTCAAGAAGCGTCTTCGTGGTAGGCATTATCCATCATCAGAAGCAGTGGTGAAGGCTGCTGAGACAATTTTGAAGGATCTCTCAAAAATGGTTTCCAGTATGTCTTTTAAGAGTGGCAGAAACGCTGGGACAAGTGCATCGCATTCAGGGGAGAGTATTTTGAGAAGGACCATCAAAATTATGAGGATGAGTAAAGGCACGTTGTCAAAAAAATTCTGATCTTTCTTTATTGAACAGCCCTCGTAGTTATTTTTTATTTTCTCAAAAATTATTCTTATGACTAATTAAATTATCACATTTTTTCAATATTATTTTAAGTCGCTTCAACTCACCATTTTGTGTCTAAACCTATCAACACATCTTTTAACCTCACACCCAATGGTAGAGATAAAAACAATCGTTTTCGTGACCTACAGGCTGCTTCTTATCGTAGTTCTTAAATGCATCACGATAGTAGTTGGTCACTGGTCCTAAATTTAGGTCGATAAGGTTACACATCGATGGTTGCGTTCGAATTCCAAAAATTTCCCTCCAACAACATGAAAAATATATTAAATACATGGTTTATGTAAAAATACATTATGTGTTTCAAATGGGAAGAGTTCTGGACCGCAACGAGATCCAAAATCTCATCACGTGCTTTTTGTTTCCAAAAGTCGTCTTCTTGTAGTTCATCTGCATATCTCACGCAGTTTTCCTAGCCTTGTGTTACCTAGTCAACCTCAGTCAATTTAAAAGTATTATTTCTGTTTGGAATATAATTTGAGCCCATATTAACTCAATTGGATTGTACTGGTAGTGGAAAGGGGGAAGGCGGATTACCTGGTATCTCATTTCAATTGCAATTTAATCTAGCTGATGCACTTTTCCCTGGTTTTAAACGGAACAACAACTGAATAATAATGCTTTGAACTCTCTAGAGTAAATAGAGATTAAGAACCATTCATAAACGTACAATGCGACATTTCACGTGCTGCCAAGTAGCATTCTACAGACCAACAGGAAGTCCACTGTTTGCTCTCTCTCGAATTTAACAAACACCTTCGCTTATTCGAAGCAATTCTTTCATCAGGTCACGTCGAATGTTTATATTTCAGTTCTAAGTAATTACAAATATACGTACATGCATGCCTGCCAACCAATTATGATGTTAATTACAGTGTTTACGTCGCAATGCATTGTTATAGTATATTGGTACTCTATTTATTTGTATTAAGGAAACTATATGAACTAAAAATATGTGGTTTTCACGGTTACGTTAGACAATTACTCTCTATCTTCTTCATGCATAACTTTTTGCAAGATCTGTCTTAGCTCAAACAGTATTTATTAGAGATGTTTTCACTTAGCGCTCGTCACGCACCACTTACGGAGAAATCAATATGAATGCATCATTTCCCATTTAAAACACATAATAGTGTATTATCCATAGAAATTATTTTTTCCTACTTTACATTGGGGAACTGCTAAGCCACTATTCTTTTGTTTCTCGTTATAACAGCATACAGAACTCACTTTCTAAAAATCTGACTATAGTTTCGATATCCCGTATCGAATAATTTCTGCAGACATTTATTTGGGTGAACTTGAAGGAGATGGAAAGATAAACAAGCATAGATTTCAAAAGAGTGGATAGAGAACTCCACATGAATGTAACTCATCCTGTATTGTCTCAGTTGTTTAGGCGAGCCCTCAGCCAAGTGGATCAAGTAGAGAAACCCGTCCCTGTCTCTATATTTAACACGTCGTGGTCGTCATGAAGAGGTCAAACTAATGTGAGTTTTATGTAATTATAAAGATGTCAAGTACACAGCACACTGCTCGATCCTTGGCGAGGTCGAATCTTGTTTCAGCCTTATTTCCCTCATACGTTGAAGACACTCCAACATAAACAAAACTTGTTTCTCCTTTCATGTTACGGTAGTGTGTACTGGCTAGATCTCACAGCTTATCATGTTGAACAAGATATCCATTGTTAGATTGGATTAGATTATATTAGATTAGGTACAAAAGAGGATTTCGGCACAAAAAACAAATAAACAAAGAGGGCCGGTTGCACCTACTGAGCTACTGAGAAGATAAAGTGAAAGCAGGACATGTATCGGGCGACAAACTCGGGTCCTTAACGTTTATAGGAGCGCAAGCCTGTCTGTCCGCATAGAGGTTCGTCACACATCAGGACAGATAGTTTACTCAGAGAAAATATCTTGTCAGCCTTCCACTCTCTGAACCTCTGACTCGAAAAATGACAAAGGAATGAAATAATAAGAAATGGGGGCAGAAATGTTCGAGGGATTGCAGAAATTGCAATCGAATAAGATCGAATTGATCTCCCGAATTCAAGTTTCATTCGCTATCTTGCTTAAGTATGGTATGTTGAGAAGCGCTGTGGCCCACACATGCTCAGTCGAACTACGGATCTTCTGGTCTCCGTCCAGCCGCTCTAAACCATTGAGCTATTATGGTTAGTCAAATGGAGAATTTAATGTCATGTTCACGCGTTGGTCATAGTAGCTCAGTGGTTTAGAGAGGCTGGACGGCAACCAGAAGATCTGTGTTTCAAATCCCGGCTATGGCATTGAATTTTTCAGTCTGGCTCTACCCTTTCATAGTGCGTCCTACACACGGCTAGTGTGAAAGAACAATTAATTTCCGTTACAAATACTGTTTATCCAAGTATACTTATTTTATAAAGAAATATTCGTACATTACTTTCTCTACTCAGTCTCGTACAAACTATTGTCACATACGGTATTTTTCTATCTACTTCATGATAAACGTTTGTATAAATGTTTCAATGCAGTTCCTTATAAGTGCAATAACAATAGGAGAGTATTGTAGAAGCATTAGTCAAATATTTTGAGATGTTTTATATGTTGACTTTAAAATTACCTTTATTTGCGTAATCGGGACGTAAAAAGGTATAACGTCTTCTTGACTGTGAAAAGTATAAGTAAATTCAAACCAATAACAGCTAATATACTGTTGAAATGGTTTGCTGCAAATAAGAAAGGTTTCTGACATAAATTGTGTTTTAACAAGATCTGCATTTTTTTTTTTATTTAATTCCTCCAATGTTAAGTCATATCGGACGATAAATGGAATGGATGAAATGATGCTCAAATGAGCCCAGGATCCATAGAGCTTATAGTTATCCGACATTCGTCTTACATGATAAGGGAAAACCCCGGAAAAACCTTATCCAGGTAACTCACCCTGACCGAGATTCGAACTCGGGACCTCTTGAACGTGAGACAGACTCGCTACCACCACGCTACCGAGGCGGGCAAAAAAGGGAATGGGTGAAATGATGCTCAAATGCGCCCAGGGTTCATAGAGCTTGGAGTTACCCGACATTCGCCTTTCAGGATAAGGGAAAACCCCGAAAAAAAAAACGTTTGCAGGTAACTCACCCTGACCGAGATTCGAACTCGGGACCTCTTGAAGGTGAGGCAAACATGCTATCACCACGCTACCGAGGCGGACTCATTTTTTGTGTGATATTTTGTTTCTTTTGCCTCGAAACACTTTTTATGAGTTATTCAGAAGTTATATGCAAGATTCATTTTGAGAAAATGGAACTTTTGAAATGAAACTTTTTTGAAACATATTCCAGGTAAAGCCTAGTCTTGGTGGAGGGATCCTTGGACTTTGCCAAGTTTGTTTTTAATCAATTTTCATTCTTAAATTTTGCTGTTCACACACACACACACACACACACACACACACACACACACACACACACACACACACACACACACACACACACACACACACACACACACACACACACACCGAATCACAAACACCTTTTATTGAAAATATATATTTCTTTTTAATTAAAGATTTCCGGCGAAATTTCGGTATCATATTTTTAAGAGGGAAGAAATACCTTCTCTATCTCCTATGCGAGTAGTAGTGAACGGACTTGTGAAGACGTTTTTGGCTTTGCGTTGATAATCCCAAGTAGAACATAATGCTATTACCTAACAGAAAATACATGTAAAATGAGACAAAAGCCACGGTTATAGCAACTAAGAGAACAGAAGGTCCAGACAATCAAAAGATAATCGGATCCGCTTCTAATTGTTACGATCTTTTTTCGAAATGTCGTTCCAATACTGCAAATGTGTCCAGAACTTAGCCATAAAATATCTGAGTAAATTATTTCAATTCTTCAGATTGGGTCAAGTTTCTGAATTTCAAAGACGTTTATTAACTTTTATGCAAGAAAGGTTTGCTATGTTTACTCTGTTCTCTAATTAATTTTATAACCAACGTATGCTAAATTATTGAAACTTTTTTCCAGCGTAACCATGAAGAAGTCATAAATAGTTAAAATTAACAGTTAAAATGGGCACTTTTATTGATAATTATAGCAATACGTGTTTACATTGAGGCCTGGTCATGGAGAATTTTCATATTTATGAGTTTAAATTCTATTTCCTGGAATACTGGTGTCAAAAGGTTTCAGTGTTACATGAAAACCGTGCAGTCTTTATCTTATTAAATAATTAATGGGCCAAAACAAAGTACGAAAGTTAAACTTTTACTGTAGTGTAATTTATGGATAATTGCTCGAACATTTTAATAATTACTACGCCGCCAAATTACTATATTACAGCCCATGTATATGTAAATGTCTGGATCTTGAAAGAAAAACTGGTAAAATGAGATGATGGTAAGTACATTCCTTTGTCAATGGTAACATTGCGCACCATTGGCGACTGATATGGAAATAAGTTAATATCACATCTAGGCATAGAAACTCATGAATAGTTGGCTTCATGTTGGAAACACTTAAACCATTATCCTCACAAATAACGTAAGCAACGGTAGCCAAGAGTCACTACGCAGATAAAATCTCTCATGAGTGCTCAGTACACGCTACGAGTAACAACAGTGTGTGCAAAAAATGGGAATGATTTGCCATTCGTTAAGTCCAGTAAGAGTTCAAATTACATAATTTCTTTATTTTCTGGTTTTAATGCTTGAAAATTTCTGTGTCTGGCGATATCAAAACGTGAGATAGTGTACTTTTAAGATCAGAAACATTGCTGTTCTGTTTGGTTTGGGAATGTATCAAAAGGTAGACTGGACTACTTTACGGAGGGGATTCGGCATGGAGACCCCAAACTTGATCTATTGTACCTATACCCCAAGTGGGGGAACCCCCGGGAGGAAAGATGAGGCCAGAGGAGACAGAGGGCAGCATGGTTACATTTTACTGGATGGAAATGCCCCTGCAGGCCAGAAAGAGACCGAGTTCGGAGACCGACAACTGTCTTACCGAAGAAGGAAGCTTTACTCACAGGATATCATCATAACATGCACCGCCGAGACTCCCGCCGACACTTCTAACTTGAAAGAGATCACACCATATGGGAGATGATGTGAAATGATAATGGAGATGAAATGGAGGGACAGTAAATTCTGGGCCCGCCTCGGTAGCGTAGATGGTAGCATCACGTTCAAGAGGTCCCGAGTTCGAATCTCGGTTAGGGTGAGTTACCTGGATAAGGTTTTTCCGGGGTTTTCCCTTATCCTAAAGGACGAATGTCAGGTAACTCTAAGCTCCATGGGCTCCGGGGCTCATTTGAGCATCATTTCACCCATTCCATTCATCGTCCGAGATGACTTTACGTTGGAGGACGTAAATTACAACAACAAAAAATCTGGGGATGTAATTAACCTACCCTGGCGACCCGAGAAAATCTCCGAAAAACCCATGGGTCAGGTAGGCCTACACGGGAATCAAACCTGGACCTCCCGAATGCGGGCTAGAGACGATTGCGCCTGAGACATCCCGCATCAATAGGTAGGAGAGGGTACGTTTTAACTTCAGTGCCAATGGACTCTCCCAGAGCAGTATGGCGGTATTTGTAAGTGGGCGGCTCGACATCAAAGACGACATTGAAGCTGATGAGAGACTATTTCTGACTACGCCGTCGACCTTCTGCTGGTGCTTATAACTGCAACCAAATGGCTATTAAACCAATGTTATGTCTGCTTCGTTTGATTATTATCATAGCTACTGGGACATTGTAATGAAAGTACACAGCTTGTTCCCTGTATACTGTTAAGGAAGAGTCAGAATGGATTCGTCACCAAGGTAAACAATCCTAGCAAATTAACGGAGAGAAAATATGTCTGCAAAATGCGAACGAAGCCCAATTAACAGTACTTTATGCACTATTGTTTTTCAATAAGTTTTATTTGTTATTTTTAAGAAAAAATTACGTGCAAAACTTACATTGTTATGTATTTATTGAAGAAACCTATCTTCTATAGCATTTGCTTATAACAGAGGAATCCAAAAATTTAATTTCAAAATTTCGTAGGAAAGCCTTCTTAATGTAGCTTTTCCATACGATAAGGGTTTTTTTTTTTTTTTTTTTTTAAAGAAAATAGCCCACACTAAACATTATTTTAGATGAAAATATTTAATAGGTAGCATCAAACTGAAAAATCCAATGGCACGGCCGGGTTTTGAGCCACAGATATGCTGGTTTCCGTTCAGTTGGCCTTACCCATTGAGCTACCATGGCCAACGTGCCCTCATGACATTAAATTATGGTAGCTTAATGGATAAGAGCGACTGGACGGAAACCAGCAGATCCGTGGTTCAAATCCCGGCAGTGCCATTGAATTTTTAAGTTTGACTATATCTATCCAAAACCTTAGCCTATACATGATTAGTGTGAAGGAACGATTAATTTCCATCAATTGGCAATATTTAAGTTATTTTCCCATAAGAGATCTATTTTGATTTCTGTTTAAGTACTAAATCATGATTTCTCTATTTGTCAAGATAGAGCATAGAATAACAAATGAAAACTGAGTTATTAATGAAGAATTTCAGTAAAAATAAAAAAGTAAACTACTCTTTGGCATCATATTGTATTTTAATCAATGTAAAACTCATATTCACTACAGTTTCAATAATGAATAGTATTTAAATTAAATATTTATTAACGAATTTAAATAAATCTTGCTTTCACTTGCCGCTGCATCTATGTCTACATTTGTACTCGTAAGTATCGCTATGAGCATATTTTGGTTTAACACATACTATATTTTATTTGTCAAATGTATTTAAAACTTCAAATATTAAATAGTATTTTCTTATTGATAATTAAAAACCTTTTACCAAATTTAACTAACTTTGACCTCGAATATAATCCATTTTTGGCATCTCATGTAACCTGAGAAGTTTCTTGTTTGCAATGACACTAATTGCGCAACCTGGAACACGTTAATGTAGGTCATTCCTTCGTTGACAGATGAACTTGTTCCAATAGCAATGTGGTTCAAAATAGCGCATACGTACACACACACACACCCACACACACACACACACACACACACGCACGCACGCACTTACTTTATCGTCTATTAGTGGTCAATTCAGAAAGGATTTCATACTCTCGCGAACCCGATGGCGACAGCGTGGCTTGTGTACACAAAGAGCCGGCAAATAAAGATAGCGCAGATATTTAACAGACGGATAGTTTATCACGGAAATAAAAGACTTGCCGATGCAGATAAGTGAGGTAAATAGAAATTTCTAGTGACTTCTTGACTGATAGAGATTATTCGGTTTCTGGTTTGTTTTAGAACAGTTAAGAAATTATCAGATGAGGTATTTAAGAAGGCAACGACTCGTCGAGAGCAGTCGTAAGCAGTAAACAGCTGTAGAGTGTTGTTGTAACGAGAGCTGATGTAATCAGAACACTGTTTGTTATAGTCATCGACCTTGGTAGACTGTGTGTATGTGACGTAATGCTGTTACTTGAGAATTGATCAGAGTGTATTTCTACGTAAATAAAGAACATTTGAATTTCTGCAAATTGGATTCTTAATTCTACGAAACTACTATGTCACAATATTGAGATTTTATCCATATGGACCTTTTGGAGTAATTGAACCTCCCTCATAAAAACTATTTTTATATGTTCATATGAGCATGACCGCGAACAACAAAAACGAGAAATTAAGTCCTTGATAAATTTTATTTTTAATTTCAGAAATTTACAAGCATACGAAAAGATCATTTTGATAATTATCGACCACTTTACACTGCCCCTAACACACATATACACCTCCTCACATGCATATGTATAATATATAAAATACTTGTATAAACATTAAAATGTTTATCTTGAAGTTCCTCCGTATACCCCTTCATTTTTGAATATATTTTGTAATAATTTTTATATCTGGGAAACATTAAAAGGTACGAAGAACATTAGCAAGAAAACTTAAACTCCACACATTGCATTAGAAACATATTTTCGAAATATATAATATTGTATACTTCATTTCTTTCTTACATACATTTGAAGCGTATAACAGATATGTGTACATGAGTTTTCACTGTGTATCACAGCTTGTGGCCATGGATCGAACATGAAATTATAATGTGAAAGAAAACCTGAGAAGAAAAGGATCATTAACCATCTCTAAAATTTTAAAGATACACCCAGTATTCCTGTCAAAGACAAGGTACGGTTTCCCAATACCTTACTATTTTTTTGAGAAACTGATTATAAGTAAGCTTTTTTATTAATAAGGATGTAGAAATACATGTTTCCTTATTCCTTGTATCATGTTTATATCGAATACTATTATTATATTTTATATTTATCCACAATTATGGTTTGCATTTCTCTTGCTGCATATGAACCTTTCTTTTGAACGTAAATTTTCTTGGCACTGTACCTACGCTGTTTGTAAATAAAATCATAATTGTTAACGATAAATAAAACAGATAAAACAACGAAATAATAAATAAGGGCTAATAGAGCGATCATTAATTTATCCAACAAGCAATTACACAAATTACCACATAGCCCGCCTCGGTAGCGTGGTAGTAGCATGTCTGCCTCACGTTCAAGAGGTTCCTAGTTCGAATCTCGGTCAGCTTGAGTTACCTGGATAAAGTTTTTACCTGGCTTTCCCTTATCCTGAAAGACGAATGTCGGGTAACTAAACTCTACGGACCCTGTGCTCATTTGAGCATCATTTTACTCATTCCATTCATCGTGCGATATGACTTAACGTTGGAGGACGTACATTAAAATAAAATACCACTACTCACATTTTCACGTAATTGAAATTTCTGATCCACAGCCATCACATAGCATTTTAATTTTAAAGGTTTGATAGCATGCTGGATCAATTTATGCAAAAATCATTATTACTGCAAGCTTTCTTAGAAATATATTTGCACTTCCTTCTAACTTTTTTCCAAGGCCGTCTATACTGAAACGGTGATTTAATTTCGGTGCTTATAACGATAAAGCTATTCAGAGAATTACAAACCATTTCTCTGTAGTTCACGTACGCGAGTGTCTGCCTAGAAACTGCGTCTCGCTTCTCTGCAAGATTTCGTCATATATGAAAGTTTGTGATCTAAAATTTACCGGCTTTATGGCATTATAACAAAACTAACACTCGATAACGCTAAAACCGTGACTCACTATGTATCAACCTCTGTGTATCACAGACTTTATATCAATATCGGCTTTATGGCATTATAACAAAACTAACTCTCGATAACGCTAAAACCGTGACTCACTATGTATCAACCTCTGTGTATCACAGACTTTATATCAATATCAGCTTTATGGCATTATAACAAAACTAACTCTCGATAACGCTAAAACCGTGACTCACTATGTATCAACCTCTGTGTATCACAGACTTTATATCAATTGATTAACCCGCATTCGGAGACGAGAGAAAATGTTGGGAAAAGCAAATCAGGATAGAAACAGGACCATTTCCTATAAAATTGACGAAGACACATACCTTTACGTCATTAAAGCTTCTATATACATATTCTATTAGTAATCAGTAGCTCATTTAATTGGAAAGTAACTTACTCCAAGTTTATAATTAATCTTGTCATTATATGTCAATGAAAACAATATAAATAACGTAACATAGTTTAAAATCAAAGCCCACTATGCTTAGTTTATATATTTACAAAATATTTATTGTATTTTAAAAGGAGGGCGAAAAGTTGTGCTTGTTACTTTTAGGCCCGATTGCATAAAAAATAATCTAAGTTCAGGCACATGAAAATGATCTTCAGTCAAGCTGAACTTATAATTTTGGTTGTATAAACATTGATCTAAGTTCATGGCCTCTTGATCTAAGAACAAATCCAACTGGTGAATTTTCTCCAGTTAACTTGATTGAACTTAGATCAGCAGAACTGCAGAATTTATAAAATAGTTTCCGAGAAGAAATAAGTAGTGCAGCTTTAAATAAATAGCAAATAAAGCATTTTTGTGGTTACTTGTATAAATAATTAGCCTCTTTATTTTACAAATATATGTTAAAGATGCATTGTTTGTGTTCATAACCTATACATTTTTATAATTTTGAGAATTCAGATTACTCTGATATCTCTGAAGATTAGAATTTTCAATTTAAAAGGTCTCCTCGTGTTTTCCAACATAGAGGAAATCCCATCTCAGAACTAAATGACAGAAAATTCAAAATGGGATTTCGACTATCAAAGCATGTAGTTGAAGAACTGGCTACATGCACAGTTAAGAACACAAACACTGAGGAATTATGCACTCAATCCAATATTTATGATCCTGCTCACATTACGGTTCTATGCAACTAAAAGCTTCCAAATGCTGATTGGGAATATATTTAATATAAATAAAGCGACTGTGTTTAGAACAATACACAAAGTTACAAGGGAGATTGCAGATTTAAGATCTCATTTCATCAGGATGCCTATGGAAAAGGGTGAAATAAGAAGGGTTATGCGAGTTTTAAAGTTAGCATCTTCTCTTTTTGCTTGAACTTCCATTTTTATATACAAATGTAATAATTTGTAACTTAAAATTTCACTTATTTCCCATTTTTGTTTATACTTTCAACTCACAGTATTGTAAACAGACGAAAATGAAAAAGATGTACACTGGGCATATAATGGATGATAAAGTAAGCGAAATGATTAACTTTTGATAAATACTGTTTCAATATGGAGTACATTCTTATACTGTTTATTTAAAACAACATTATTTCTAGGACAAATAACCATAAAGCGAAAGATTTATTTAGCTTTTGTTATGTCTAGTTTGGCTACTCCGTGCAGTTGAATTAAACAGAGTCGATTTATTCCGATAATTCTCGATCCTTTCGATACAATACGAAAGTTGTAACATGCTTGACGATGTTGTCGCATTTGTTTTTGTGATCTCGGATCAGTACTGAACGGCGTTCATCGGATCTGAGATCAGCATTTTACAACTCACGCGGGTTTGTAAACTTAGTTCAATTTTGATCTTCGATTATAAATGAACTGCAGTTAGCGATTTTTAAGCAACTGGGCCTTAATCATATTAGCGAAAAGAATTTGGTGAATCTTTACTTAAGACCGTGGACATAGTATTATTCGATAAATGTAGACGCGTGGGTGTTTAGCTGTTTATCGGGGTTTTCCCCATTTTGAGGAGGCGGAAGTGAGTATATTGCACGTGTGGACCTCAGGACTAATGAGCCGTGTGCCCCACTATGTAGGTACTTCTGCAGAGGTCCACTTGGCAAGCGCCACTGCAAGGCTAAATCTGTCTCGAGGCTCTCCCGGAGCGACAGGCTAGGTACCCACTGCACAAATTCAATTGTTCCTTTGTGTTTGTAGACGTTTTGAACTTCATACTTTCATGACTCTTTATTGGAGGGGCCGTATTTTTTTCATTATTAGAATTTCAACGTAAAGAAGCATCGTCAAAAGAATCTGAAACATTCGTTTTGAAGAAATGGAGCATTTTACTCCACAGCGGATTAAAAATAAACCCCTTGGGCAGCATTGTGCTTCTGTCTATGTTTCTATCGTACATTAAAACAATTGCCACCATATTTGTTGGTATTTGTCGACCGAGACAGATCTCTACCCCTTGAAGACTTTCCACACGCCACGCACACAAGGCAGAGAAGTTGCTTCAATAACATCAACCTGTAATATGCACTTCTGGACTTATGCCACCCTCAGACATACACATTACCAGAACAGCCGAAGTTCGGTTTAATTTTGACCGTATCTGTATATTTAACAAGGCAACCATCATTGTACTTTCTGCTGTATATAAACCATGTGTACCAAAAATCTGCTGCGGCTGCAACGGCCAAATCGTAAGCCTGTAAAGTGCCCCGATAGCTGCTGGACATCCCTCGTCAGCTCTGTTTCGAGTGTGGGGGACGGCGCTCCTTACGTATATGGTGTATACCTGTCAAGGGTAAACAGTTCCACCCGTATAATGCTGTTTTTATGCCTATATGTTACTATATATTCTGGACTAATTTTCGGGTACTTTCAGCTATACTCCGCACCCAAAGTTTGGCACACAGTTCACACATAGAGCAGAGATGATGACCTGAAACTCTCAAGCGAGTATAGATATGAGCATAGTGATAGTTTCTTTGTACGTTTATTTTTAAATTATACTACATTGAATGAAAATAAAAACATACGTTAGATTCACATATATTTTTCAAGCCATTATCGTTTTATATCGTATTCTTCATGTAAATCTAGATAAATGTTTGCAGAAATAGTGTCGCTACACATTTCATTGTATACAGGAGACTGAAGCGATGGTTAAAATCTTAGAGAAGTAAGTCTCACCACATTCCTATGACACTATGAGAAATAAATGCTGACACAATACTTAAAAATATTAACTATTGGGACTTTTAAATAAATAGCAATTGATATTGTGGGGAAGTGAGCTAGCTGCGTTATCAACGCGCGGGCGTCAAGAGAGTGGCTCCATTACAAAATATAATTTGGAGAACTTTTATAATTTAAAATTAAATGCTAGAACATAGAATACAACCATGTAAGTTATTCAAAATCAAGTAGGTGACTCGGCTATTGAAACGCATCAAGGAAGAACGGCCCCTGAAACAAACACACACATGCACACACATATGTGTGTACATATGTGTGTGTGTGTGTGTGTGTGTGTGTGTGTGTGTGTGTGTGTGTGTGTGTGTGTGTGTGTGTGTCTTTCTGTAAACAGTATAATTCCAAACGACATTAAACACTAAATTTGATATTCAAGATTAGTGTCTTCCAACGATGCGGAACGAAAATTTTAAGACAATCCCTCACCACAAATCCTTTCTAGGATTCAAATGGCTTGATTAAAATACAATATTTTGACGCAGCGGCTGTGCACAGTTATCGGAAGGTCGAGCGGGCAGTCGGAACTGTAAACAGATAAGCGCGGTGGCCAGAGAACTACAACCCTGTGCTTGTTTCGACATTTCGTACGTTTTGGAAGTCGCTGTGGTTATACCTATAAGCGAGTGCTTTTGTAAAGCGAATCAATCAATGGTCTACAAAATTCTACGCCAAATTACCTCACCATAGAAGTGCTTTGTTTAGATATCTAGGTTGCTGCTTTAGGCTGTTTCAAGCTCCCGAGATAACACCGGAGCTCTATATATAATCTATCCAAGAGCTGTTTGGCCTCAAGATTAAAAGCTCTCAACTAAATTTTTCAATTTTATATACACCAAAGTGTACTATGTTTTGCAGCCTCCAGAGGAGTTCAACGGCTACCTCATAACCCGCTACCAACAGAAAACCCCATAACCAACCTAAAAAATCCCGAAAATAAAGTCTTACCTGCAGTAAAACCCATAAACTGGATGAGCACGCAGCAAAATCCTTCGGGTTATGTACAGTCTATCAGCACCACGGACGGACAGGGTAAGTCAATAATACGTGAAATGACTCAGCTAACGAGTCGGCGAGTACGATGGAAAGTCAGTGAGGACTCCGATGAGCTGCAGTTAGTGCCGTTGCTGCAAGGGATTCGATAGTCTTATGTTTGACTATCCGGTGAGTAAATTTTTCGAAAAAAAGAGGCTACGTCGGACGTATTTTGTTATGCCACTGTGGCAGATCGAAGTGGAGTGACAGTGAAAACTATACTAGTTCACATTAAGGAACTCTCGGCGAAAGTTGAACTGATTACTAAGCGTCACAGAAAACTACTTAAACGACAGTTTAAAAATTCATAATAGGCTTAAGGCAAATCAAATGTACATCTTTAAATTTCGGACAACAGTCTGTCAAGTGCTCTTCATTCTTAACGACTGATGTATAAATGCTAAACTGTAAGTTATAGATAAATCTTATTTTAAAAACAAATGTTGATCCCGTTGAAGCGTGTGTCAAATAAATTATTGACTATTTTCAAGATATTCTTGATTATTGGACTGGATTTTCCAGTCATAAATAAACACACGAATTCCAAAACCATCAGATTGCAATCCGAGTTTTAAAAATGTGGCTGTTACACTAGCTAGGTATCCTTCGTATAGATACCTGCAACATTGTGTAATAAAAATGTATCTTGATTAATGATGAGTAATTAAAAGGTTAAGCTTTTTTAAGCAGAGCTTGTCGACGAATGAGTATAGAAATTTATGTGAATACAATATATCAGATGTTTTCTTGTACCTTTAAGTATATGACCGCACAGTCTTTTATTGTATTAATGGTCTGACAGGTAATTCAGAAGCTGAATGAAAGTTTAAATTAACACGCAAATAAGCTCAGGAATTTTCGAGTACCAAGAACATCTTATATAAATTTCAAGTCCCAAGATAAAATGGAAAACAAGCTCAGCTAAGATTCTAACACGCAACCACACTGTCAGAGATAACATTAAATCTACATCATCGTTATAGCTTCTTGGCTATGTTGTTTTGTTTATTATGTGTCTTACTTGACTGTACATGTTAAAGAAAACAGGTAACAAACACTCAAGCCTGCATACTGGCGCCATGGTCGAACGCGCATGAAATTCTTGGTACATATGATTCTGGACCTTCAGGTTGGAGGTCAGGCGTCAAACTGGCGACTGTCTACAATGAGACCCGCAAATGCTGGTTACTTTTTCTGCATTCAAGGCTTCTCTTAGGAAAACACATCTACTAAGTACTTATCAAAACTAACGAAAGTTCTTTTGAATATCCTGGAAACAAAAATTTGATTTATTACATTCATAATACTTTATTTATTTTATATTTCTACAAACTATTTCACCGAAATGTTATTTTCGAATTATTTCATGCTTATCGAAATAATTGTTTGCAGAAGTGAACAATTAATTTCCATTAATTGTACCTAATAGTGGTCCGAACTATAAAGCCCGGGTCTTAAAGTACTTACAGCATAGTAAGTCGCCATTAAGGTAGTTGTCTCACGTGTTTATGAGAACTCCTAGTCGTTTATCGGGTGAAACACGAGTCAGTTGGAGAATTTAATGTCATGTTGGCACGTTGTCTATAGTAGTTCAATGGTTAGAGCGGTTGGACGGAAACCAGAAGATCCGTGGTTTAAATCCCGGCTATGGCATTGAATTTTTCAGTCTGGCTCTACACTTTCATAGTGCGTCCTACACACGGCTAGTGTGAAAGAACAATTAATTTCCAGAAATGGTGTTATTACACATTTCACAGCAGATATAAATTTAATGCCCGAGGATATACCGATAGTGCAATGTGCTGGCCTAGAAATACCAAGTAATTTGCATGGTGCCATGATAAAAAGAAGAGTAATGCCTCGGTACTTTTTTTTAATTTACGTCCTCCAACGTTGTCATATCGGACGATGAATGGAGTGGGTGAAATGATGCTCAAATGAGCCCAGGGTTCGTAGAACTTAGAATTACCCGACATTCGTCTTTCAGGATAAGGGAAAACCCCGGGTAATACCTTATCCAGGTAACTCACCCTGACCGAGATTGTAACTCGGGACCTCTTGAACGTGAGACAGACATGCTACCGAGGTGGCTGTATCTCAACCAAGTTTTAACGCCTTTTCGTTTCTTTGTTTTTGTTTCTGAGTTATCCTACCTTTTACACACACAAAGGCACATACTTAACGGATATGCGAACTTTTACTAAAATAATTTGTTATTCCGGGAACCTTAAAACTATATTTCTGGTGGAATCCGTTACCTCCTTTTTGGGTGTAATGCAATATTTCTGTGCACTATAGTTAAGGGAAAGAAAGTAAGAAGATTTGAAACACTTGTTTATGGAAGAGTCGATGTGAATGTAAAGAATCAAGGTTTTATACCACTCCTATAAAATATTTGAAAATGATCATTCAGATAATCCCTGAAGAAGGCAGATAGATTTTTCCTCGAAGCTATTGGCCACTGTCTTAAACTGCCATCTATAACAGAGTGGATGTAATGGCGGTAACAAAATAATGGAAACACCTCTTTAACTGAACACTTTATTAATGTGATGTTGGGCCACCTTTGTTTTCAAAACAGCTTCAATCCTGGTAATTGATGCATACAGTATATGAAGAATTGTTTCAAGCTTCTTAAGGGATGAAAGAAGAGGAAATTTGTTCTCACTCTTTTTTCTAAGATCTGGATGAGTTCTGATGTGGAGCTTGAGTGGCCATGGTAACTTCTTCTTCCTACCTTTCAAACCATTCATCACTATGTCATCTTGAAGTGCTCGATTGCCTGAAGGAAACAATACTTGCACTACAGAGTTAATATGGATCTAGAGAATATATTTTTAGACATTAGCAGTCACTTTACTAATTAGTGTGATGATAAAGCCTACAGAATACCAAAATATTTCTCCCAAATCATGTTTAATGGTAAGCATTAAGCAGTTCGGATCATAAAATTGCTTTAGGAGTTGTTAAAATACATACTTCGTCATTGGTAGGAAAAATTATGAAAGATGGTTCATCAAAATATATCACACTTTTTTCTAGTGATCATCTGTTCAGGTCTTATGCCCTTTTTGTGTAATTTACGTCCTCCAATGTTGTCATATCGGACGACGAATGGAAGGGTAAAATGATGCTCAAATGAGCCCAGGGCCCATGGAGCAGAGAGTCACCCGACATTGTCCTTTAGGATAAGGGAAAACCTCGGAAAAAACCTTATCCAGGTAACTCGCCCTGACCGAGATTCAAACTCGGGACCTCTTGAACGTGAGGCAGACATGCTACCATCTACGCTACCAAGGCGAGCAATTTTATGCCCTTAAGCTCATGCTGGCATCACCTTAGAAAGTGTATTTTTTAATATTTAATACATTCATCATTGTAGCTTCTGTTACCATTGCACCAACGATTACACTCCATAGAAAGTCTGAAGCCACCTTTATTGTTCTATTCTCCCATTTTTCAGCACAATTAAAAACCAAATAATGTTGAAACCACGTATACGTTGTAATAAACGAAAGAATGCAGCTCTTGTTACATCTTCAGAAGAGGCAACCACATCTGCAAACAACGATGGTGATTCCATTATTTAGTTCACTCCATGTATGCAGATGTTTACCGCAATTAACATAAACTGAATAGAGAAACCTTACTGTTAATAGATACAGACCTTCTAGTTACATTCAATGAACTGTACGTGCAGATGCTCTCATATTGCAACCTGTTTTACTTGAGATTTACGGCCTAAGGTAGAGAATCTGTCAAGCCGTGAAAAGCGGACGACCTGCAATTGCAAGTACCTCCTCCGCTAACGTTTAATTGGTGTCAAGTGGTATAATACATTTTCTAGCAGTTCAAGGTCCTAACGTTAATCACTAAGACCTCCCAGGTCGCCAATCGATTCTCCTACAAACCACGTTACAAATATTATGAGCGGTTATCAAGCTGAGAGCATTACTGCTAAACTGGAAACATAAATGGAGTAGGGAAACAAAGAGAATCTGGAGTGCCTCTGTGATGGAGTGGTCAGCGTTTTGGGTTTTGAGCACAGAACACCCACGTTCTATTTGGATTTGGTGTGAAAACATTTTTATTTTCTCCATTATATAAGTATTTGTATTAAATATAGAAAGTTTCTTTCCCACTAAAATCATTAGAATAACTAATACCTCCTTGTCCATAAAATCCGGCCATGGCATTGAATTTTTCATGTTGACTCTATCCATCACAAAACCTTAGCCTATATACGGCTAGTGTGAAGAAATAATTAATTTCCATCAATTAACTAAAATAATAAGAGTTAAATGATGAAGCCTGAGACTCAAGTACTTACGATAGTAAGTCGCCACAAACGGCGTATCTCGGATGCGAGAGCCCCTACCGGGGAAATATGTGAGTCAAATGGAGAATTTAATGTCATGACGGCACGTTGGCCATGGTAGCTCAATGGGTTAGGGTGACTGGACGGAAATCAGGAGATCCGTGGTTCAAATCCCGGCTATAGCATTAAATTTTTCATGTTGATTCTATCGATTGTTTTTTTTCCTCGATTCTATTAATTTTATTTATTGAGTACCTTTTATTAAAATTACCTCCAAAACCTGATATATACATTTCACTGGAAATATATATTTTGAGGTCGACCAACCACTGTACCTTCCCTCCCAAAGTATTCTGTGAAAGTTTTAGCACAGCTCAAATCCAAAATGTCGGTTAAGTACTAATTTTGGTGATTCAGTTCAGCGTCTTTTAAAGTATGACACAAGGGCTTTTAAAAAATTAGAAAACTTCCATTTCTCTTCTAAATGGCTGGCCCCGTGGCTCAGTCGCTAGAGCACCTGCTTGCCGTGCTAGTGGTCCCAGGATAGATTCCTGGCGGTGTGAGTGGGCTTATTGTCTAACCAAGAAGATTCCCCATCTTCTACAGAGTCTGGAAGTATGAATGAGAGTGAATGTGTGCGTGATCTAATGAATAAAACCCAACGAATACAAGTTAACACCTTCCATATGTCTCCAAAGGAGAATGGCCGTCGATATGACCATTACAGTTAAATAAAAAAATAAAAATTATTTATTAAAATACAATAAGTATAGGATTAATAAAATATATAGCATATCTGTGTAGTTTCTGAACTGTTTGTGACGAATTTTTTATTTGATTGAATTTTGTATAACTATATATAACTAGGACACTATACAAAATGAATGAAAAACTGCTATAAGAATTTATTAAACTATGCAGCTTGTAACAAAAAAAAAAGAAGAAGAAGAAGAAGAAGAAGAAGAAGAAGAAGAAGAAGAAGAAGAAGAAGAAGAAGAAGAAGAAGAAGAAGAAGAAGAAGAAGAAGAAGAAGAAGAAGAAGAAGAAGAAGAAGAAGAAGAAGAAGAAGAAGAAGAAGAAGAAGAAGAAGAAGAAGAAGAAGAAGAAGAAGAAGAAGAAGAAGAAGAAGAAGAAGAAGAAGAAGAAGAAGAAGAAGAAGAAGAAGAAGAAGAAGAAGAAGAAGAAGAAGAAGAAGAAGAAGAAGAAGAAGAAGAAGAAGAAGAAGAAGAAGAAGAAGAAGAAGAAGAAGAAGAAGAAGATTTTCGTATCGTTAGCCCTCTTCGAAAGCTTTCATGCCATAAATTAACTTTTAACATGAGTGCGTGATTCACAGCACTTCTAGATGCTTCTTTCTTTGCTTCTTCCATTTATTGATAAACATTTAAATATTTTAAATGCATTATAAAGTAAGCATTTCTTGGTTTAAAATAACGTCTACGCAAAATATGTATATTGTTACTTTGTGGGTTCGTAGAATTAAAAGTCCAGGTTACAAACACAACACCAAAAATTGCTCTTTATTTCCGTTGAAATCAATCCAGAATTACGTTACATACACAATAGAACTTGCAAGGTCATCGACTACAAACAAAGCTCAGACAGCTGTTCACGCGCACGCGTCCAATTACCGACTGACTTACTGTGGCAGGCGGCGGCTCCCTTTTTGTAGATTACTCACTATCCGCAATGTTCTCAAACAATCAAGATGGCGCTAGAAGAAAGACGAACTCTCTAGAAATCCGTCTCCTTCCCCCCACCGTTTCGGCGAGCTTTCATCTCCGCAGTGCACTGTCCGTCTCTTTGAACTGGTTACCCGCGCCGTCTCGAATCAACAACGCGCTCGCGGCAATATTGTAAGTAATGTAATATGCACAAAGTATATTATCTTTTTATATGAATACAATACTACAAGGTGAACCAGACATTGTGTAAATTAGTTTATTTTGGAAAATGCAGCATTGCAATTTTCGATGCTGAAAGATTTGTAACTCAAGCACATTTGCACCTTTACGTGAGCTTGATTTTATCAGTCACCATAACTCAAAGTGGGGTCAATGGGCATCATTTTAAAATTTCAAATGGGAGCAGAGGTCAGACCATCTATAGATAAAATTGTTCTGTCCAACTAATACCAGGGTTAAGAACTGATCTCATATGAAAATATTAGAGCACTTTCAAATTAAAGTTTTCCATTCATCTGGCTATACATACTTCAGCTCATACCTAAGCATACTGGTTACATAAATTATGCCTTTCTAGGTCAGTTTTGAATTTGTTGTGCTACGCTGTTACAGAATGTAGAGGCACTACTGAATTTCACACAAAAGTTCAATGTCGAGATTTTACGAAATATACCCATAGTTCGTTAAAAAATCCCAGGTATTTGACAAGTTTTACTATCGCATATTTGTCTTAATTTAGGACAATCTGATTATTCTTGTTACCTACCTTGCTGTCATTTTCAAAACTGAAGCTACTGACAGTGAAGCAATCCAAATATTATAAATAAACTACAACACTTGGTAAGTGAAATTGATTACCAAGTGTTGTAGTTTATTTATAATATTTATAACAGTTGTATTTGCTTCTGCTGTTTTTGTGTTAAGATTTGATTTATTATACGTACATGTTCCTGTCGACAGCACTGTAACTTCCTTGGTATTTTGTTTAATGTATTACTCTTGAAATTAATACGCCCTGATTAGATCTTATAGATATTTCTTACTAAATGATTTTTCTGGTATTCTGAAACCTAACATTACGTACAATAAACTCACAGGAGATCTAGAGAGAACCGAACACATACATTTTATTGTGCTACTGTGTTATTTGTTAAATTAATTTCCATGATTTTTCAGCTGTCACCTGGATAAGGCAGCTCATTACAAACGTGCAAGACAAATAATGTTAATAACAAAGGCTTCATGTTATATCATTTATTTCCTTGAAAGCATTAACCCCTTTGGCACGTGGCCTGTGTGCCGTGCATCGCTTTTACTTTGTTTTATTGCGCAAGCTCACAAGTACAAGATGAGTCATCAGTCACCTTCAACTCAAGTGACTCAACAGATTATCTCGGAATTTTTACCCTATTCACAAGAGTTTCCAAATCTACTTCAACTACTCCATCTATAACCCAACACATAAAGCAACTACTAAATTGAAACCATTTAAAATAGTGCTCATTTATACCGTGTCTTACAATTTTTTAAATTGTTTCAAATGTATAGTCAGCCTCTAGTCAGTCAGTCATATCGTGCAGTTTCACTTGATGAATCAGTGATGTTATAGGGCAGTGACCACCATCTCAATTCACAGAGTACACAGTAGGTCGTGCAAGTTTACCCGTTGCACTCCGTAGCCTTCAGAGCAGTGGCGGAATGCCGATCCTGCAACTTAAATGCACAATTGACTGTGCAACAATAATAATCAAATTGTAATATGAAGGATATGATTTTATATCAATTGTTTTAATTGTTTCTTTCATTATCATTCAACTATGTACCTTTATGTTAATAAAAAACAAATGAACAATAAATTGATATGAAAGGGTAGAGCCAGACTGAAAAATGTAACGCCATAGCCAGGATTTGAACTACGGTTCTTCTGGTTTCCGTCCAGCCGCTCTAACCATTTGAGCTACAATGGCCAACGTGCCAACATCACATTAAATTCTCCAACTGACTCGTGTTTCTCCCGGTAAACCACTAGGAGTTCTCATAAACACTTGAGGCAACTACCCAATAAATTGATATTTTAAACAAAATGAAAATAGTCGACAATCTACTTACAATACAGCACTATTAAATAACAGCTCGAAGAAAAGTAATAAACACAACATATTCCTCAGAAGTGGAACGTAGTTTTCTAGATTTTTATGTCTCTTTTGACACACTAGTTTTTCAAAATTAGGTATTAGTGTTTGTGCAATAGCTAGTCTAAGTTGACATTTTAAGTTCTGATCCGACAATTGAATTCGGCAGCGGTTTTTGTTTAATTTCATTAGCGAAAAACATTGTTCGCATATATATGTGTGTGTGTGTGTGTGTGTGTGTGTGTGTGTGTGTGTGTGTGTGTGTGTGTGTGTGTGTGTGTGTGTGTGTGTGTGTGTGTGTGTGTGTGTGTGTGTGTAGTCGAGAAAATGTATTTCTTGGAAAATGTGAATAGAAATCACTCAAATTAATTCTATTTTGGAATTTATTTTTAATTTGACGATTGCATTGCAAATCGATAAGTTCAAGCTGCAATTCAGATGGAACATTATCAACTTCTTTAGAGTAAGGCTCAGCAAATATTTCGAAAATTTGCTCTAATTGCACCACGTCTTGAAACCTTTTCTGAAATTCTTGGTTCAACTCTCTTAATATTTGAACATATTCTTGCAAGTCCATGACCTGAACAAACTGCTGAACTGTTGAGAACTTTGGAAAATGTACCAAGTTCTTTGAGGTTAACTGCCTTTCCCATAAGGATAGTTTCATTTTGAATGCTCTGATACTATCACTTTCTATAAAAAGGAAACACTCTTCCCATGAAGGCATAAGTGTAGGAGTAGATGTCCTACGTGTCACATTACATTCTCCAACCGACATTATGTTTACCAAAACAAATCGCAAGAGACGAGACAACACTGCTGTCCAATTCCACGTCTTGTCTCAAACTGAAGTCGCACGGCACTCGTGGCAGTGCACAGTGCTACGTCATTTGCTCCAGCACAAAATCGATCCACTTGGTGACCGCTGTTATAACACGTTGAACCGTTGGTTTTTGTTAACGTTGGTTTCGCTAATTTTTGTTGTAAAATACACCAACATTCACTCTCACATAAAGATCTTTTTAGAAGATTGAAGGTATTAACGCTTCCTTGCATGTATATATTCTCGATCCGAAAATTCTTTGTATGCAATCGTGCCTTATTTGCAACAAATAATATAATTCACAAAATAAACACTAGACAAAAGTATAATATCCATTATCCCAGTGCTAAACTTTCTTGCTTCCAGAAAGGTGTGTATTATGAAACTATCAAAATATTTGACGCACTTCCTAATGTTCTTAAAGAAGAAGTTGATAATTTCGATGCTTTTAAAAAGCTGTTAGAGAGAACCTTTGCTCAAAATCTTTTTATTCTGTACAAGATTATCTGAACGACAAATTATCCTGATAATGCTTCTGTAGCTCTATAAGTAGTATCTAACTATTCCAATGACAAATCATTACTAATAAATATTTGATGCAAGTTGAAAGTTTACTTTTAATGTATATGTATTTAATAAATAACAAGAATGGTATCCATTGCAAAAAGGTTGAGACGTACTGGCATAAGCCAAGTGAAAGCTGGTTTAAAAAGTGTTATTAAACTTTATACCTCTGGACATGTTCAATGTTCGCAGCCTTTTCTGGCTACAAGTGAACCTACTGAACGTAAATCAATCTAATCTAATCTAATCAAAGTATAGGAAATAGTGCAGGTTAAAGAAAAGTTCTCCTGCCACAGCCAAGAATCGAGCCCGAGACAATTTTGATTGAAAGCCATAACTCTTAAGAATCCTGACATATTTTTTCTTTACCTTTTACTTTTTTCAAACACAATCATGCTAGGAATATTAGTAGTACATTGGTACCAAACTAATGAAATGCTTTAAGAAAGAAATTACAAGTATTTCTAGCTACCAATACATGAACTTTTGTTAGGAAAATGCATTGTTCCTACTTACTTCAATCGTAAAGAGTTTCGTAGAAGAATAAAAGAATACTTCATGGCAGAGTGAGCATAGAAATTCATGCAATAGATTAACATATTTTTAAACTAAGAAATACAAAATAAATTTCAATAAAAATGCATTTTTGCTTTGCACTGCATTTTTAAACAAAGGAAGTTTAGCATAAAGGTAGAGTAATAACTAATAACATTGTAGAATGACGTGCAATTTGGCATGAGTTTTCCGGTAGAAACGGAAACGTTGCAACATAGTTTGTTTACGTGCCGATGTCCCAAGCTTGATGTGGATTGGGCAACCAAAGAATGACTGTTGTGCCAGACTAAACGCGTTGTTTTACTACTTCTTTCTTTCCTTCCTTCCTGCCTGTTCTATTTCGATGACGATATTCTTAGCTTTACGGGAAATCGCCTCAATTAAGTTCCTTGCTCTTAATCGCATTTAAGAGTCGAGTATTTTTGTATCCGTATGCATTTCTTCGGTCTAAAAGAAATTTGGTGACTTTAAGACGTTTCTATTTATTTACTGTTTAATGGAATTATCACTATTGGTATTACTAAGGTGTGAGTTTGAGTTAGTTGTCTATTATGAGTATGTCTTGAGGATAACGATCCAGTAGCCAGAGTTCTCTCAGAACATAACTATTAATTCCTTTAGTACACATTCAATTATGGTGAGTAGCTGGTTATTGAAGAAATACACAATTTAGGGAAACAAAACCCTGTTGGTAAATTAAACAATTTGATTTGTGTATTTGTTATTTGTTTCTATGAGGTAATGAACTCATCAATTCCAAACAAAATAAAGGAATTTGGTGAAATTCTTATCAGAATGTAATTACAGCTAAAGAAGCCACACGTAAGCTATTGACAGGGATTCGGATTAGGATTTCATTACGGAGGGGATTCGGTACGTAGGCCATCATGCTGGGCTCATTGTTCCTATGCCTCCAAGTGGGGACACCTCCGGGAGGAAGGATGAAGTAAAGGAGACAGAGGGCGGCTGACCCAAGGAGCCACGACAGTACCTACAGAGGGCAGGGTCCCTACAGTTTACTTAGAGACTTCCCCCGACAGGCCAGGACAACAGACATAAAGTTCAATTGAGGTCTACCCGAAATTCCGAGGACCCCGGCCTCTGTTACCCGGGAGCGATGGAAACTCCGGGGGTCTTTCCGTGCGGCAATACCTGGAATCTAAAAAGCCCCCTCCCCCCGCCATCGACAACAATGTCAAGACGGGTGGAAGTGGATACACGCGTCAACCCCGCAGGGAAGACTACCGAAAACCTCGGTGGGGCCGCCTGGTGATCTAGCGCGCCTTTTACTAGCTCTGGAGGCTAGTACCCGGAAATATTAATGGCTTCCCTCAACCCCGTCCGGAGATATACCCAATTATCTACGGGTATCGGGAACCACTGCCCCCTCGAGTCCAACCCAATCCGAACAACTCCCATTCAGGGAGGGGCTCAAATGTTCGGCCCGAGGTTCCTCTAGTAACGTCAGAGGTACCACGAGTGCTAAGGGTCCGCAGCGTTCGCACTAAAGCAGCTGAAGGGGACGGATCCCCTCCTCTACGGGTCAGGACAACAGACAGTTGAGTCCAGAGATTCTACTCCCATTAGTCCTGGACCCGTAGGACCAAGATCCAGGCCTCTTTCAACCAGGGAGTATCCGAGCTGTCCCAAAGGGCACCCAGCTCCTCCGTGGGGCTTTCCATAGGGCAAGACCTGGGTTATCAACAAGCACCCCCATCTAGTCCAAGGACACAAGACGGGATAGAAGTGGATACGCCACTTACGCGCGCCAACACCAAAAGGTGAAGGCTACCGATATGACCACGGTGGAGCCGCCTGGTGATCTAGCACGCCTTCTACTAGCTCTGCAGGCTAGTACCCGGGACTATTTAGGCAACCCTCTGCCCTCTCCGGGCGGCTAAAGCCTGCCATAGGTACCCAATTTCCCGTGGGTGTTGGGAACACACTGCCCCCTCGAGTCCAACCCAATCCGAACAACTCCCATTCGGGGAGGGGCTCTAATGTTCGGTCCGAGGTTCCTCTGGTAACGTCAGAGGTACCACGAGTGCTAAGGGTCCGCAGCGCTCGCACTAAAGCACCTGAAGGGAACGAATCCCCTCCTCTACGGGACAGGACAACAGACACGCTCCTGTACTGTGGGACGGTAACGAGCCCACCAGCCGAGTCCCAAAGGTCCCTGGCAGGCGATCCGAGCCCCAAAGGTCCTGGGTGGCGGTCAGGAAATGGTCGCAGCAGAGGAGCAGAGACCGGCAACCGACCTATCGGAGGAGCAAGTAGTTTTCCTCAGAGCATATCATCCTGCCATGCACCGCCGAGACACCCGCCGACATTTTTACCCTGATAGAGACCACCAGATCAGAGTTGATCTGAAATGGTAATGGAGATGAAATGCAAGGATAGGAAATTCGGGGAATGTGATGAACCTACTCAGCATTCGCCTAGCCACCCGGGAAACCCCCCGAGAAACCCATAGGTCAGGTTGGTCGGCCATGGGAATCGAACCCGGGCCACAGAGGAAACCGCTTGAGTCATCCCGCTCGTTTATTGCCAGGGAACTCTAGACTTTGAAATACCATTTTTAGTTGACAGAAAATTCATGGATAACATAAATGAAAGAATACTTGGAGGTTAAAAATAGTTTGTAACAATATGACTAAATCATATTTTCCTTTTACTGCTGGCCAAGTAGCAGCAATTCTTCTGCCAAACACAGGAACAAATAAGTATATGAGGTATCAGAAAGGATGCAAGGATGCATACATTTGTTGCTGAAGGATATTCAGAAGACAGCATGACTGGAGAACCGTCATTTCCAGGGCAGGGCTTGCACTCATCGAGTTAAGCTTTCTGGATTAGACGTACAGAGACCCGGAATATATGATGTGGCAGTAAATATTTTGAAGTGTTACATTTACCTAAGATTTTGTTACAATAGGTATACTGAGGATACTGGCGGCTGAAGCGATAGTTTAATTATTGGGTCGCTGTACTCTGGTTTGGAAATGTCTATCCTTCGCACATCTCAAAGGAGTGAGACTTCAGCGTTTGCTTTAAAAAGCCTCAAGTCTTTTAAAATTTAAATCAATGACAACAAATAGATCGAATATGGTTAATGATGCAGAAAAAAGTTGTATACTAAGTTTTAAGGGATTTAAATTTGTTCTATAGTGATGTTTACTTTCCCATACGGGTGACTGATTATACAAAGTTGTACGGAATGCGTTCAGAATGATGAGAACTTCACAAACTACGTAGAAAATTCAAGATAATTACTGTTCGCCAACGCAAAGAAAGTCCCTGACAGGAATGTGCCACCCTTACATAGTAGGCCAAGGACAGTGACAGATGCAATACAACGAGTAGAACCGTTAAAAAGTACGCACCGTATTCACTCAGTACACTAAAATCGAGAAGATTTGTTCACAAAAGTAGAAGACTTCAGAATGTTTTTGAATAGGCTGTGACTGAACTGACCTTGGTGTCATAAACATGTCAAGGCAAGGTGCTGGAACCTTCTCCAACTCCCTCCGTCTCATTCCCGGAGACTTTCTTTGCTGTGGCAAGCAGTATTTTTTATTTCTGACACAATATGTTTAACATACGGTAGAAGAAATTAAAAATAGTGAACTATACAATGGTTAACTTAGAAGAATTTTCCTAAAATGCCTCGTTTCGTATCTTTAAAACATACGGAAATTATAGATACTGATTGCCCAAGACAAGAAGGCAAGCTAGAAGAATGTGCAACGTAATCACTTTTGCTGTCTCCTCGGATTGTATGCTCGCCTTCCAAGTATGACAAGGATGGAAGTCTCGTTTAAAATACACAAGTGTTGTCACATAGTTCAGCTATACATAACACCTATAGCTCCAACAAACATTACATCTGGCAGCCTAATTCTAAAGAAAACATTTTAATCAAAGAAAACCCACTGACTTTTGAACCAATTAATATTCAATTAGATTTAGAACAAATAGTTAAAAAATCTGAAGCTTCCAAACCTGTACTAAAAGCACTAGCATTATAAACTGCAAACAATAGATACCCACCTGAAGAATGGTTACATATCTACACAGATGGATCTAACTTGGAGAACTACTGAGGAGCAGGAATTAAGTGTGCACTGTTCTCATTCTATCAACCAGCAGGATACCACACAACAAATTTTGATGCAGAAGTAACGGCTATTCATATTTCACTCCAACACCTTCTATACAGAATAGATAAATTCAAAAATGCTGTCATACTTTCTGATTCTAAAGCAGCATTATGTGCAATAAGTTAATATAAACTGAGGTCAATCCAAATTAAAGAATCTCACAAAATGGTCCAACAACTTCAAAAAACTACAGAAAAGAATTATATTACAGTGGATACCTGTACATTGTGCAATTTCTGGAAATGAATCAGCTGATTTTCTTGCCAAAAAAGGTGCAAATTTAATTCAGAACAAAAGTAAAAACTTATCCTTTACATCCATAAAAAGATTAATCAAAAGCAAATATAAAAACAAACAAAACTAATCAATATCTAACAAAGCCAAAGATAAAAAATGGAACATTTTAATCAAAAATCCAGAAATCCCACGTAAAGCTGCAGTAGCAAATTTTAGATTACTTACGGACATGATTATTTGGCCAAACACTTACACAGAATAGGAATTTATACAAGTCCAAATTGTCCTCTGTGCAACAAAGAAGACGAAATGACTGAAGAACATCTTTCAAACTGTGAAGCTCTACCTGCCGAACCCACTACACAGAAATATTGGAGAGCAAGAGAGCTAATGGCTTCATTGCCAAAGCCTAGCATTTGAAAACAACAACAACAACAACAACATTACAACTGACAGCATGGGTGACTCATATGCACCCTCATTCACTCATTTCCTAGTAAACAGATCCGCTACCGGAGTAGATAAACAGTTCAAGCTCCTCTGCCCTTCATACCCCTCTAGCCTTCTTGTCGTGGGCATGCAGTACCATGTTTGGTATTTGTTTGACTTTTATTTTTTGAGTTATGCAGACACACAGAGACACACGCACAACCGTGTCTGGTTCTTTTTTTTTTTTTTTTTCATTTTTCTTTTTTAATATTGATTTTCAATCTTTTGGTGTAACTACTATAAATATATACTAGAAATAAGAAGGTTCATTCAAAATGACTCATATTTTGCAGAAAGTTGGTGCTCTCTGAATTGAAAACCTCTTTAACCCCAGTAAGGTCGGCGATCTTAAATAGACAAATTTCCACTATTCCATTGCCATTCCATTCAGTGCTCTGCGCGAAGTCTAGACATAGCATTAGCGACCAATACTGTACTCGGAGCATCGTCCCAGTGGCGGGATAAAACCTGTTCCCGGGTTTTCTCCAAACTGCATATTTTCTTTTGTTGTATACTCAACTGTGTGACGTCACTACACGTGTAGGTGTGGGCGTCTGTTAACCGTCAACAAATTCTTGTGCTGCCTCACCGTTTGTAATAGTTCATTATGATAATTGTCACTGTAACTTCGAGTATGTAGTAGAGCTATCTCAGATAAAACCGAGCTGAAACTTTCTGCTCTTTTTGGGATTTTAAACGAAACAAATACAAACATTTTAAAGCGTGTAAAGAATGTACAGGTGCTATTGTAACATATACATGTTAGTATTTACTCAAGAACAGCAAAATTGTGTGAGTTGTGAAAGTTATTCCGCTCAGGTACATCTAACAAAAATGATCGAAATGAAATTGAGGTTTCAATTTATGGACGCTATTTAACTGATATGATTCTCAATGTATCATTCTAATTTGCAGCGTGAAAGAACGCTTAATGTAAGCTCTTTTATTAGGTTTAATGTTCTTTAACATACCGTAAATGTACGACACGAAACCATCTGCTTTACTTCCTTTCCAAAGTGAGACATAAAAAGTGCATTGCCATTCAGCGGGTTTGAACTCGGTCCTGGAGAAGAGAGATTAGCATGTTTCCCCTTGACCACGTAGGACGAACATACTGGTAATTAATTGCCTTCATCTATTCCACTGTGAATATTAGTCTTCCTGCAATAATATAATGACAATTTTCTTGGTGAAACATTATTTTTCCAATTTTTACGCAGGATAACATGTATACCAGCTGAGTAAAAAGTATGAACAATAGCTATAATGGCTGTTGCATCTCTATGAAATCATTTTTTTTAGAAAAGCTATAACATGATTACAAATAAAGGGTGTAAGTTTTTTTTTGTTGTTGTTGCTAAATGGTAACATTTTCTTATTTACACTCCTCCAATCCTCAAGTCTCAGAACGTATAAACAAATACCGTTTCAAACAGCAATTTACATTTATTAGGAACTCACTGCATGTGTAGCAAAGGAAAACACATCATTATTTCAAATTCAGTAGATACTTTCTGCCTAAATGAGAATGTAATCGTCAGCACTGTCATTATGATCTAAGGACTGAATAACACACACAACTTCCACAAAAAGTAAATCTGTGGGCTGTATAATTAACGGCGGACTGATAGATCTATTTTACATTGATGGCAACTTAAATTCTGAAGTGCATTTACGCGTTCTATAAAATGAAATAATTCCTACTTCTGCTACTTTATTCCCTGTAGTAGGAGGCAGAGGAAGAGGAATTCAAAATATATTTTTCAAGCAAGATGGTGTCCCTGCACATTATAGAAGGCAGGTGGAGAATTACCTAAATCATGAATTTCCAGGAAGATGGATTGGTAGAAGAGGACGTATTGAATGGCCGCCAACATCTCCTGATCTGAACCCCTTAGACTGTTTCTTGTGGGGATATATGAAGTGGAGGGTATACAAGGACCGACCAAGAGATCTTAAAGAGTTAAAGCAAAGAACTGGGCAAGAAAAGCAGCTCATCAGGCGAACAGTGTTTATGGAAGCATTAACTAACTTCAAAGACAGACTTTGGCACTGTTTGGCAATAAATGGAGGCTATTTTGAGCATCTTTTGAAGTGAATTCATCATGTACACTAACTTTGTTATGAGTTAGATTTCTTGGTTTAAATGTCATGTGCTGCAATACGTCCTAATAAATATAAATTATAGCTTTTCTAAAAAAGAAAAAAAACTATCACTTCACAAAATTATAATAACAAAGTTACAAGCATTAATTCATACTTTTTATTCATCCCTATATCATAAAGCAAATACAATCTAGCACTTAATTTCTAGTATTTATTTTATGCAATTTCTAAAATTTATGTAATGTAATTTAACATCCAGTCTAGAATTCTTATAAATAATACAGGAGAGGAGATAATAATGACTGAAAGCGGTAATCTAAGATGCATTTTTGGCAAACTTGAAATCAATTTGTTGATTTCGTTAAAGAAAAGTGATTTTTTTTAAAAAAAAATTACGTCCTCCAAAGTTAAGTCACATTGGACGATGAATGAAATGGGTGAAATGATGCTCAAATGAGCCAGGGTCCATAGGGCTTAGAGTTACCCGACATTCGTCTTTCACATTAAGGGAAAACCCCGAAAAAACCTTATCCAGGTAACTCACCTTGACCTAGATTCGAACTCGGGACCTCTTGAACGTGAGGAAGACACGCTACCATCACGCTACCTGGTGGGCTAAAGAGAAGTGATTTCCATTATTCTAGCAGCTGATACAAGTAGTTACATTCTACTGTTTAAAGAGGCTGGCGGCTATAATCAGATACGACTTCAAAAATACGAAATATCCTGCTTAGTATTCTACGAAGGCTGTTCAATAAAGAATGTAATAATTTTTAAGGCCATAATTTTTCACACTAAAATTCAGTCGTATTATATTCTGTTAGCTTAATGTGAAACAAACACGCCGTAGTAGTTTCATTGTTGGTACTCCTGGTTTCCGCCTGTGAGAACCAGGTAAGTTCAGACACGTTCAGTATCGCCTACCGCTGCAATGGAGGTAACACGCAGTTAAAGTTGATGTTAGAGGAAGATCCGGAGTTTGTTTCAAACGTAATCACTGCTGATGAAACTTGGCTACATCATTTTGATCCTGAGAGCAAGTAGCAAAGCTCAGTGTGGAAATCTCCTTCATCACCAACCCCCCAAAAAGCAGAAGTGGTTGCTTCTGCCGGGAAAGTTTTGGTCATCTGATTCTTTGATATTCATGGAATGGTTTATCAGCATGTTGTACCTGCACACACATCAGTAACTGGACAATACTACAGGGATGTCCTGAAAACATTGCAAGTCCATATCAGACGCAAAAGACCACATTTCCATGAAGCAGGCTGAATGCTGCACCACGATAATGCGCGGCCGCATATTGCCAAAGTTGTTGCTGAATATCTTGAAAAAATCAACGTGAAGTGCATCCCTCACCCTCTCTATAGTCCAGATTTAGCCCCATGTAACTTTTTTCTATTCCTTAACTTGAAGAAACGCCTTCGTGGGAGGCATTATCCATCATGAGAAGTAGTGCTGAAGGATGCGGAGGCGATTTAAAAGGATCTCTCAAAATATGTTTTCCGGCATGTCTTTGAAGACTGGCAAAAACACCGGGACAAGTGCATCGCATTTAGGGGAGACTATTTTGAGAAAGACCATCAAAATTATGAGGATCAGTAAAGGTACGTTGTAAAAATATATATATATATATATATATATATATATATATATATCATTCTTTATCGAACAGCCCTCGTGTTTTAAATAAAAATCATTCCTCTACTCAAGTAGTATTTGCAATCGAACCTTTTGTTTTAAGGTATCCATTTAAATGTGGTATTTTTATTCATGTTAGGTTACTTCACTGGAATAAAAACGCTTTTCTGAATCCATAAGAATCATTTTTTTTATGGTTGGTGTACGTGCCCACACTTCTGTGTATATTTTGGTTTGTGAACAGCTTAACTAAATAAACATTTTAATATGTCGCAATCACATAACTTCCGTTATGCGCTTTGTAATGAGTACTTCAACAAGCACTTATTTTTGTAGAAATTAATTAAAATCTGTTTAATTACATAAGACTTTCAAAATAACTTTTCAACATTTGATTCGGAATAATGTATTCACACGACATAGTCCTAACTTTTTATGACGGAAAACAAGAAGTATAACCAGAAACTTTCAGGCGTTTCTGTCAAATGACGTCCTTAATTTGAAACACTCTCACGTGGAATATTAAAAAAACGGCTAACAAAACGAAAAATATTTAAATTGGTAAAATGTATTAAACCGTATTTTTTACGAATGTACTCTTCACAGTCCAGGCACTTTGAGCTTAAGGAACTGAAAACATTCGGATAAGATCTCGATATCATTCCTTATGGATAAAAAAGCAATATCATTTTTACTTACTAAGACAGGCGTTACAGAAATTATAATAGAGTAGAATCAAATTCTATCAACCGAATTTTGGTATTTATAAAACTTGCCAGGATGAAGCCCTATCGATATAACAATATTATTCTAATACATTAGTTAGATGCGTTATTTGGGTATCTTACTGCTGTCTCGGGATTACCCCGGAAACAGTATTACATTGCAATATTTATCAACATTCTGGTTTAGCAATTTCGTTACCGATTTTCAATACATTGATGAAATTTTCTTTAACACATTCTAGAAGCTAAATTGACAAAGATAAAACTCCAAATTTTAACCTACGGAATAAAAAGAATTACATTAAAGCTTACATCGTTTTCTTTGTTCCAAATTATTATTTTATTAATATTATGTTCTATTTATTAAATCGCGCTGATTTTCAACTTTTCTATGTACAGTATTTATGCACTTTCTTATACACTTTCAGTAGAGAAATGTTATATACCTGATGATGTATTCTACATGTGATTTGAAGAGACAAAGAAATACAGTCGTTTGTAAAAATGACGAAATTCAGTAAAAGCATTATGATATCTGACATTGTTCTTTTCTTTCTCCATCAGATCAAAACAATAAATCGCTATTATGACAAAACATTTGTTCGCGTGTCTGCCTCACTTTCAAGAGGTCTCGAGTTCGAATCTCGGTCAGGGTGAGTTACCTGGATACGGTTTTTTCCGGGGTTTTCCCTTATCCTGAAAGACAAATGTCGGACAACTCTAAACTCCATGGACCCAGGATTTATTTAGCATCATTTCACCCATTACATTCATCGACCGATATGACTTAACGTTGGAGGACGTAAATTATATATATATAAAAATTAAGACCACGTAAAATAATTCTATAAACACCACAGGTAAAAGTTAAAAAAATTGTGCAATTAAAGAAATTATAAAACTAATTAAAGGTTAAGACTTGAACATGCAAAGAGAGCGAACAGCAATAATAAAAAATATATATTATACTTCTCTTTAATTTGGAGACTAGAACGATTTAAAGGAGGAAATTTTTTCTGGAGTCACTGTGCATTTCTCGGGGTAGGAGAGGAGGGAAAGAGGAGAGTACCTCAAAAATGTAACAAACAACCTGTGGGTACTGCTAATATAGTTGTAACTAATGATTTGTTTCTTTTGTTGCAGGTAATTTCCAGCGTTTTTATCTGCACGTACTTTTAGTAGCACCTGATATGGTAAGCTTGTTTTCACTCCACTACAATTCTGTGAGGTATACGATAGCGTTTGTTAATTACTCTCTGGGAATTATATGGCAGGCACCGACTCATACGTACCTTTATATTGAATCTACGATGTTTGGCCAGAACTGAAAGGAAAGTAAATCGTGAAAGATGATAAACTGCCTACCGACCAGCAAAAGTGACAAAAAGCCCAAAGCTAGAATGGATAGACGACTGGAATCGAACCAGGACCTCGCGATATGAGTCCAGCACATTAGTACAACTTGCTCGGACCGTACCCCCTATAATTACTTTTAAACTTTTTTCTTGAGTTACTTTAAGTAAAATCATTACACTTTATTTTATATTTATATTAATAGTTTTCTGCAAAATTAGCTGAGCACTTCGCATCGTTTATCACAGCAGCCTTATTATGACAAAGGTATGTCACACTGACCTTAATCATTCAGTGTTGCTATATTTTATACTTTCCTAAGTGAGATGGGACTGATGTAAACTCCTGGCCTATTTTTTCCCTTGCAACATATTTTAACTGTTGTCAGAGCCAATGTTATAGCTACAGACCTACTCATTAATGTTTCCAACATAATTTCATATATTTTTTATTACTTTTTCAATTTATATCCCGCCTTCAACTCCAATGGTCATATCGGCGGCTGTTCTTCTTTGGAAGACATCGAAAGTGTTAACTCCCATTCGTTGGGTTTCAATCATTAGATCACGCATACATTCACACTCTCATTCATACTTCCAGACTCTGGGGAAGATGAGGAATTATTTTGATCAGAGGAAAATCCCCACCCACACCGCCGGGAAGCGAACCCGGGACACCTAGCACGGCAGGCAGGTGCTCTACCGACTGAGGTAAGCGGTCCCTAAACTGCAGGAGCTTCCCACAAGAAATCTCAAGAGTTTGTTTTGTAATTTGCGTCCTCCAACATCAAGTCATATCGGACGATGAATGTAATGGGTGAAATGATGCTCAAATGAGCCCGGGGTCCATAGAGCTTAGAGTTACCCGACATTCGTCTTTAAGGAAAACCCCGGAAAAACCTTATCCACGTAACTCACCCTGAACGAGATTCGAACTCAGGATCTCTTGAACGTGAGGTAGACACGCTACCATCTACGCTACCGAGGCGGACAGTTTTTTACTGTCTCAGCGGAGTAACGTGCTTAAAAGTTTTCACTGCTTTTGTTCGTCCTTTCTTTCATAATTTTTTCTTGTTACAGCAATAAACAAAACATTTGAATGCTGCTTTATAGTATAACAGTTCACTTCTCGGTTAATGTCAAATCGTTCCCAAGCAAAACTATCAAGATCTGTTTCTGCACCCTAGGGCTCAACCACTGAAAAGGCATCACAAATAATATTCCGTATGTACGGTTTGTTGTTGAGTCATTTATAGAACTTTTCGGTCAGGAGACAGAAGGTAGAGAGAGGTCAAGGTCTCGGAGCAGGACAAAAAAAAAAAAAAAAAAAATACGAGTTCTTCACTTTCACTTGGGTACAGTCATCAGAAAAGAATTCCAGCAAGGAGGAAGTAAAAATGTCCCACTCACAGAGTAATATATTTCGTTTCTGGTACCCTTTTAACATGCAACAGAACCTCATTTCTGTTTCTTACTTTCTCCACTGTTTTCATATAATCCAACTTGGTCTGGCATCCCACACTTTCACTTGGCATGTTAGAAATATAATGTAAGGACATTGTCATGTTGTATTTTCATTGTTGCATGTACAATGATAAGGGTACTTGGCACTGGAATCACTAATAGGAGAATACAATGTCTGTAATACTTAATTTCAAAGTCATCTTATATTAGTTATCCCTAAATGAAAAACTGTTAATGGGAAAAGCCCTTTTATCTTTACAAAGAATAAAAGTTGATTACAGTTAAACATTTCTTTTGGGAAAATATTTTGATAATATAAATAATTATTAAATTATAAACCAAAATCCAAAATTATGCATAAATTAAGATAAGGCTCTTTAAATCTCTCAGATTACACGCCTACCGAAAACTTAAAAGAAACAGAATAAAATTGAAAAGTATTTTAAAGGGATGGAGATTTAAGAAAGGATACGAGAAGGTCATGGTACAGACTTACATTTATGCACCAATTTCTTTTTTGAATAACCAAAAAACATGCATTTAAATTCTCCAACTATGTTAAATTATATGAATGAGCTTTAATTAAGAATTAAACCCTACAATTCAAAAATTGACTCGTAAACTACGAGCAGCGACTAGTGAAGGACTACATGGCAACTGCTAGCTTTCTTTCTGAAGCAAATATTACTAACTTGGATGTATACCTTGATTTTCTATAGCACGATCACTTATTATGTAACGCTTGTCATGGGCATGGAATGTTCAGTGACTCCAGAATGTGCTCTTTTTCATTTAAAAAAAATTGTAAGGAAGAGAAATTCTCATTTTAATGTCACTACCGACTGAGGTAGCCGCGATGAGCTACGCAGGAAAATGATGAGGTGCCTATTAGAGCAGGTCTGGGACCAGTACTCACAAGGTGTCAAGCCATTTCCCCTACTTCCGCTCCCTCGTAACCACAAAAGCGGAAAGCCGGGGAAAACCTAAGTGAAAACTGGTATGTATGTATCTACGGTAGTACTTCTACAGATTTGGAACCAGGAACTACTGTGTTTACACCTTCGGAGTTCTCTTTCCCAGGCCTATATTATTATTATTATTATTATTATTATTATTATTATTATTATTATTATTATTATTATTATTATTATTATTATTATTATTATTATTATTATTATTATTATTATTATTATTATTATTATTATTATTATTATTATTATTATTATTATTATTATTATTATTATTATTATTATTATTATTATTATTATTATTATTATTATTATTATTATTATTATTATTATCATTATCATTATCATTATCATTATCATTATCATTATCATTATCATTATCATTATCATTATCATTATCATTATCATTATCATTATCATTATCATTATCATTATCATTATCATTATCATTATCATTATCATTATCATTATCATTATCATTATCATTATCATTATCATTATCATTATCATTATCATCATCATCATCATCATCATCATCATCATCATCATCATCATCATCATCATCATCATCATCATCATCATCATCATCATCATTATCATTATCATTATCATTATCATTATCATTATCATTATCATTATCATTATCATTATCATTATCATTATCATGATTATGATTATGATTATGATTATGATTATGATTATTATTATTATTATTATTATTATTATTATTATTATTATTATTATTATTATTATTATTGTTATTATTGTTATTATTATTATATTTTCAAATTTACGTCCTCCAACGTTAAATCATATCGGACGATGAATGAAATTGGTGAAATGATGCTCAAATGAGTCCGGGGTCCATGGAGCTTAGAGTTACCCGACATTCGTCTATCAGGATTAGGAAAAACCTCGGAGAAACCTTATCCAGGTAACTCATCCTGACCGAGATTCGAACTCAGAAGCTCTTGAACGAGGCCTATATTACGTACAGTAAAACTATAACTCGGTGTACTACCCAAGCTCTAATAAGTATAGTAAGAGATATATGAGTTAGTCAGCTTAGATAATACAGGAAGATTGGGGAGCCATTACAAGTGCTTCGTGAGCTCCAGTAGCTTATAAACTTGCAAAAAGTAACTCATGGTATGGGGCTCAAGTCCTATGATCTGAGATTGATTCGCTGTACCGACTGATCTAATTGGGCAACACACCATAGATAAGTATTAAGGGGACTTTTTCAGGTACTTTCATTATAGTTGTTTAGAGATTAAAAAAACTGACGTTCAGCATAGGTCTAAGATCCATAATTCTCAGATTAAACTACGAGAGATGGCGCTAAGCGGAAACTCACATTCAAAGTTCAATTCCCATAGCCGATGTTCTTTAAGAATGGACTTTTTTTCGTGGGGGGGGGGCCCTTCCCCAGGTAACTAGGCAAATGCTGGAAAGGTTAATTACTTCTTCCGAATTTGCTCTCCCTCTATTTCACCCCATTTGTTTCACTCCGCCACAATTTCATCCTGCTCGCCTGTTTCAGGGTTTTGCGTGTCGCCGGGAATATCGACGTTGCATGGAAGGGAAAAATGATGCTCTCTATAAATTTCGTTCTTTGTATCCGGGGTCCCAGTAGGACGTGTAGGTCTGGTTTTTTAAATATGAAACTACATGGACTCTGTTCTGTGTCTCTTGAGTCTAGTCATCCTCTGGCTTCACTAACTTCACCATTTCCTATAGGGAAACGCCCCGTCAGGGACATAGGTACAAAAGATTTTCAGTCCTTCGAACTTGGTCATACCTCATCACGATCTACCGAAAAACTAATCGACCTAGGTAGCAAGGAAGTCATTAAAATTTGTTTCAATAGAGTCAGCACGTCAGCACGTTATAATTGGCACCTAACACAGGCCTTGAACCCGCGGCTTTTGGATAAAGAGTCTTAGGCTGAACCGAGTGATTTAGCCGGGGTGTATAGCATAGAAAGGTAGCTAGGGAGATACTTTCACTGCAGTTGCTTATGAAATGCACACGTGTACTGCAGCTGTGTTAACGCGTCACTTGATGTATTACAGCTCCGAGACATTCCAAAGGGAACTGTAAAAACTCCCATATCGATCTTACAGAGACACTACAGTTTAACATATCATTCAACTGGAGTCACGTTCTAGAATAACACCCAACAGTTATATATCCATCCTCCTGTGTGTTGCTGGGCTAGCGTATCTGTGTCATTCTAGAGGTCTCAGTTCGAATCTTAGTTAGGGTGAGTTATCTGGACAAGGTTTTTCCGCGGGTTTACCTTATCCTAAAAGATGAATTTCGGAAACTCTAGACTTCTTGTCCCTAGACTCATATGAACTCATTTCACCTATTTAATGTGTTCCAATATGGCCTATGATGGAGGACGTTAAAAAAGAACGTTATTGGGGAGGAGAAATAAAACTAACTTTTGCTTTTTTACCAGTTTTATTTTATTTTACTAAACGTTTGACACATGATATTGAAATTATTGTCTTATATTATTTATAGTTTTTTAAATGATATGGAAACAGCTAAATAATTGAATAAATAATTTTCAAATGTTAAAATGAATGCATGATAAGAGAAAAAGTTAGAGCTTCCTCGGGTAATAGGAAATCATTATCAAGGAGACCTAAGCTTTGAGGAAGAGCAAATACTAATAATTTGAGTTTGATTTATAAGTCACTATGTTTACACTCAAACTTCACTTACTTGTATAATTGAAACGTTTTCAAGATCATTCGATCTCATCCTCAGAAGTATTAAACTTAGTGCCCCTAACACCAGATGGCAGAGTGATCGGAGCTCCGTAGTAGTGGAAGAAGAGGAAGGTACATTTAGTCACCAAACAGCTGAGGATGAGATCGAATGATCTTGAAAACGTTTCAATTATACAAGTAAGTGAAGTTTGAGTGTAAACATAGTGACTCATAAATCAAACTCAAATATGAAGAATACTTCACTGTTAATAATGCTTCTGCTTTTAATATTTAAATACTAATATGTCAGGTTAGCTAAGGGAATTACGCATTCCAGGAACTCAGTAACTTATCTGAAAGTTCAGATAATCACAATTCAATACCTTCAGAAATTGCAGAATTACTTAAAACATATATACATATAAAACGATTTAAGTCACAGTGTGTGAGATGCGAATAAGAATTTAAGATTTGGCAATGATTGATGGCGGGGCATCATAATATAAGTAGAAGATAGAATCACAGTGAAATATTGTGTCACAGTCGGGATTTGAACCAGGAATATTGAGTCTCCATCTGGTTAATGTGAGCAGTCATGTTTCTGTAACTCAGTGGTTAGAACAACCGGACGGGAATTGGAAAAACCAGGTTCTATATCCTGGCTATGACATGAACTTTTCAGTCAGCTTTCCAATTCTTTGGTAATTTAACTAAGATCAACAAATGCCTGTTTTATGATTATGACAATATGAGTTTAAAAACTCAATCAAAAGAAGTTATATGAAATATTTTAAGCAAGGAGTTTGGAAGTTAATTACAATGCGAGGAAGGTGCCAATTTTTGCTACTTTTTGTTGTAATCGAAGTTAGACACTGATTGCTTCTTTTATGTTTGAATTCGCAGGTTACCAAATCTCCCCTTTTTACAGTTTGTATCAGCCACCAATAACAGATCTCTAGTAGTCGAAAAAGAGATCATGGAAAAAAGTCTTTTAGTTGTTAGCTGTTGAGCAGCATACTTAAAAATGTTAAGTGCGATTCTGATTGATGAATAAGACTTTAGTGAGACCATACTTCGGTTGAAAGTTGAGGTTGAAAGTGCACTTGATTTTTTAAACTGGTAATTACATGCTAAGAGTTCTAAATTGCTGGAAAAATACTTCGTAGATAGTCGCGTCTGAACAGAATCATGTGGTGGCCTATTGACTTCGTCGTCTTTTAGCTTGCCTCTTGTGATGGAGTTCTGCAGAATCCCTATACAAAGACCAACAGTAATCCGCAAGCATTACTTCACTCCAACCGCCCTGATATCTTTGTTCCATAACAGAAATGTCTTGATGGAATCTCTCCCCATGTTTAATCACTAACAGCTCCACAACTAGGAGGGAAAAGTCTAGGTGGGAGTGGAGAAAATGGATCTTAAGGGACATGTTGCATCCTAGATTACGGTATTTTTGCAGGAGCACTGTCATCAAATACTTGTAGTTGTCATCTCTTTTGTTGCCTAAAAATCCATGAACAACACCCTTGAAGGCTTCCCAAGCTTCCTTTTATTTCCCCTCCAAAATTTGGCCAAATGCAGGATTCCTTACACGTTCTCGTATTTGTGGTCCGACAAAAATGCCTTCCTTAACTTTTGCATCACTTAAATTCTAAAATTTCTCTTTGATTGTGTTTTGTTATTTGACAGGTGTGGCAACTCACAAAAAAATTCCCCCAAGTTTAAAATTTTCACTCTAAAAATGAAATATCACTTTATCTTCAAAACAAGAGCTAACTATAATTTTTATGGTGATTTTTTAATTCATCAAATGGAAATACATGTAAATTCATTATTTTTAAGCCCGAAACATTTTCATTGTTGCTCAGTATTATTATTATTATTATTATTATTATTATTATTATTATTATTATTATTATTATTATTATTATTATTATTATTATTATTATTATTATTATTATTATTATTATTATTATTATTATTATTATTATTATTATTATTATTATTATTATTATTATTATTATTATTATTATTATTATTATTATTATTATTATTATTATTATTATTATTATTATTATTATTATTATTATTATTATTATTATTATTATTATTATTATTATTATTATTATTATTATTATTATTATTATTATTATTATTATTATTATTATTATTATTATTATTATTATTATTATTATTATTATTATTATTATTATTATTATTATTATTATTATTATTATTATTATTATTATTATTATTATTATTATTATTATTATTATTATTATTATTATTATCATCATTATTATTATTATCATTATCATCATGATCATTATCATCATTATTATCATTATCATTATTATCATTATTATTATTATTATTATTATTATTATTATTATTATTATTATTATTATTATTATTATTATTATTATTATTATTATTATTATTATTATTATTATTATTATTATTAATATTATTATTATTAATATTATTATTATTATTATTATTATTATTATTATTATTATTATTATTATTATTATTATTATTATTATTATTATTATTATTATTATTATTATTATTATTATTATTATTATTATTATTATTATTATTATTATTATTATTATTATTATTATTATTATTATTATTATTATTATTATTATTATTATTATTATTATTATTATTATTATTATTATTATTATTATTATTATTATTATTATTATTATTATTATTATTATTATTATTATTATTATTATTATTATTATTATTATTATTATTAAAATTTAAAAAAATAAAAATTGATTCTTTTAAAGTTTTAAATATTGATAACCCGGATGTTTGATAAAAAAAAAGGCAGCTCTCATTAAAACACGCAATTTAGGTAAACAATTTTGCATGAATAATTTGCGTTATATTCGTCGTACGACGACGACAAGGTACAGACAGGCTGCGTTCAGCTGGAAGATTTTTGCTGCATGCCCACCCAGGATTGGGTTTAACTACAGGAAGAATTTTATTTTATTATGATGGGTTAGGGATGGGGTGTTGTGGTTTAGGATGGAAGAAAATTTGCAAGGTAGTAAGTTACTTCTCTGAAGGAAAGGTCTAATGCACCCTGGCGATGAAGTAGATTAAATTTATAAGTAAGGTAATTCTGAGACCAAACGGCTCTTGGTTCAATCATGTAGTAGCTCAGCTTTTGCTGCTGGTGGATTTGCTCGCTGGTTATCTTGGGTGCCCGCAAGTCATGCTATTGGTATAAAATGTCCAATGTTTTGTATTCTTGAAGTGCTTAGTCACCATTATTTTGTTTCCCGAAAGTCATGCAAAGTACAGAAATTCAAAGTCAGCATAATGCTAACGTTGAGATGACAAATTGTTACACATTCAATTGTCATTTAGCTTAAAGATGTTTTTAAATGAGTTTGATGAGTTTGGATCGCCCTGTATAGTACTTCACGGAACCTCTTACACAGAACATTTATTTTAATACTTCCAAGATGTGCCTGAAGCGCATCTTTATGCGACATTTCTTATGGCGGCTATGAATATTGATGGGCAAGCCTTTCTCCGGCCTTAAAACGAGAAACAGGTGGTCAGCTTCATAGAGGAATTTCCGCTTTCCATCCCATTAACTATCATTAGTTTGATATTCCTCAGTTTCGTTGTTAATGGCTTCATTAGGCTGATATGATGTACTTAAGGTGTCGCTGTGAGATAAATACTTTCACCTCGGAAACAAATTTCGTATTTTACGTCTCAGATGAAAATAGTTAAGAACGAAAATATGAAAGCACTAAAGAGTCCTGCTACTCTCTAACACATCAATGGAACGCGACCATTTCTCTAAAATGTATATCTTGTGGAAATTACTTTTTCTTTCACACTAGCAGTGTGTAGGACGCGCTATGAAAGGGTAGAGCCAGACTGAAAAATTCAATGCCATAGCCGGGATTTGAAAGATCCGGGATCCCAGAAGATCCGTGGTTCAAATCCCAGTTATGGCATTGAATTTGCAGTCTGGCTCTAACCTTTCATAGTGCGTCCTACACACAACCAGTGTGAAAGAACAAGTAATTTCCATTAATTGTACTTAATAGTGGTCCGAACTATGAAGCCCGGGCCTTAAAGTACTTACACGTTGTAAGTCGCCATTAAGGTAGTTGTCTCATGTGTTTATGAGAACTCCTAAGTGGTTTACCGGGAAAAACACAAGTCAGTTGGGGAATTTAATGTCATGTTGGCACGTTGGCCATAGTAGCTCAAGGGTTAGAGCGGCTGGACGGAGAGCGGGAGATCCGTGGTTCAAATCCCGGCTATGGCATTGGATTTGTCAGTCTGGCTCTAACCTTTCATGTATATCTTGTGTTTGATAGTGGTGAAAAACTTCTTTTTCTTTTCTTTCTTTCTCCATTCTTTGTTTCTTTCGTTCTGTCCTTCTCTACCACATATAACAAGTAGAAGTATGGTATTGCACCTAAAAATACTATTACTATTACTAGTTATCTGAACCCCACCCCCGCAGAAAAAGAATTAGAAGAATTCTGTGTGCGTGTGTCAACAGCATAATTCAAAAACGAAAAGTATATTAAAATCAAAATTTGGTATTTAAGTTCAGGATCTTCCAATGGAGTGACACTGAAATTTCAGATTACCATTTGAAAGGAAAATTTTCCGAATTTTTATTTTCTCAAAACTGGCTCTGACGATTTTAAATTAAACACTATATATTTGAGATATTTTCATTACAAATAAAATGTATATTTTTAATTCTCTGGGGTCAGAAGTCCTCTTCATTCTGTAGAGTTATTCATTTTCCTAAATATTTGTTGCTATTGGTTACACTACTTTTCTTAAATGGCAAGTCGCGATTCCTTTTTGTTTTTTCCTTTGTCTCCCTCTCTTTCTCCTTGTTGGTCATGGGAACTGAATTTCGAATATATCCCATAGCGAATCGCTCTTAAAATATTTTACTAACTCTTAATAACTAACTCTAATTTCCTCAGAATTTTTAAAGGGCAGTCGAATGCTTTCTGGAGTTACTGTGAATATATCAAATATGCTTTACACATTTTTCTGTAGTAAGGATGTATATCTTAACATGTGTCCCACAAGACGTAATAAGATGTGAAGGAGTTGAGAAGTGGAGGAAGGAGGCATGGGAGAAAAAATGGGAGGAAGTTGAGGGTAACATTGTAACAATAAGAATGCTGACAAGGAAGCAACGGAATAGGAATAAAAATGTAGGAAGATTTCTTGGTAACATGAAAGATATATGATTGAGGAGAGTTAGAAGCAAAAGTTATCGAACGGGGGGAGGGGGGGGGTAGGATTTTGCAGGGAAAAGTAAGGGACACAGGTAACCCCTCAGTGAAGCATAAGGCTGTTATGTCAAGCTGGCTGAGGGGTGGAAGAAGGTAGTCACTCAATTCTTGTACATAGGTTAAGGAAGGATAATATGTAAACAAAAAAGGTTTTCTGTAACTCACTTGTAAATTGCTTTCTTATGTACCAAATATATATAACTAAGGTTAAAAATTTCATTGAAAATGTGAAAGATTTACAAGCTATTCAGAAAAGTTAGGTTATAGATTTTAATTCTTTTGCTTAGCACTCAATCGAGTTGTATTTAATTAAAACAAGTTAGTTATTTTTGAGAAAAAGAAAAAATGACATAAATTTCCATATAAAGGTTTACTTGGAGTTAGTTCTTATTAGACACAGACGTAAGTGTGAGGTAAGTGTATCTTGAACTTTTGTTTTAGCTCGAGATATCAGAAGTGGGAAAGCAGGGAAGATGGTTCTGGGCGCACTTGAATTTCGGATATCCGTCACAATCAAAGTTTGTCACATAACCTTTATGCTGAAGTTTGGTTTTAGTCTTGAATCTTTTTTTTATCCACAAGTAAATGTATAATGTAGGTCTATTAACAAGCAGTACATAGAGGAGGATACTGTATAGTGAATGCATCTTATGTCACTCACAATCAGTTCCAAATACAGAGGGAATGATTTTACTAAAGAAAAATTACCTTGACACAGTCCGGATACAAACTGGAGACCTCTGGGTTGAAGTGCGTGTGTGTTCGTGTCTTTGTATAATATGGTCTGTTCTTTCTGCATATAAAACACATAAATATAGGGAATTTCCTCTCGGTTAATTTAATGGTATAAATATGGAAGTGATCGTGAGTGTTTAATGATCTACAATACAAATAAAACGAACGCTAACAAGACCTGTAATGCTGTGAATAACACCATCAGTTGTTTCTCAAATCAACGCCCCCAATATGACCGTGGTAGTTAAAGTGGCCTATGCAAATGAACCAATTAATCTTTACTCTGTAGCGTTAGACATTTCCAAAACCTTCCTTGTTTTATTATATGTTTACATGTCCTTGAGCAGACTTGTATGACCTCATAGTTCATGCTGTTTCCATGTGTTATATTTAACTAAGCAGGTATTGTTTAGTTTGGTCGTATGTAGCAAAACGCTTATCGTGATTAGGGAATTCAGTTTTTCTATCCGTGGTAAGGGGACATACATTCATTTAACATAGGAAGAGAAATCAGGGTGAGTATTGCAGCCTAGATTTCTTATTTTTATCCAAGGTTAATTTGTGTTCATCGAAGAATAATACGGCTGTATCTATAATTCGTACAACAAGCAAAAAGATGAGTCATGAACTTTCTTTATTTCACTGGGTACTATGTCATCCAATTGACTTACATAAAGTGGTCTGGTCAGTCGTGTTCACTGACCTACAAGGAAATATGGGCTCAATTTGTCAGTCTCATAGGGGGCCCATCTCGATTAGCTAAGGGTGAAAGTCTTGCTCGACCAATCTGCCTCAAGCAAAGTACATGACTTTGTTGAACATTACAGAAAGGCTTGCGTTCTGATGACGCATCACAGGTATTGCTAATATAAATAAATCTTTGTTATGGACCCCAACTTATGAAAATGCATTGTTTGTCATTTTCTATTTTAGGACATTTATTTTTTCGATTTTACGTTAATATTTTGTCATTTCATTGCTCTTTGTGTGTTTATTTAATCATTTACCTGCAATTTAATTCAGAAAATGTACTATAAGTACTTCAATAAGCTTTTTAATTTTTAGAAATTTCATTATTCAATAATAAATACAAGTATATTTGTGCATTCTTCACTCCCATTCTTGGGGAAAAAGTCTCCTTCCTATACTGATTGATAGTTAATTTGGATAAGGTTGTTGTGGCTCGAGAGGTGACTGCTATCAGGAAACTGCCTTAAAATTATGAAATCATGTCCAAAACTACGAATGAGACAGATCTGATTTCCCTTTTTGTATTAATTAATGTTTTTGGTCTGGTTGTTTTTATAGGTTGTGAAATTATATTTATTTATTATGAATTTTATATTCTAAGAATCTCAAAGAGTTAATGCTGTAGAGGTGCAATACCTATTTCAATTTTTTTTTCTTAATTTTATATCCAGATTCTTCATGGTACAAACGTACAATTTTAATGAATTTATTATATCCAATTAATGCGCGCACATATGTTTATGAACAACATAATAAAATCTTAAATATTTTCAAGGTTGCGGCAAAAATATCCTTTCATCTTAATCTTTCACAAAGATTTGTTTTATTTATTGATTTATGTTCTCAATACTTGCTTCAAATACTTTGGTGATGTGTAGGGAAACTCGTATGGTTGTAAAAAAACAACATTTTAACAAATTTAATACGATGGCCTGCTAATGTCGATTTAAATATATGTGGCACAAATGGGCTGTAGCCCGAAGGACGAGCTGTTCTAATCTTGGAGAGGCGATGGCATACATCACTAAAGACACGTTCTACTTTAATTAACACAAAAAGTTGAAGAGAGCCAAATACATAAATTTATGGAGGTCTGAGATCAACACTTCGGAAAATAAATCTCAAATTCGCAAGCCCACGACAGAGTTCTTGGCAATCGTTGAAACACCAGGAAGTTAACCACGTCCCCAAGGTGTGTCAGTGCAACCTTGGACATCGGTAGTGATTCATGTTCATTTGTTTTGTATTCCAACACAGAGGGTGTATTTGCTTTCAGTTTGGGTTTTTTCGTAATTTCATTTAAAGCCCGCACCTTAAAATCATGAAAGATGTGAAACATAACAGTATATGTCTGTATAGGCTCAAAAATCAACACATAGGTCTAAGGGTAACTTAAAAAATCTTAAAACCTTAAAAACTTAAAATCTTAAATCAAATCTTTAAAATGCTGCTAAACTAGCTTTCTGGTTCCATTCTTTTTATATGATGACGAGAAAAAAAGAATGGTAACATAGAATTTAAAAAAAAAAAAGTATAAATATTTGAAAATTATTATATATTAACATCCATATCTGAGAAATTGTTAACTGTTAAAAAATGTTGACATAGATTATGGTTAAATGAGATATAAATTTTTGTACAGTAAATTATGTGTATCTATTGTTTTACCAGCTATAAAAAGTGTACATATTTCATTCAGAGTGCTAAAATCATGGAGTGATCATTGAAAATTCGTTTCTATTTTTCCTTTATACTTCTCCGTAGATAGTGGACACTGATTTTAAATTAAATTAATCAAATTACAATTGGAAAGATAGAGTCAGGCTGAAAAATTCAATGCATTAGCCGGGATTTGAACAACGGATCTTCTGGTTGCCGTCCAGCCGCTCTAACCCTTGAGCTACTATGGCCAACGTGCCGACATGACATTAAATTCTCCAACTGATTCGTGTTTTTCCCGGTAAACCACTTAATGTCATGTCGACACATTGGCCATGGTAGCTCAAGGGTTAGAGCGGTTGGACGGCATCCAGAAGATCCGTGGTTCAAATTCCGGTTATGGCATTGAATTTTTCAGCCTGACTCTATCTTTCCATACTTTAGCCTATACACGGCCAGTGTGAAAGAACAATTAATTTCCATTAATTGACCTAATAGTGGTTAACTACAAAGCCCGGGTCTTAAAGTACTTACATGTTGTAAGTCGCCATTAAGGTAGTTGTCTCATGTGTTTATGAGAACTCCTAAGTTGTTTACCGGGAAAAACACGAGTCAGTTCGAGAATTTAATGTCATGTCGGCACGTCGACCATAGTAGCCCAAGGGTTATAGCGGTTGGACGGCATCCAGAAGATCCGTGGTTCAAATTCCGGTTATGGCATTGAATTTTTCAGCCTGACTCTATCTTTCCATACTTTAGCCTATACACGGCCAGTGTGAAAGAACAATTAATTTCCATTAATTGACCTAATAGTGGTTAACTACAAAGCCCGGGCCTTAAAGTACTTACATGTTGTAAGTCGCCATTAAGGTAGTTGTCTCATGTATTTATGAGAACTCCTAAGTTGTTTACCGGGAAAAACACGAGTCAGTTCGAGAATTTAATGTCATGTCGGCACGTCGACCATAGTAGCCCAAGGGTTATAGCGGCTGGACGGCAACCAGAAGATCCGTGGTTCAAATCCCGGCTAGGGCATTGCATTTTTCAGCATGACTCCATCTTTCCAGTGTGAAAGAAAAATGAATTTCCACAAATTATAACTGGCAAAGAAAATTTAGGAAGGGTAGGTTTCAAGCCTACTTTTAGCATACCTCCCCAGCCTTTCCCCTTTAAGCGAGGAAAACCTGGAAAAAAATCCTCTATCAGGAAGAACGGTCCTGGCGAGATTTGAACTTCAGCTCCCGTTTTTGAGTTTGTGACTACCTGGGTTACCCGTGTAGGTATACAACATTCAAGATATACATTTTATTTCAAATTTAAATATTGTGCATCTCTGATATTTTAATAAATATGTTAAAGCCATTTTTTATTTATTTTTAAGTGCAGATTTAAAGCGTGTGATTCCGTGAAACCTCTGTTTCGAGTTTTTGGTTAGAATATTTAGCATAGATATGTTTTAGAGAAAGTAAAGCAAGATTATTTGCATTTTATGTTTATCTTTCCTTTTTTGCGAGTAATAGGTACATCCTATAATAACTAAGGTTGGAATAAACTATTTTCACACCCGCACTCTCTGGGAGAATTATTTATTTCAACCACAGCAATGAAACTATAATTAAATGCTTGTTGTGTTTTTTTTTATCACGTCTTCTCTGATGAAGATGGATTTTTAATGTGACCAAAGGCAATTTCTGCGGTGCAATGTTCCTTGATTGTGCTCCGTTTTTGCTGCTGTCTTCTTTGAACAAGCCGCCAATAATAAGGTTTTCTCTTTTATCTTGTGGTCGTTGATCTTATTTTGTGTTGCTTGCCAAAGTCGCCCTGGCTTACAGCCCTCTCTACCACAACATAACTATCCTGTGATCATAGGTGAAAGTCATATAAACTTTAAACATGAACAAAATGAAACAGAATCTTTTATATTAAGGGAGGATCATTTGTATGGCAAATTTGTGCTTAAAATAAGCTGAAATGACTTTTCAGACATTTTAGTATTCTTGTCATATGTTTAACAACTGTGTCTAAACTCAGAAACTCGGAATCCATGGCCTACAATGACATGCTTCCGGTACAAAAAAAGATGTCAACTATACGTGAAAGATAATACCTCACTGATCAACGGATCTGATTCTTAAAGCTCAAGGTCTTCAACTTAAGGTCTATTGCGTCAAGAATTCGACCTATTTCGCTGTTTCAGTAAGAAAATGCAAGGTTGGCACTATGAACTCAAACAAAACACTGTGCAGACAAATGAATAACGAAACTCTGCGTAAGCAAACAGCCATGACAGTGAAACATTTACAACACAGTTCTGACAGACTTTGCAGTTTTACGGATTTTCTACCCTTTGGACATACTTTTAACGATTTATTCTGTTTCTAAAATTTATATTTTTCTCAAATAAATAAAGGTTCAACATTTTGAAAATGCGAACTTTTTAATCAGTTTAAATTAATTTTATGGCATTAATAACTATGGGGCCAAAGAGTGGGTCGAAAGCTATAAGCGGTTATCTAAAATTAACTCCACCATTGCATAATAATATAGCCGCCAGAAGATATTTACGACTGTACAAAATTTCCAAAATTTAGAAGATTTTCGAGAAGAAATACACGAAACGCCGATATTTTATGCTGTTTTCAGACTACAGGAACCGACACAGATTTCGACTGTAAGTGCCTCTAGCTGAAAGAGCGAAACGAATGTCCAGTAAAGAGTACTGCATCAATAGACTGCAATAGTGTGCATTTTAGTGACGAGTTCATTCATTCTAAGCAGACATGCACAAAATTGAAGCATGACTTCTCAAACTAATTTCCGACCAAGTAAAATATACATGTTGAGTTTGAAAAGTAAAATGAGACTGGCATTCCATTTTGTGAAAAGGAAGAAATCTTGGCATTATTCAACATATATTTGACGTGAAAGAAAGCTTAGGAGATAAAATACGTATACGACAAAAAATTTATGAAAAATAAGTTTCAATCAACAACCTTATTCTGTTATTTTTAAATCCCTGAGCTTAATATAACGTCTACGTCCAATATTTTGTTTAGCAAATTTACATTTATTTCTTTTTTATATTTATTTTCCTTAATTCCTCAACTATAATAAACTGTTATTCCATTTAACATTACATTACATGTTCTTTGCATATTATTTTAACAAAATTATCCATTGCGTAAGTGTGGTTTATTTATTTGAAAAATGAAAACTCGGATAAATAGCAAACATCGCATATAAGCTAAGCATCTTCTAAGCATACTAATTTTGCACGATTTTCAAGAAAATACCCGCTCGCAAATTACTTTTTACCACTGTACAATATTTTTTATTTTCTTAAAAATTGTTTTAACAATTTTGATTTGAATACCGCTGTTTGAGATAGTTGCATGGCTAATAAAAACATATATCTTCAATTTTCTGGGAATATCTCATGAAATTCGTCCGGAAAGAATTGTGTATTATTTTATTTATGTGATGTAGACAAATATTTGTCATATAAAAAGTGTAGATATGCTTAAAACATACAGTTTATTTCAAACACGTGTTATATTCTGTCATATTCTTTGTTATTGGACTGCATTTTTCAATACTTTTGTCATTTTGTTGATGTTTTGACAGCAGTCAGTAGTTTCTCATGCTAATAATATAGAATTTTAAATCGCAGGGGTTTAACTAGCACTTTAGCCTGCTATAACTCTTGTGCCTACGACTGTGTAATTAAAACCTGTGTTAACACAACTCAATATGACGTAACGAGGAATAGAAACTTTGCCAAAATAAGAAATCTATGTGATACATTAAATTCGTTTCTTTCTGCAGATAATATCGATATACTTTGCTCATAAAAACAAAACATGATACATATAATTAACAAATTGGATACTTTGGGAAATAGTAAATGAACGATATATGTATAGTTATGAAACTATATTATATATATTTTATTTTAAATATGGCAGACGTATGTGACACCGTTAAGGAGAGATATGTTGCAGTTGCAGGCAATGTAGCATGTTCTTTACTGGTCCTGACATTCAAACTGTAAGGCACAGTAATATAACTAGGAGATGATGTTGGCGCATTCCCGCGCTAGATGTCTCTGCAGTAAGGGGCCGGTTGACCCAATAACTGACCAGGAAGCTGTGTCCACTTACCTGCCTCTTGGCATTAGTGTCAAGGTTCAGGCAAGTTAATAAATAGCCTCACAGCGAGTCTACTTCTTGGAGATGAGTGATTTGGGTAACCTACTAGCATTATTGTAGTAGTGACGATTACGACGTTTCATTAATATTACGTTTTTCGGCTTAAATGATATTTACTTAGGCACCACAGCTTATATAGTATAATGGTAAATTCGGAAGGTCCGGGTTCGATTCCTGTGGCCGACCTTCCCGGGAGTTCATATTCATATTTACTGCAAGTTAATACAGTGTTTGAACACAATTAAGCCATGTCATTTGTAATACATACTCTCTCTTAAAAGTAAACGATTAGAAATGTCAAAAAATTGTCATTCATCTTCTCTCTCTCTCTCTCTCTCTCTCTCTCTCTCTCTCTCTCTCTCTCTCTCTCTCTCTCTCTCTCTCTCACACACACACACACACACACATAATTATTCAAAATCATCGAAGTTGTCATCAAAATATTCATCTATACTGTAATAGGCTCTGCTTAACAAGAATTTAGTCAGTTTAGATTTAAACTTAGCAGCTGACAGTATTTTTTAGGCTTTCCAGAAGATTATTAAGTAGTTTTGGACCAAAGTATTGGGGCTTATGTTCAAAAAGTTTTAGCCTGTGACCTTTAACTATATAGTTATTCTTTCCCCTTGTTTCATATGTGTGGACATCGGAATTTGTGGAGGTCATATTCCTGTTATGTTAAAAAGTATTGTTCGCAGAATAAATATGCAGGGAAGAGTAAGTATGTTTAATTTTTTAAAATACGGCCTACATGAACTTGTAAGTGTTATTTTTGCCAGGTATCTGATAGCTCTTTTCTGTAGGAGAAAAATTCTGTTAAAGTTTAATTTGGAAGTGTGTCCCCACAGCTCGATGCCATAAGAAATGTGTGAATATATTAATGCAAAATATACTAACTTACTAGTATCTAATGAGAAAAATTTGGCTAAATATCGCAACACAAAAAGTCCTCAGCTTAATTTACTTTCTAGTTTTTCAATGTGGTTGTTCCAAGTTAACTTGTCATCAAGGATTAAAGCTAAAATATTTACACTTTTTACACACTGGACTAGACTATTGCCTATATTAAGCTGAAGTTCGAAAGGACGTCTCTTAAAATCAAATAGAATTAATTCGCTTTTTTGTGCATTAGTTTACAGCCTAATATCATTAAAATACTGTACCACGATATTGGATATCAAATTTGCATCGATTTCTAGATTTAGTAAGTTGCTGTTGCTGAGACCCAGTGTGGAATCTTCTGCATACAAACTTAAAGCTACATTACCTAGTACCACAGTTTTTATGTCATTAATATACAGAATAAACAATAAAGGTCCCAAAATAGACCCCTGGGGCATGCCAGACTGTACCTCTACAGGTTTTGAAATAAAGTCACTTTGTTTACATTTCAGTTGTACATATTGTGTTCTGTTAGTCATGTAGGATTGTATCAGGTTATTTCTTAGACCTCTGAGTCCAATACGTTCAAGTTTTCCCGGGTCACTAGGTGAATGCTGGTTAGGTTAATTACATCCCCAGAGATTTCCTGTCCTTCTATTATCATTTCACACCATCTCTCATCTGGTGCTCTCTTTCAGGGTAGAAGTGTCGGCGGGAGTCTCGGAGGTGCATAGCAGGATGATATGCTCTGAGTAAACCACTTCCTCCTCGGGTGGGTCGGTTGCCGATCTCCGAATCGGCTGCTGGGTCAATTTCAGAACAGGATAAGGAAGAAACGTCCGTTGTCCTGGCCTAGCGGGGAAGGTATCCAACTAAATAACATGTAATGGCAAGGCTCTCTGCACTGTCGTGGCTCCTTGTTTTAGCCACCCTCTGTCTACTCTCACCTCATTATTCTTCCGTTATATATGTGTAATATAATTTATATATTTAAAATGTAAACCAGTACTAGTAACACATGTCGCAGAAATGGCTGATATCACGATAAGGCTGAAGCAAATTGTTTAAGTAGTACGTTTTTGTCATCTGATTTTCCAGTCATAAGCAATTAACTTCACAGACCATCTCGCAGAAAACAAAAGATGTATGTTTTACTCACCATTTAAATATCTAAAATTTATGGTCTTTTAATCAAATCACAGTCCATTTTGATGTCATCATAAATGCCAAAACGTTCTCATATTATGGGAAAGTCTTCATTTCAAAATCTATGTATTGTTCCTGCGAAGATGCTGAAATACATACTAAATTTGGTTATTTATGCACTCTTTCGTTTTTGAGGCATGCTGTTAAAGCAAACAAACAAAAAATGCTTCAGGGAACTACCAAACATCTGTTTCCGGTTAAATCTGGTTAGAATTGAATAAAATACTACCTACTAAAAATAGATGCTAGATAAATTAATAGAAAGGGACGAAAGAATAATTTGAACAAAGTCCAGATTCTACTAGACGTTGAATTATAGGGATTGCTAAATCTGTACATGTGCCCAGATTATGATAATGCATATCCACGCGGCCTGCATCGGTAGCGTAGATGGTAGCGTGTCTGCCTCGCGTTCAAGAGGTCCGGTTCGAATCTCGGTCAGGGTGAGTTACCTGGATAAGGTTTTTCCGGGGTGTTCCCTTATCCTGATAAACGAATGTCGGGTAACTCTAAGCTCCATGGACCCTGGACTAATTTGAGCATCATTTCACCTATTTCATTCATCGTCCGATATGTCTTAACGTTGGAGGACGTAAATTAAAAAAAACAACAAACAACATATCACTGAGTGTTATTGTATGGCGTTCTGATGTAGAAAATGTACTGTAAAAAGGAAATAAAGTTCTGGATCTATGTTCATATTACTTCCCTTTTATCCTCTATCCGCAAGAAATGTTTTGGCAAACTTTCCACATACCTTCTTGTTACATCTTGTATTGTACACATAAGAGATAAAATAATTTCTGCACAGTATTTTATTTACATGAAATTTCTACCGTTTCTCTCTCGTAAAATGAAGTAGTTTGAAGAATAAGCGTTTGTAAGAACAGTTTGTACAAGAGTAATAGAAGTCATGTAAGTGCAGCATACCGATTTCCTTGTAAATAGTGTTTTGTAATTCAATGGGTGATTTTAGGTCTTAAAATTCAGGCCTTTCTCGATAAATGTAACCTTTACCCTCTCAGTCACAAGAATATAGAACAGAAAATACAAATGGATATCTGGCTGAACGACAATCAGAGCTTTACTTTTGTCAAGTTTTAGTGGTACTTATTGTAACGATTCAAAATATACATTAATATACATTGACCATTTTAAGTGATTTTCTCTTTATAGAAACTTAAATGTTGAAATAAAATTAGCATGAATGTACTGAATATGCTTCCAGAGTTGTAAAATTAAAGCCAAATAGAAACCAAAAGTTTGTGCTTTACTATTTCGAAATTAATATAGTTTTAGATGTTATAAATTGCTAGGCTCGCACTTTACTGTACCTATCGCTTTTTGATTTCTCTGCCACCTATCTATATTGTAGATATAAAACGTCTCTATCTCCAACGAACTCTTTAATACAACTATCATGAAATAAATAAAAAAAAAAAATAAAGAATAAATTAGAGGAGGTATAATAAAAATAAACTATATCTCTTACATTTAAAATTTGTTATCGCATATGTGGAGAGAACGCACCTCATGCGGAAGCAAACACAAAGAGAGACCAGTTAGAGATGCGCGTAGGCAGTGAGACAAATCGAAACCTTGGAATATGTGATCATGTGGACTTCATTTTGACAACACGTGGCTTCGATAAGTGAATCATCGTCTTGTTAACCTTCTGACGGATACGTCACCGTCCATAGCCAAACTACCACCTAGACCGCAAATCTGGGTCTAGTTAGGTGTTTATGCTCCGAAGACTTTGGGATATAGCTGTGGGCGAAAACACAATTAAAAACTACATACACTATGAACAAATAACATTAATAATAGATATTTTGTAAAATATGGTAAAACAGTGGCGACTTTATGCTTAGGCTCATGTGAAGTATTTGCAAAGGGTTAACGAGGTGTGCAGTAAAGGCTGTAGGTCACCTCGTTTTATCGCCATTAACAATGTTATTCAAATACTCTAGGTAACAGACATAACCCGCGAGAGATTCCATGTGACGAAAGGTTATACATCATTGTTTCGTGGATAGGTTCCTTTAATGATCTTTAATTATTTATATGGGAGAATTGTTCGTTCAGTGCTTCTGTTTATCTCATTACAATTTACCAATAATAGAAACTTATTCGGAATGAAAAACACTTCACAGAAAGGTCAATATATGCTTTATATTTCTTAATTTATTATGCAAAATATTCATAATCGTCGGTACATGTATGTATTGGAAAAATAAAATGTGTTGCAAATATGTTTAAAATGTTTCTGTATATATTATATACGATTTATGATACATATTTTTTGAAATGCTGCTGCCTCACGTTCAAGAGGTTCCGAATTCGAATCTCGGTCAGGGTGAGTTACCTGGATAAGTTTTTTTTTTTTTTCCGGGGAGAAGATGGGTCGAACAGTTCAGTGAAGAACGTAGTGAAGTGCACGATGAAGAACGAAGTGGGCGTCCATCTTTGGTTACAGGAGAACTGGTTCACGCGATTGATAACAAGATCCAGGAAAACCGCAAGTTTACAATTAGTGTTCTCGCTATGGAATTTCCCAAAATCTCACGATCACTAATTCATGAAATTGTTACCGAAAAACTGAAATTTCGTAAACTTTGCTCACGTTGGGTGCCAAAGATTCTTACTGAGCAACTCAAAACAAAACGGATGGGTAGTGCACTTCAGTTTTTGACCCTACGGGGATTTGGCTGGGACTTGTTTGACCATCCCAGCCCTGACCTTGCTCCTAGCGACTGTTTTTGCATCTCAAACTTTCCTTGGCGGTCAACACTTCAACAATGAAGAGCTGAAAGAAAATGTTTCCAACTGGTAGAAGACACAGGTGGCAAACTTCTATGAAGAAGGTGTACAAAATCTTGTGCCTCGCTATGACAAATGCCTGCAACATTTTGGCAGTTATGTGGAAAAGTAGTTTAAGAGTTGTAGAATTTTGTGCAATAAATAATTTTTCTATATCAATACACAATTTAATTTTATTACCAAACAGAACTTACTTTCTGGACGTGCCTCGTATTAAGTTTTGTATAGTAATGTTTTGTCCATATAATAAGATTTGCCAGCTATTCAAATGTCACTAAGAGAGAAGGGGGCTTTAGACTACTCCTAGAAAATTCAACATATACGTTTTATTTGTCATAAAATACTATTAACTTGTATTTTAATAAAAAACATTAAGAGTAATTCCTGAGAAAATCAAAGTTTTCAAATATTTTTAATGTAAGGGTGGTTTTAGATGGGGGAATTTTCTTAAAATTTAGGCGCGGCATAGTTGGAAGATGCGAAAAAAATTACCAAATTTGGCATTTTATCGATCTTTCTGTCCAACCCACACACAAATACGCAAACAAATATGAATACATGTGTGCATAATCAGGTCGGTTTTGTAAAAGTGGTTCTTTTGTGTGAAATGGAATAACTTTATAACTACCAGTACTAAAAAAATAAAATAAAATCTGAATATCATACCCTGGCTCCTTGAAACTATACCGGGGCACACATTAAAATTTTACATTTATTATTTCTTAATAAAAATTACATTATTAATAGTACATAATTGTTTCAGATTTCTACGACTACAAAAACTACAAAAACAAAATTGATAAAGCACAAAACAAAACAAAAAACTGCTACTACCTATAATACAACAAAATTTACTGGTAACCAGCAAATCTCTACTGAACACAATACTAATATTCTTTTAAATACTTAACCAAACATTACAGATAATTTTAAATAACAAAAACTATACAAACCTACAAAAAATAACTCCTGATAATTGCTGGAAGCCAGCAATTCTAATTTAAACTGAGAAAAATCGCAGCTAAATTTAACAAATATTTAGAAGTACTGGTAACCAGCACCTATTTTTAAATTAAACACAAGAATGATAAATTTATTTGTCCTTTTCTTTTCTTATTTTAATCTTCTTGATTAAACATATAATTCAAAAAGAAATTTATATATTACATCTCTAATTTAGATGATGATTCAATATAATTTAAACAACAACACATACTTTTAATATTAACTATTAAGATACTTTTTACCAAATTCTGAAACTAAACTCAATAATTCATATTTATTTTTACAAATATACACTAAGTCCTTATAAATAATATAAAATTTCACTAATTGTTTCTTTGGTCTTCTTCTGCTTTCTGCCCATTCTTATCTGCCGGTCGAAACCACGTAATATTTTCTATTGAACTACTCTCGTTCCTCATCTAATAAATTCTCTTCCTCTTCTATATCTTGTCCAATTTGTTCGACTTCCTCTTCTTCTATTATTATGTTTGAGGATCCATTTGCATTAAAATTTTCTCTTATAAATCTTTCTTTTATTCTATCTGATCTTCTTAATTCTTGTCTTTCAATTGATAATCTTTCAGGTCTTCTTACTTCTATAATTTCTGACTCCCAAGCTTTTTTACTTACATAATTGCTTAGAAATTGTAACTTTTTTACTAATTCAGAATCCCTTAATATATCATGAATATAAAATCCTCCTAAAACACATCTTTCCTCTAACTGCGAAATTTCATATTTTTCACATTAAAAATAACATTCTCGGGATCACCTACTTTATTATATAAGTTACATAAATCATTTTTAGTTTTATTAATTTTTTTCCAATATGTGTTATATGGTCCATGACCAGTTATATAATGAATGAAACCTTTAGTTGGTTGGATGAAATTTAATCTTAATCTTTCTTTTATACTTGGAAACAAATTCAAAGTTCTTCTTCCTTCTGGAATTTCATTCCACTCCCTTTGCCACTTTTTTATAAGAGAATTTTTTACCTCCCATACTTTATCGGTTCTTATTCCACAAATTTTATGTACCTTATCCAACGAGTACTGTACAAGTACTGTAGGTATTTCTGGAGAAAGTAAAATGAGTAAATTTTAAAGTTCTATTGTTATTATGAAATTATGTGGACTAAACCATTATGTGCGCTTCAAACCCAGAGTACTTTAAAAGTCCTCAGTCAAGATGTCATTATTTGTCAAAGCAATTTGTAGGTAAAATCAACTAAATATTTTACTGAGACCACGTGAACGTAATTATGCCTCAGAAATATTTATAGCTCTATACTTACAGATGTGTGTGCGCTTTACTGTATGCAAGATAAACACAGATGTTATACAAATAGCTCCATAAACCTTGAGATAACAACACATTTCCTGGGGAATCAGCGACATTTGCACCATTCTTCCGGGTATCAATGATACGGGACATTCCTTCGTGGAAAGTAGCTAAGTGCTCGTAAACTCGCATAATGTAGGGAAACCCCGTCATTTTACCGCCGATACAGTGTGATTTATAAAACGCGACAACTATTCCTATTTTTAAATAGGTTTTTAAAAAACACTTATCTAGTTTTCTAGATTAGACAACAAGTATTAGGTAAATTTTATGTAAGTATTTATATTCTTTAAAAAAAAAAAAAAAAAAAAAAAAAAAAAAAAAAAAAAAAAAAAAAAACACTTAGTGAATTGTTGATTACTGGATAGCTAAAACTTTGAACCTAATTTATAGGGTGGTAGTAGTAGAAGGTACTTAAAAATGGCTTTACTTTTCGTCGTCATTATCATTGCCGATACTCCACGGAAATAAAAAATAAGTGTTGCAAATTAAAGAATTGGTTCAGGTGTTAGCATCTGAGACTTGCTCATTCGGAAGATCCTGGATTGGATTGCTGTTGGATCGGTTATCCTACCTTGAATTTTTCCATTTCCTGTAAACTTATAAACAATTGATTAATATATCACGACGAAATGTTTATTTGTTTATAGTTTTTCAGGAATTTCAGTTTATATATATGTGCATATAAGTTTAAGACCACCTCAGAAGTATAGATAGCTTGTGTGTCTCACGTTCAAGTGGTCCCGAGTTCGAATCTCGGTCAGGTTGAGCTAGCTGGATAAGATTTTATCCTAAAAATGAACATCGAATAACTGTAAGCTCTATGGAAATATTCGTTTTGGAAATTAATGATAAGAATTTCTTTCAATCCTCTAATTAAATTATAATTATATTTTAAAAAGCTAGCCCCTTTTAAAATCCTCGGCTCATTTGAGCATCACAACACCCATTTCATTCATCGTCAGATACGACATACTTTGGAGGACGTAAACTAAAGAAAAAATAAAAATAAATAAAAACAAAGAAAGTGTAACGGATAAAATCTAATGGCTACTTTTAAGGTGCTTTTATGGACTTGTGTTATTTTAGCCCAATAGGCGACAACATTAAATAAACACTAAAACAATGTTAAAACGTAGACAAAAAGAAAGCTTTCAAATTGTTTCCTTGTAAGAATAAGGAAATGCAATTTGCGAATGTCCTTTGTTGTTACGGGTTCTGGGGAAGTGAATGAAAGGAAAAAGAGGTACATGGCCACTAAGTCCAAAGGAATGCAGCGGGGATCAGAAAATGCGGGTTATCTGCGTGTTCATCTCTACAGGAGCTCCGGAGACAGCCATGCTGCACAGCCTGCCCCAAAATATTTACTTTTAGTGCAGTCGCACGTCAGCGTGGGATATAGGCCGCTTTCTCTGTTATCCCAAGCAACTTTATTCTAAGCAATTGATTTTAATCGAGATAAACCTTACAAAAACAGCTACATGCCCGCCTCGGTAGCATAGATGGTAGCATGTCTTGCCTCACGTTGAAGAGATCCCAAGTTCGAATCTCGGTAAGGGTGAGTTACTTTGATAAGGTTTTTGTCTGAACTTGCCTGGTTCTCACAGTCGGGAACCAGGAGTATCGACAATGAAACTACTATGGCGTGTTTGTTTCACATTAAGCAAACAGAATATAATAAGATTGAATTTTGGTCGAAAAATTATGACCGTAAAACATTATGATTGTTCTTTATTGCACAGCCCTCGTAGATGTTGTAGATATTTTTGGAGATTCAATTACTTCGAGATATTTCTTGTTAATGGTTAGTACTTTTTAAAAAGCATATTCATGTTTTTCTCGCCTGTGACGTTTTAGCAAAGAGCATGGGATTTTAAAGCCATCATATAATAACATACTCTTAAAAATCTGACTTTTGTTTTACTTACCGTATCCTTCTTATATCCAGAACAAAATATGTAAATGTGTAAAGAAAGTTTACCTGGTTTAAGTGAGTAAAGAGTAACAGAAGTTTATCTCTATTCAGTAGTTAGAAAATTGGTTTCTATAGAAATAGTTTTAGAACTGGGGGTGAGAAAATGCAAAGCAATAAGCTTTTTCGGGTGGGGTGAGTTTAAATGGAGCACATAGGTAAATGTCTTTACTATTATAAATAACATTTGATATCAGTGAAATCGTCGGTACTTGAAACCACGCAAGATTCAAACCAATGAACCTTTAGCTTATTTCTCCAGTTGAAATCCGTTATCAGTAAAGATAAAACAGGAGAGAATGAGACGTGCGTTTCAAAGAAACTAACACAACAAAGAAGTATAGGTTAGTAACTGATAAACATAATGGAAAAGCCTTGCTCACGTGTTCTTGGTAATGGAAAATATGTCGTACACAAACAGTACAACAGTTGGTAAATCTTTCAAAAAGGACCTACATAAATTATTGCTTTTATCTTGCTAATGTTCACGCTTGGAAAATTACTACGGTCTGTATAAGGCAGACGTAGCATCTGGCATATATCTTAACTAAAGGTCGTCTCATTTGAACAAGTGACGGAGAAAATATTTGAGTAGATTTGTTGTCTAAAGTTTACCGTAATGGCCCTCAAAACATTTTGGTTCTATTCAGACCACTACGCAGCTTTCTGACTTCTTGCACCTCGTACATAGTTATGGAGAGGAGGTTTCGCATTTTCACCAAAGCTTTGATACTGACATTTCATTGGAAATATACGTTTTAACGTTCGTTGAATAAAGAAAGGAATTTTTAGGAAAAATGCCTCTATGTATGTGAGAGAGAGAGAAAGCGGGAGGGAGGAGAAAGAAAAGAGAAAGAGAGAACAGTATAACTGAAGAACCAAAAGTCGGCATCTTCCAAAAATATATGATTTTCAAAAAATTCTTCCACACACACCACTCTTTACATGATGTCTTTTACAAAAATATTGATCTTCTCAGAAGTGTCTCAAAGAACATTCATTAAAAGATCCGTATGTTTTGGATATCCTCACAAATGAAATGTTTATCTTGCATTTTCTGAGAATATCTACTGAAGTCCTCCTTTCCATAACTATATAAACTATAGAACAGGTATTAAGTCTTACTGCACAGAAAATTTAAAGCACACACTTTTAGTTATATACTTTTTAAGATTAACCATTTTATAGATCTTATTTATAGTTGTTTTGAATTTTCCAATAATATACACTTTTCTCAAATGGAAGTTATTCTTTTTTAACCCCTCTGATCATACAAGGAGAATAGAGTATCAAGGATTTCACATAGTGACCAGATCTTAAAAGTTTTTACTAATACCCAAGCTTAATGTATTCCCTATTCTTATTGTACCTATAAGAAAACATGTAATAAAGCAATTTTAAAACGTTTATCTCGATTAATTTTACACAGATAGAAGGATATATATGCTTTTATAACAATTTTATTGTTGAAAAATGGGTGAAGAAGGTCATGTAAATATGATAGATGATTTTTAACATCTCCTTTTCCTAGATTATTTTCATAAAAATAGAAATAAAATAGTTTCGGTAAAATACTAAGTGATAGGAAGAAAAGAATTAATGCATATTTGCTCCTCAAAATTGAAAATACTTTCTCTGCACCTTGTTCAATTTTTACTGGATGTTAATCGTTGTACTAAAACACAACACTTGTTTATAAAAGCGAATTTGTAAATCGAACCGGGAGCCTCCAAAGAAGAATTCGTACTAGCTTCTCTGTGATAGTTCCTGGGAATTCATTTGTTTACCTGCTTTGTGTTTAAAGACAAAGGTGCAGCTCTGAATGAGAAAGTTAACCTTGCACTTGGCAGAAGAAAACAAATTAATTCACCAAGGAAAAGTTTGCGCAGTTAACTCTCTGATTCACGTCCAACATTTCTGTCGCCAGAAAAGGAAAGTACAAGGAAGTGAGCTCTGTACAGTCTTTGGATAACTATAGCCTCAACATGCAAATATTAGAATAATTTATTTTATGCTATACTTTACATATTCCACTAAATTAGAAATAACGCTTTACTTAGTTTATGCATAGGGTATGTAAGAAACAAGTCGTAGAAAGATGTAAACTTCTCATTTTCGAGAGTGCACTTATATCTCTAAATATGTGATTCTTGCACGCTCCTTTTATTTGATAACGTTTATTTTTTATTTATTGAAAATATGACAACAGTTATTGTAGCTTTTTTAGTTACTTGAGCCAATATATGTCAGACAACCTTAATTGCGTAGTCGCTTTCCTGTACGGCCTATGTCGTTCCAGTTGAATGTTGCTGCAAAGATAGATGTTGGTGTTTCACTAAGATTGTAGACACCTTCTTTTACCATCTATTTAGACAGCTTAAGATACATGTCCTTAGTTCCGTAGCCGTATTCCTGTGTCATATAGGTTGTTCTGGACTTTTAGCGAGATCTGTATTTCGATTCGCGGGAGTTTAGAATGTAAACACAGTGTTTGCTGAATGGATGACCTTAGTTGCGTGGTTGTCTTCCTGTAAAAACTGCTTAGGTAATTTTTTGATAGAAGCTCTTAGTTATGCAGTCGCTTTTTCGTACGTAGTTTTATTTATTCTGTAGGCGTATGTTTGGAACAACCAAAGTGGTATTTGTCTGCCAACTGAGGAAAACTATGGAACAGCCTTAACTAGATTGACCAATGTGCGAGATTTGTAATACTTACTGCCTGATCCACCTCATTCGGTTTTACTTTATGAGACCTTTTAATTGTCCACCAAATGATCAAGGTGCATTAGTATCGGATAATTTATGTTTAATCTTAATTATTAAAATAATTAATTGATATTAAAAGGAATTCGTTGCTGAATTTAAAGACAAGTCGCTCCTAATTATTGACCATTTTTCAAAAATGTTCTCTAAACACACAGTAGGCGTATTTTCAGTATATAAATTAAGAATATATGTTCTTCTGCACTTCCTAGTTCAGACGAGAAGGCCTACACACTTCCACCACGCTACACAAGCGAGTTTCTCTTCATTCTGCATTATATTTTTTGTAATTTTTTATAAATAGTAAATTATAGCAGACCATAGATGAAATTTTACCACGCAAAAATGAAGATCGTCGTTAAAATGTGCAATGCGTGTCAGAGTTTCTTTTATAGATTTTATCGTCATTTCAGGTTCGTTTATTTCTTTTATTTTCAACGAAATGGTAATGAAACTATATGTACAAACGTGCATTGTAAGTAAACTTGTAGGACAGCTATATAATTAAACGATCGTGGTTAAAATAGTTACACTAGTTTAACGAATCAGATTATTATATCAAGATACCCACGTTATATCACCCAATTATCATAATTAATATTATTTGAAATGACCAATTCACCATTCTAACAAAATTCATAATAATTAAACCACAGTGTAAGTTCTATACATACAAGAGGGGGTCTTTAAAGTGAACGCCAACCTTCAAAAGAAGCGGCACGTGTTATTTGCCTGTACTGTACTCGTTAGTTGTAATAAAGTCACTTGTACATTTCACACTTGCAATAAAAGTTGAAGGTATAGTTGCGGCGGTTGCCAAGGAGATGTCTCGACATAAAGTCTTGCAGGTCTCAAGGTCCTGCTGTCTGCTCCACCAGATATTTGAGTATCAAAACTTGACTTGTTTGTAGACACAAATAAATGTTTCAAAGTTTTCTTTCGTGTTATTTAAGGAACAAGACAACTTAAACAGATTAGTTTAAAGAAAACCAAAGTGCATATGAATATCTCGCGGCGTATTTCGAACGCGTGTCTGCAGTTGCCCAACATTTTAATGGGTAGTAAACAAGCTTTCTGCCAAATTGCATATAGCAAAATACTTTTAAAACGGAAACTACAGCATTTGGAAATACAACTCTCTGCATAGACCCGTAGTAATAAACAGGACTTTAAAAATTTCTGTAAACGATTCCTTTAATAAAACAGGGAAAAGAGGAAATTAAGAAACAGGAGAGGTCTAAGAATTTGGAATACAGAAATTAAGAACGCAATACAAAATAAGAATCAAACCTATAGAACATTTACAGATGAAAACAAATCAAGCATATGAGATATACAAGGAGAAAAGAAAAGAAGCTAAAAGAATGACAAAACAAGCACATGAAGAATCAATGAATAAATTTATAAGTGAAGTAGAGCATGACATACCTGGGAGACAAACAATAGGATATAAACTAATTAAGCATTTAAATAAAAATGAAAAAGATGTAGCAAGATTAAATAGAATATCTGAAGATAAATGGATAGAGCACTACACTAACCTGTGTTTTAGTAATGCAGAAAATGATTTACAAGAAAACATCTCAAAAGAAGAAGCAAAGCAACAAGAAGTAGATCCAATAACCCTTGCAGAATTAGACGATGCATTGAACACTATTAAAATCGAAATGCACTAGGAATATATGGAATTAATGGATAACTTATAAAATACAGTGGGATAATGTGCAAATGAAGAATACTACATTCAATTAATAATTGTTGGCAAAAATGTAAAATACCTGAATCATGACCAATAGCTCTAATTAAAAATATATTCAAACAAGGAGATCGCAAAAATGTGGAAATTATAGAGGACTAAGTTTAATGAACACGAGCTACAAAATATATACTAAAATAATAAATAATAGAATGGAAACTATTACAGAATGCCTTATAGGAGAAGAGCAGAGTGGTTTCCGGAAAGGCCCATCCTGTACAGATAACGTATTTGTCCTTAATCAAATAATTGAATAACGAAGGGAAAAGAATTTGGAAACACATATCGCATTCATTGACCTGGAAAAGGCTTTTGATAGGATAAATAGATCAAAACTGTGGCAAATATTAGAAAGTAAGGGTTATCCATCACATATTATTAATGCAATAAAAGGCATTTACATAAATACAACTATAAGAATTGACACTGGGGTTAGGTTAACAGAACAAATTTCTACCAATACTGGACTAACACAAGGGTGTAGCTTATATGGACAATATTCTAAATGAATGGAAGATTTTAGTAGACCCAGGAATCAAAATAAAAGATAAGATTTATATTAACACCCTTATGTTTGCGGATGACCAAATATTGATTCATCGGAATGAAAATCAACTGCAAAAATCAATATAAATTCTAAATAATACAGTACAAAATTATAATTTTAAAATACCAGAAGAAAAAACAAAAATTATAGCTTTTAAAGGAAATTATAATGTAATATACAAATTGTTTTAGGAAATAAAATGTTAGAACAAATATATAGTTTTAAATATTTAGGATATAGCATAAGTTTTAGAAACAATGCTGATACAGAAGAAAAAGTAAACAAATTCCGAGCAATATGTGGGACAATCCAAAGAACTTTTAAAAACAGAGTGAGAAAGGATACAAAAATGAAAATGTATAAGGTAATGGCTATTCCAACTTTACTATATGGAAGCGAAACCTGAGTGCCAACACAAAAGGATTTAAATAAAATACAGACTGCAGAAATGAAAATTTTAAGAAGTGTTAAATGTTGTACAATATTGGACAAAATAAGAAATGAGGATATTAGAAAGGAATTAGAAATCGAACCAATCCATGACAAAGTATCAGAACGAAGGCAATAATGGCATGAACATATATTAAGAATGGAGGATGGAAGATATCCAAATGCAGTATTAAACTATAATCCAAAAGGAAGAGGAGACAGAAGACGACCCAGGAAACGCTGGAGAGATCTATGAAGCCGGAACGGGCGATATGCCCAAACCATAGAGTGAAGAAGAAAAAGAAGAAGAAGAAGAAGAAGATTTCTTCATAAAATATGAAGAATGTTTTCTTTCCAAATGGATAAATCTACAACTTTATATATAATCCATAATCATTGGATTGATAAATTGGATTGATATATTGTGTAGATAGAATTAGCAGCTTTTCTTTTCTTTTTGCAAAACACGATAAATACTCACACCAGCTTATCGCAAAAGTCAAGAGATGTAATTATATTGCATGCGACTCATAATCCAATGATATTGAGTAAAAGTAATGTACGTTTAATGCTTTCTTAGAGTCCTACTCATTTTAATGAGGATCTATGGAACTTATCTAATCACATTTGTATATAAAAGTAGAAAATACCACAAGAACCAACATTAAATTATCCATAAAGTGACCTGTTTTCAGGCAACTGGTTTTGATATTTTCTGGTAGTCACTGAAAATGGAATAAACACTAAACCAACGACTCTTCTTTGTTAAACAATACTAGATTACATTACACTGCTCGAAGTGCATACCAGAAAGAATTTGGTGTTCGCAATCCCTCCCAAAGAAACGCAACACTGGGACTGGTAAACAATTGGATCTCTGGTGAATGGAAAAAGCAGATATCGTTCATCTTGGCTGCCCATAGTTCTTGACATAAAGGAACTACTAGAGAGGTCATCCCAAAAGACGTTTATCACAGGAGAACTATTCAAAGTGTCAAAAAACTGCAAAAAGTGCAGGCCTAAAACCATGGCCTACAATATCAAAAACAAGGAATTAAGAATAAGAATCGTGTTACGTGGAATCGAAACTGCCTAATATCCTTGACGTCAAAACTGCACATTAAGTGAATTTTCAATGGAATAATTAAAGAAAAAACTGTTTTCAGTTCTACATAAGTCATTCTTGTGTAATAATACTTACTCTTAACGACTTGCACGTGTGACACTTTAAATTTTCAATAAGTATTTTTTAACGATTTAATTTAGCTCCCCACCTCGCATTTTTTATTAAATAGCTAATCAAGGTTCTTATGGTAAAAAATCCCCTTTACTTTTATAACTGCAATCTCGTAGGGTGACCTGATATTTCCTAAAGTGTTGAGCATCTCCTGCATCTCTCTTTTTCGCTTTCTCTACCCCTTCGTCTTATTTAAATAAAAATATTAATGTGCAGGAACAAAAAGGTTTCCTTGATAAGATCTTAGGTATATAAAGGTTAGGTAGTAGCAGTATGTTATTAATATTATACTCCAACCTTACTTATCCGCGCATATTTTTAATTATCATTTTTAATTACATCAATCCTGATGGAATGAATAAGAATGGTGTTCCACCCAAAAATTTCAGAAGAGGGGTTTTACCGAAAATAGATGCTTTAAGGCCTGAGAGGGGGAGAGAGAGGGTAGGGTAACCTAGAAAACCATCCACCTATTTTGACTATTCTTATGACTGATATAATTGTTATTGCTAAATGACGAAAATATTAAAGAGACAATATAAATCCTAGATTTAACCACTGGCGCGACAACCCTAAGAGGACCAAGGCCTACCAACCCGACTGCCGACCTCACGCCAACTTACGCAGGCAGAGATGAGCGATCATCCAACCGATACGAAGAGGAGATGTGGTCAGCATCTCGGCATCCCCCAGCCGGAAAGTTGGTTTTCGTGACCAGGGCAGCTTACCTAGCGTAAGCTCCTCACTTTCCTCACGATGCTGAGTGACCACTGGTCCTATACCCGGTACCTAAAATCCATACCCCATGGGTGGGATCGAACCCGGGTCGCTTTCCGTGGCCAGAGACCAAGGCATGCTGCCTTAGCACGCTACGCCACGGCGCAGGATAATAAATCCTACATACCACATTAAAAAAAAACTAGAGCCATAAAAACACTTTTTTATATGAAGAAGGTTTTGTATTTTTATTGGAAATATCGACACAATTGTGTGTACAGGAAGCACGAATAAAATAAAAACAAAATATGATGTGCTATATTCATGTGACTTTCTTCATGTGACAATTGTCATGTAATGACTAATCCCAGTCCTTTATCGTACTGTTTATATGAAACAGCGCTCCTTTACTCATATTATATTGTACGTTTTTGCTTGGGAATGTGAAATTGTGCAAGAAGTGCTTAGTCACAGCAGGCGGAAACATTATTCAAATGATTATTTGCGATAACAAAGTTCCCGATGAGGAAAGAAGGAAAGAAAAATAAGATTTTCCCTGACTACTGTGCCATCTGTTCGCAGTAACACCATTGTTAAATGCTGCTCTCGTAATTTCATACTCCTTGCATGAAAATGAGAAACAAACGAATGACGACTCAGAACTAAATAAACTTAAGCATTTAAAAATTTAATTTGTTAATAGGAATTTTTAGAAAATGGTTAAACATATAAAAATGCATTTGACGTAAGCTGCGTGCTTGATGAGGTCCAGGTCTACATTTTTGTCTCTTACAGTTTAGCAGTTATACAAAATAATACAAAATTAATTCAGAATGAAAATAACTTGCCAGGCTACGCTGTCAATTCAGGATGTACGTTGTATTTCTCTTGAAAAAATATGGTATTTTAATGAAATTAGTTTCAGAAGTTTTTGAGAAAATACAAAATAAAGTGTGCTTAATGGAGAGAGTTTTTGGCCATTTTCAACATGTATACTCGAAGAAGCTTAACTAAAATAGCAAATTTAATATCTATCTATTTTCATTTTGGAGTTAAGTTGTTGGCACACAGCTGTTATGTAGCCACCTAGCAATATTACATCACGACTGTCTGAGTAACCCCGCAATTACATGTAGAAGTTTTGAAGGCCTTTGCTTGAGAAATGGCCGAGTTGTCTAGCGAGAGTTTTTGAATTTGCGTACGTTAAGGCGGCAAAACCGGTTTTTGGCGAACGGAAATAAACGAGCTTTGTTCGTCTGATTCATTTTTCAAAACTGTCACAGGTCCTTAGCTGTAACAAGGTCTGGTAGAGGAGATAACGAGGTTCTGAATGGACAACAAAAGGAATGATAAGTCGCCAAGGGAACGCGAAGAGCTGCGAATATATGTTCACGTTTTGTATTCTCTTTTTACTTTCTATGCTATTTATGTATAGCAGCGGTAGAGTTGTATACCAACCAAAAATTTAATATCAAGATTGTACTGAAGATAGGTATTTTGAGAAGAGATCTTCAGAAAAACGCCGTGTATGTGCCTGTGTGTCTGTAAATGAACCACACAACTCAAAAAAGAGAAATCAATTATATATAAAATATGGTGTTTAAGTTCAGCAACTTCTAAGGATGAAACAAGATTTTCAAGAACGCCCTCCCCAATCCAAAACTATTCTTTACATAGAGATATTTTCATTATTTCTGATTCTCTCCAAATTAGCTCTATTGATAGTAATGATTTAAAATCTGTATGTTAAATATATTTTCATGGCAAATACAAATATCTTCGTTGATAGAGTCGACATGAAATATTCAATGCCACGGCTGGGATTTGAACCACGTCCACTGAGCTACCATAGCCACCGAGCTACCACTCTATCAATTCAAGAGCTTGTATACGGCAATGTGAAGAAATGATTAATTTCCATCAATTACTTCAATAATAAGAGTTAAATTATGAAGCCTGGGACTCAAGTACTTACAATAGTAAGTCGCCACAAACGGTGTATCTCGGATGCGAGAGCCCCTATTGGTTTACCGTGGAAATATATGAGTCAATTGGAGAATTTAATATCATGACGGCAAATTGGCTATGATAGCTCAATGGGTAAGAGCGACTGGACGGAATCCAGTAGATCCGTGGTTCAAATCCTGGCCGTGGTATTGAATTTTTCATGTCGACTCTTTCAATGCAATACCTTAGTCTGTATACGGCTAGTGTGAAGAAATTATTAATTTCATCAGTTAACTTAAAAAAAAATATCTTCATTTTCTGTGAAATTAAGAGTGAAGTCCTCTGAAAAGTAATTCTGAACGACTCCTGCTGAGAAAATGACAAAATCTCATTGCTTGAAGAGGTGGATAATTTTAAAACACACGATTTATGTCAAAATTTGCATGATGTAATATAATTTTCTATTATATTCCAGATTGGGAAGCCAGTTGGATTAAAATGTTCTAAGTTCCTCATATACATTTTACGTCAAAAATTTGTATTGAATTAATTTTGTAATTTTAATTTGATCTGTTAATTTTGCTTTTTGTTTGTATAGAGCGATGTTTTCAAAATTATGCAAGTAGATGTAATTTATTTGTAGGAATTAGAATTTTCTTTGTCCCAGTTTACACCCAGTCGTAGTTTAGGATTAATGCGTAATTTAAGGATCAATTTGTTAAAATAAGGACACAAATTCTTTTCCGTAGATGATACTTTACTTTAATACCACTTATTAAACACTATTACATTAAAATCTTCTTTGAACAACTCTCTTTTCTACACGCCTACTCCGTGACTATCAAACTTCTTTTTCGTAAGGTCTATCTCTCTGAAGATTATTGATTTTTCCGTTTACTTAGAAGCCGTTTGTTTCTACAGACATAAACGTACATAGTCCACCAGGTATTTTATTTAGTCTTTCACTTGCTGACTGCAGACTGCCACTTTCACAATACAACCATTTTAACACATTTTTAACATTTCCATATTTTTAACAACACTATAAAATAATATAAACAATATCACAAAGTCTACAAACAATAATTAGGAGTATGTTTGGGTCCAAACAAAGATAACTGTTTTTCAAAGTTAACCATTTAAGTTATTATTTACTATTTATTAGAATTTTTAAATACTTCTAATTATTTCAACTGGCAAGTCGATATTCATTTTGCTCGAGGTCATGCAAAGGGCACTGAATTTTAAAAATCCGAGTAATGCTTTTACCCGTATTGTTCTTCTCATACCTAAGAAATATAACAACCTTGTTGTATGAATCATTTGTTGAAGACAGAGTAGAAGAAGGCATTAGAACTTAAAACTTCTGTTTCCTATTTTTCTATTTTCTTAGTCATATTTTTTTCGTCCTTTCTTTCAAGGTTACTTGCTTCCTCTATTAATTTTTTTTCGTGTCATTAATATCCTTATTATCTAGCAGTGGTTAAACATTTTGTAAACTATCGCAGGTAGAATATACACTCAGTAGGTCTGTGTATAAAATCTGAGTCATATATAATATAAAATTTGGAATAATAATAAAATAATAATATAATATTATTATATTATATTAATATAAAATAATTATATAATAATTAATAATAATTATAATAATGAAGGAATAATATAAAATTCAGTGTAAATAATAATAACAACAATAGGCTGGTATATTTTCAATTTGTATACACAAATTGTAGATTATCGTGAAGTTTCTCTGTTTTCAATTTTCCCTTTCCAATCTGCAACTGTCTGCACATTACCATTTGCTTCACCACGCACAGCATTCAAAACAATATACTGGCGATATTTGAAACTCTCGAGCCATCTGTCGGAAGCTCTGAAATGGTATGTATCTAATTTTCTTGTCTCTAAAGCTCGAGTCTAAAGCAATGACCCAGAAATGGGTATTACATTAACCAAACCACTCAAACACAGCACGATTTAGCTCGTCATACTCTGTAGATTTTGTAATGCGCTTCACATGCCGTGCTGTTCCCTTTAGTCACTCGTCTTTAATTGTTATTTTGTTTTGCAAAATTTCATTAATCTTGAGCTATATCCGATTTTAAACAACAAAGTTAATTCTTTAGCTAGAAGTTTGTTCCTTTCATGTTCTTCAATAAGCTTAATTTTTTTTGTGCACACACAAACTATGTTTTTAAAAATCAACAAAGTTCACCGTTTTCTTCCGCTCGTACTTGATCACTTGTAAGAACGACACTAAGAATATACAAAATGCAGAACAGTTGCACCTTTACCATGTGTGTTGGAAGAGAGTTGAGAGAGCTAATGGTTTGTTTTCCCTTTTCCTCGAAGGATTACTACTTTGGTGCAAGTGCATTTGCCCTCAAAATTATCGCACTTTTTAAAATACGTACGTTGTAACCTATTACACACAAAGTGATCCGTTCAGAATAATTATTTACGTACACGATTTCCGAGAAATATTTCCGTTTCCGTGTTAGTCAGTTTTCCGGCTTAGAGTGTAATTTGACATGGGAAATAGCTCCGTTCTGAAACTTATTTTACATTTTTACGAGTTTCTGGTATATAACGTTGTTTTTTATTTTTTTTATTTTTTATTTACGTCCTCCAACATTAATTAGGTCATATCGGACGATGAATGAAATGGGTGAAATGATCCTCAAATGAGTCCAGGGTCCATGGAGCCTAGAGTTACCCGACATTCGTCTTTCAGGATAAGGGAAAAGCTAGGAAAAAACCTTACCCGTGTAACTCGCTCTAACCGAGATTTGAACTCGGGACCTCCTGAACGTGAGGCAGACACGCTATCATTATGCTACCGGGGCGGGCATATAGGGGGTCCGTTTTAAGCAGGTTTTACTGTACTAAAGGGAACGTACACCAGTGTTTTTATTATTATTATTATTATTATTATTATTATTATTATTATTATTATTATTATTATTATTATTATTATTATTATTATTATTATTTACGTCCTACAACATAAGGTCATATCGGACGATGAATGAAATGGGTAAAATGATGCTCAAATGAGTCCTGTGTCCACGTAGCTTAGAGTTACCTGACATTCGTCTTTAAGGATAAGGGAAAATCCCGGAAAAAACCTTATCCAGGTAACTCACCCTGACCGAGATTCGAACTTGGGACCTCTTGAACGTGACACAAACACGCTACCATCTACGCTACCGAGACGGGCTACACCAGTGTTAACCCAGTAGTCCCCGTTTTCCTTTCCGGGTAAGGGAGAGGAATATTTCTTTAAACCATTTATAAAGTCATATAAACGTCATATCTACATTACAGAAAATTGTGTGTGATACTTTTTAATCATCATCTTAAATATATTTTTTGAAATTCTCTTAGTGATTGGCAAAGCTTTGCATGCGAATGAGGAATTTGAGTGATAAGCATGACTGAAGAAGTAACAAATCAAACAAATAACTTTTAAGGGTAGAGAGGTGTTTGATAACACTTTAATAGGTTTAGTACCTCCACCATTATATACTGTTTTTTAAAAGAAATAGGAATATTAATTTGATCCCATAATTATATCTGCTAAAACATCCAGTTAAATTTTAGCATCGGGTACCCTTAATAAACACGTAACACGTGAGAAATTGTAATTAAAATTGTAAAAAGAAGTAGATATATGTATAAGTAAAGAGATATCGCCCGCCTTGGTAGCGTCGATGGTGGCGTGTGTGCCTCACGTTCAAGAGGTCCAGAGGTCGAACCTTGGATAGGGTGAGTTTCCTGGATAAAGGGTTTTCCGGGGTTTTCCCTTATCCTGATAGACGAATGTCGGGTAACTCTAAGCTGTATGGACCCCGGACTCATTTGAGCATCACTTCACCCATTTCATTCATTGTCCGATATGACAACGTTGGAGAACGTAAATTAAAGAGAGAGAGAGAGAGAGAGAGAGAGAGAGAGAGAGAGAGAGAGAGAGAGAGAGAGAGAGAGAGAGAGAGAGAGAGAGAGAGAGAGAGAGAGAGAGAGAGAGAGAGAGAGAGAGAGAGAGATGGAAGATAGCTCTCTAAAATTTTAGTCTTGTTACCTTATGTCTTATTTAATGTTAAGGAAACACGAACTTTCGTATTTATTATTACACTTTTCGTTTGTTAAGCTATGCTGTTTACGGAATAAGTTTTTCTAATTTGAAGTTCTCTGGAAACATGTGAAATTTCGAAAGGTGTCGTGTTTTTGTATGTTGTAAGAGAAAGTAGCATCTGAAGATGTTAGAAAACGAGAGCCGAGACACAAGAAGGTGTGAACTCATGTGTGTGAAGCATTTAACATTCCACTCGGCTGATCTCTTCCCACAAGATAATGTTTCACCTGCCTTCCAGAAATTTTATACTCCGACGTGAAACAATGGAAGTCTGCAAAGAATAAAATTGCGAACAAAACTGTGTCACTAGGGTGTTCCTTCTACAGGGGCGCGTATCCTTTTGCAACATGAAACACAGAAATGTTATACAAAAATAATGCCGAGCTACACTGTAGCCAGAGATTTACCCTTCCCGAGCAACGAACAGGACGGTAGGAAGTTTTAGAGACTACTTTTTGTGAAGTTTAGAGTTGAATATACACACAAAGTTTTGCACTTTTTTTGTCCGTCTTTTAAATTTCTCAAATCAGAAGTACGACGGTCGTTTGATAAGTCTGGTAAATTTCCGTGAAGGAATTGACATTTTTTTGTTGCAGCTTTGTGGGCGATAAGCTTGATTATTCAAAAGATTGTACAGGAAATTTGAATGTACTTCTATATACAGTTCATTGTTGAGAGCCTTCTGAATTGGTCAGTGTGATAGTGCCATTGAAAATAGGAAAAACAGAGTTTCGTGCTCTTATTAAAAATTTTCATTTGAAGGGCTGGACTGCCGCACAAGTCAAAACTGAATTGAATGAAGTCCACGCGGACTCTCTACCAACATTGAAGACCATTTACTTTTGGATCAATGAACTTAAACGTGCTCGTCGAAGCACCGAAGATGAATCGCGCTCTGGTTGCCCAATTGAGGTCACCACACAGGACACCATTGAACAAAAATCCACGATCTGGTTATGTAAAACCACCGAATCAAAATTCGTCAGACTGCTGAGGCTGTAGGCATCTCAACTGAGCGAATGCACAATATGCTGCATGAAAGATTGGCAATGAAAAAGCTGTGTGCAAGATGGGTGCCGCGATTGTTCAAAGCTCGACCATTACTTCATTGATCATTGCTCGACCAAAAGCGCATCCGGAGTGTCTAACGAGTGTCTGGCGACGTTTAATCGCAATTGGCAAGAGCTTTTACGCCAATTTGTGACCTTAGATGAACCTTGGACCCATCATTACACACCAGAGTCAGAACAGCAGTCAAAACAATGGACGAAAGCTGGTGAAAGTGTACAAAAGAAGACAAGGACCATTTTGTCAGCTGCTAATGTGATGACCACTGCTTTTAGGTATTCTTAAGTAATAATCCTCATAGACTACTTGGAAAAGAGCAGAGCCATAATAGGAGCCTATTATGCTTCATTGTTGGATCGTTTGCAACATGAATTCACTGAGATTGAAACACAAAACGTGCTCTTTCACACCATGGCACACATCAGCAATCGCAATGGCTAAAGTGCATGAGTTGGGCTTTGAATTGGTTATTCATGCACCTTATTCACCAGCCCTGCCCCAAGTGACCTTTTCCTGTGCCCAAACTTGAAAATATGGTTTAGTGGTAAGACATTTTCATCAAATGAAGAAGTGATAGTCACAGTCTACGAGTATTTTACAGAGCTTGTCGGAACTATTTTTCCGTCGGGATGAAAAAGCTGGAACATCACTGGACCAAGTGTAAGGTGAGTTGTTCACGAAAAAAAAGTCTTGGTTTTTTACCAGACTTATCAAACGACCCTCGCAGATCTCCCTTTTTAAGTAACTCTTATCACAGAATGAAAGCACTTATTAAATAACATAATTTTCAGAATCACCTGTAATTGGAATATACACTGATAAAATTCTATGAAGTGCACCCAACAGATATTGTTTACACCTTGAATGCTCTAGCACGCGGTGCGTGGGTTATTGTTACGTCATGAAGGCAGACTATGTGATAATACCTCAGAACTAACAATCAATTGCTCATCCAGTATTCAGCTGGTAGGCCTTTTTTGATACAGAATTCCTGGTTTCCTTAGTTCGTGGGTTATTGTTGATTCCTCTGTCATTTAACTGGTTTATTTTAGTTACAGATGTATGTTAATAATATAATTGTTTTACATTCATGGACCTGTAACGCGGATAGCCACCGACTTTTCTATCAGCTTAATTATAAACATTACTGTGAAATAAGTATTTACTTTTCCATCTCTATTGAGGAACTAGAGGTTTGGTTTCAAACTTTCAAAGCCACCTTAGCCTTCAAAATGTATATTTGGCTATGTGTATTGGTATCTATGCAATTTTATGTAGAAATAAATAAGTTAATAAATAATTATTTTGTTTTATTAATGACGCCACCAATTGTCAGAATTTTATCACATATACATGCAGCACATGTAATCATTTTTCGATTAATATAAAATGCATCCCCAAATTTTATTTTGCACTAACTTCTTCATAAAACAAAATAAACAAAAATACTAGAATATTTTAATGAGATAGAGCAAATCAGACAATAAACGGATAGGGATAAAGTGCTTTACTATTATAGGAAGTTGAAAGACCAACATGCAAGCATCCAGTGCGGGTCAACACGAGATCGTCTCCCACGACAATGTGACCTGCATCTTAGGGGCCAACGCCCCATAATAACTTAATTTATAACTTGGGCAGCAAAAACTTATGTCTGCAAAAGGATGCAGTGACATAAATAGTAACCACGAAAAGGAAGAATATTGTACATTTGATAATTAACTTTACTGGAGTTGTAAACATACTCGACTTTAAAAAAACACTTATCCTTTTTTTTTAATCAAAGATATGATTTGTCTACGCGCTCTAAGGTTCTATATAGACATATGTTTATGTCCTCCAACGTTAAGTCATATCGGACAATGAATGTAAAGGGTGAAATGATGCTTAAATGAGCTCAGGTTCCATAGAGCTTAGAGTTACCCAACATTCATCATTCAGGATAATGGAAACTCCGGAAAAACCTTATCCAGATAACTCACCCTGACCGAGATTCGAAATCGGGACCTCTTGCGCGTTAGCCAGACACCTAACGCTCTAAGGCTGACATATATTTTATTTTCGGGTGGATATTTGCTTCGTAGATAACAGGTAGCGTTTAAAGATCTTGAGTTGAATTCCTATTCCAAAGTACTTACCAACCACTCTGTCCGCGAGCCGTTCTTGTTTGGCAGGGCTATTGCTGGAGTAGTTTCTGTTGAACCACAAAGTTTCCTTCCCTTTCCTTCTATCACTTCCTTCCCCTTTTATATTTTATTCCGCTTTGGTGCTGTACTGTCGGTGAACAATCGACAGATTTTAGATATACTTGCTAGTTGGAAAGTCGTAAACAAACTATCCGCGTTGGGTCGAGGTATCCCTCTGTTCCCTGGGCATACTCATACCTATGTTAGGTTGACAACTATGTTAGTTATCAATGTTAGGTAGAGTTTCTATTCCACCCGTAGCTTTGATATCACTATATCACCGATACAAATGTTGATATACCAAATAAAAAACTAAAAGGGATTAAAAAAAGTTTCTTTCGGTATAACACCAAACAACGTAACTGAAACATGAGAAACCGGATGAATGCCAAACTTGTTATTTAAGTTCAGCACCCCATAAAAGGGCATGATTTTCAAGGAAATCTCTCACCCCAAATTACCCTTCACAAGGAAAAATGTTTGTCCTGTTAGTTATAAAAGGAAATGCTGTAATGATTTTCATTATTATTATTATTATTATTATTATTATTATTATTATTATTATTATTATTATTATTATTATTATTATTATTATTTTTTATTATTATTATTATTATTATTATTATTATTATTATTATTATTATTATTATTATTATTATTATTATTATTATTATTATTATTACTATTACTATTATTATTATTATTATTATTATTATTATTATTATTATTATTATTTTTTATTATTATTATTATTATTATTATTATTATTATTATTATTATTATTATTATTATTATTATTATTATTATTATTATTATTATTACTATTACTATTACTATTATTATTATTATTATTATTATTATTATTATTATTGTTATTGTTATTGTTATTGTTATTGTTATTGTTATTGTTATTGTTATTGTTATTGTTATTGTTATTGTTATTGTTATTGTTATTGTTATTGTTATTGTTATTGTTATTGTTATTATTATTATTATTATTATTATTATTATTATTATTATTATTATTATTATTATTATTATTATTATTATTATTATTATTATTATTATTATTATTATTATTATTATTATTATTATTATTATTATTATTATTATTATTATTATTATTATTATTATTATTATTATTATTATTATTATTATTATTATTATTATTATTATTATTATTATTATTATTATTATTATTATTATTATTATTATTATTATTATTATTATTATTATTATTATTATTATTATTATTATTATTATTATTATTATTATTATTATTATTATTATTATTATTATTATTATTATTATTATTATTATTATTATTATTATTATTATTATTATTATTATTATTATTATTATTATTATTACTACTATTATATTTTTGTAATTTACATCCTCCTTGTAATTTACGTCATATCGGACGATGAATGAAATGGCTGAAATGATGCTCAAATGAGTCCGAGGTCCATGGTGCTTTAAGTTATCTGATATTCGTCTTTCAGGATAACGGAAAAGCCCGGAAAAAGCCTTAACCAGTTAAACTCACCCTGATTCAGATTCCTCTGGACCTCCCAAGCGTGAGGCAGACGCGCTACCATCCACGCTACTGAGACGGACAGTGTTTTTCATTAAAATACCTTATCAAATAAACTGTATAGGCATCTGTGAATAAATGTCTTTAAAATATGGTTTATAGTATAAATGATACAGGTTATTCCTGAGAAAATAAACAAATTGCAACGTTAAAATTACTTGATTCAAATGGAATATTGAATGAATAGAGCAAATATTTTACTTGTTACTCACAATTATATTAGTGCTGCCGGTATACCTGAATTACCTTCCATAGGAGTTCTTTTACGTGCTGCAAATAAATCTACTGGCATGGCACAGCTTTTAAGTCAATCGGCTGAACCTTGGGATCAGTAGGCCAGCGCCTAACCAACTGAGCCACTTAAGACCGACTTGTTTCCTTCCGTCCTTGAGTTATAGTGCGTTTTGGAATAAGGGGACCTCAAAATGTTTAAGGTGAAATCTCGATATTAAGAGGGCTGTGAAATAAAGAATGATCACAATTTTTTTTGACAACGTACCTTTACTCATCCTCATAATTTTGATGGTCCTTCTCAAAATAGTCTTCCCAGAATGCGATGCACTTGTCCCAGTGTTTCTGCCAGTCTTCAAAGACATGCAGGAAACCATTTTTGAGAGATCCTTCAAAATCGCCTCCGCAGCCTTCACCACTGCTTCTGATAATGGATAATGCCTCCCGTGAAGGCGTTTCGTCATGTTAGGGAATAGAAAAAAGTCACATGGGGCTAAATTTGTACTATAGGGAGGGTGCGGGATGTACTTCACGCAACAACATTGGCAATATGCGGCCGCGCATTATCGTGTTGCAGCATCCAGCCTGCTTCACGGAAATGCGGCCTTTTGCGCCTGATATGGAGTTGCAATATTTTCAGGACATCCCTGTAGTATTGTCCAATTACTGATGTGCGTGCAGGTACAACATTATGATAAACCATTCCATGAATATCAAAGAATGATATGACCATAACTTTCCCAGCAGAAGCAACCACTTTTGCTTTTTTTGGGGCGTTGGTGATGAAGGAGAGTTCCACACTGAGCTTTGGTGTTTGCTCTCAGGATCAAAATGATGTAGCCAAGTTTCATTAGCAGTGATTACGTTTGAAAGAAACTCCGGATCTTCCTCTAACATCAACTTTAACTGCATGTTACCTCCATTGCAGCGGTACGCGATACTGAATGTGTCTGAACTTACCTGGTTCTCACAGGCAGGAACCAGGAGTACCAACAATGAAACTACTACGGCGTGTTTGTTTCACATTAAGCTAACGAATATAATAAGATTGAATTTTAGTGCTAAAAATTATGACCGTAAAAAATTATGATCATTCTTTATTGAACAGCCCTCGTAATTTTCAGAAGGAATACAATGATTCCCTACAGATTGGGAGGGGGGGGTGCAGAAAGCAAAACTTGAATTAAAAGGTAATTGCATTTGATTTTTCAATACACCTGAAGATGTTCAACTTCTGTTAATTTGAAATAATGTGTTAAGGTTTCTGAAGCAAGGAATAACAAGTGACCGGATGATTAGGTCTCTCTTCTAATGTGCAGACGTTGGCGAACTTAACCAGTTAAATGTTAAATACTCTTTGAGATCATGCCGACGTGTGTGTAAGCATTCCATAAAAGGTCTTATTTCTTATAAAGGCAATGATTTATATTTGATGATTACGGACGTGTGCATATAGTGACGTCACAAGTATGATACGCAGCCACTCGTATATATCAAAACCGCAGTCAGACAGACGGGCGACTATTACTGCACGTTCAATAACATTTGACAGAGCACTGCCGTTTTTACAGTTGTCTTAGTCTGCCCAGTATCAGGGTGTTAGTCATGTGTAAGTGAAGGGGGAGAAAAAAAACGCCTTATCCATCACTGTTTCATAGGGGTTCCCAGAATATATTAATGTCCCTACTACTGTAAACTTTGTTTCTCACCCAAAACTGTTAAACAGATTTCAAGGAAATATGTCGTTTATGAGTCAACCAGTATTTAGAAAAAACATTTTTAAAAACAGTGCTGTACTTCTGTTTATGGGCATATACCATATCTATGGTTGTGCGTAAGTGAAAATGACATATCAAAGATAAGTGTTTACAAGAAAATCTGGAAACTGAAGCTATCTTTTATGTGGAAAATGTTTCGTGAGTCTTCATTTTCTCAAAAATTACTCTCACGATTTCGGTTAAGGAGAGATCAAAACGCTATCCCCCAATGTAAACTCCACGACCATATTATCTCAGTACCTATGAGGGCTGTTCAATAAAGAATGATCACAATTTTTTTTGACAACGTACCTTTACTCATTCTCATAATTTTGATGCTCGTTCTCAAAATAGTCTCCCCTGAATGTGATAAACTTGTCCTAGCGTTTCTGCCAGTCTTCAGAAACATGCTGGAAACCATTTTTAGAGATCCTTCAAAATCGCCTCCGCAGCCTTCACCACTGCTTCTGATGATGGATAATGCCTCCCACGAAGGCGTTTCTTCAAGTTAGGGAATAGAAAAGTGTCACATGGAGCTAAATCCGGACTATAGGGAGGGTGAGGGATGCACTTAATGTTGATTTTTGCAAGATATTCAGCAACAACATTGGCAATATGCGGCCGCGCATTATCGTGGTGCAGCATGCAGCCTGCTTCACGGAAATGTAGTCTTTTGCGACTGATATAGACTTGCAATTTTTTCAGGACATCCCTGTAGTATTGTCCAGTTACTGATGTGTGTGCAGGTACAACATGCTGATAAACCATTCCATGAATATCAAAGAATGAGATGACCATAACCTTCCCAGCAGAAGCAACCACTTTTGCTTTTTTGGGGGTTGGTGATGAAGGAGATTTCCACACTGAGCTTTGCTGTTTGCTCTCAGGATCAAAATGATGTAGCCAAGTTTCATCAGTAGTGATTACGTTTGAAAGAAACTCCGGATCTTCCTCTAACATCAACTTTAACTGCATGTTACCTCCATTGCAGCGGTAGGCGATACTGAACATGTCAGACCTTGCCTGGTTCTCACAGGCGGGAACCAGGAGTACCAACAATGAAACTACTACGACCTGTTTGTTTCACATTAAGCAAACAGAATATAATAAGACTGAATTTTAGGGCTACAAATTATGACCGTTAAAATTATGATCATTCTTTATTGAACAGTCCTCCTATTTAAAGATATCTATGAGTGAAAATTGGTCTAAAGTTGCAAAAAATGACAAAAACTTTTTTTTTACCTAATTCAATAGAGTTACCCTTGTAAGTTCCTTTTTTTATGCGATGCCACCTTTTAAACTGAGTTGCGTGACGATTTAAATGGTTGACTGAAAGTGGACGTGATGCTTTAAATGAGCTTTTCAACACTTTTCAAAATATAAATTACTCTACACGATGTAGTTCTCAAAATAGAAACTTGGAAATATTTGTGCTTGTATAAAATCAGTGTCAAAGGGAATTGATAAGATGATTTTTTTTATGTCAACAGAGTTTATGCAATTAAATAACAAAGATCTAATTCACAAGAAAATGTTAAAAATAAATAAAATGTGAACTGAATAACTTTTTATCCTAAGCCAAGGGTCAATCTAAAATTTCATCTCATAAAATTACTAATAATGTATTTATGAGAATAACTTATAGGTATTCATACTTAAATTGTGTGTAACATTTTAATTAAATGACAGTAAAACATTGTAAATATATTAATACCACAAGAACTATTTTGAACAAAGGTTTTAAAATTGATGTGTGAACTCTTGTTAATACTACAGTAATTGTGTTACAGTTTAAGTCAATCTAAGCAAAATTGTCGATTCAAGGCTTCTTACCGATGGGTATCCTTAAGGTATCAGAAATTATTTACTTGATATGCAGGTCCATCTTATAGGCTCACTGAAATACTTTTGTACAACAATGTCGTCGTTTATAAGGAATGGGGAAGCATTTACTTAATAATGGTATAAAAGTGTAAAAAGTAAAAGAGTAAACAACGAAGGGGACAGCTCGCGCATACATTCATACCTATTGTGACTAGAACACCCCGGGAGGAAGGAGGGGACAGGCAACAGGTCACAAAGACGCGCGGAGGTCCCCAACAAGTACTGAGAGTTCTTTGTGAAGGGAAATTACAGAAAGGAAGCCGTGGCATGAAGGTAAGAATTCGCCTAAGTAAGAAGTGAAAACCACGAATAAGCCAGATCTGTTGCATAAAGAGCTTCCAAAACTATAAAGTCAATTATAATTTACGAAAAACCCAGGAGCGCGGCCGTACATGTTACCGGGTACCTCCGTGCTTGATTAATTATTGTGTAACGTCTCATTAAAATTCATTATACTCCTTGAATCATCTTAATTATACCAAAGGAGTTCCAAAATAACATACATTTATGTAGGTATTTGTTTCATCATTCTAATACGCCATTTAGCCATTTTAAATGGTTTCTGAGAAAAGGGATCTTTTATCCCAGAACAATATCATTCACAGAAACAGCTTTTCAAAGTAAAAGTAGAGAAAGTAAACTCATATTGAAAGAAACCACTTGACTTGGATACAGGTAACTGCTAAATTTATCAATTTGTACAGTGAAACTTTCTTTAAAAGATAGCTGAAATAATTTACATCTCTGAACCCAAGTCTACTACGTCAGTTTTGATTCCTCCCTATGTAAGTGTAAAAAGATGCAGAATTCAGAATATAAAATAACTTACGCTTTAACTTATTATTACTATTATTATTATTATTATTATTATTATTATTATTATTATTATTATTATTATTATTATTATTATTATTATTATTATTATTATTATTATTATTATTATTATTATTATTATTATTATTATTATTATTATTATTATTATTATTATTATTATTATTATTATTATTATTATTATTATTATTATTATTATTATTATTATTATTATTATTATTATTATTATTATTATTATTATTATTATTATTATTATTATTATTATTATTATTATTATTATTATTATTATTATTATTATTATTATTATTATTATTATTATTATTATTATTATTATTATTATTATTATTATTATTATTATTATTATTATTATTATTATTATTATTATTATTATTATTATTATGTTATATACTGCTAGGAAACTGCCGCTACTTTCTTTCCCCTTGCCGACGCCATGATTTTGTCTGCAGTCTGCACGAAGCACTGACAACCTGTTTTTTCCTTCCTCTTGGTTTTCTTACAAACCACTGGCGCCTGCTGTAATGCTGTGTTTCCGGATTATCGATACTGACTTGTAGCTGTCTCATGCTTTGTTATTCTATGTGCATATATTATAATTTGCTTGTGTACATGTCTGTACAGCATCTGCCCCTGAGCAACTATCATCTTAATTAAAAAGAAAGATGATAATAATGAAAACCTATATGGTATGTTGCGGTAATGAAGGAGGCGATGATATTATTGTATTTTACAGACATTTTTGACAAAATGAAAAATAACGAAATGTTTTCAATGAAAAGCATAGGTAGTTTGGGTTGGAGGGATATTTATGAAACTTGTCTTATTTCATCCTTGGAAGATGCTGATGTAATGTAGTGTGACCCAATGTATATCTATTGCGAGCTATCAGCATCCCTAAGAGAAAGAGATGAGGGAAAGGGAGACCACAGGCCGGCAGAGAGTGGCGCCAGAGAAGCCCAGGAACGTGCGTAAGTCCTTAGTAGTTGGAGAGATTCTCACGCAACGTAGTGGCGTTGTTTTCAGCACCACCTGGGAGAAGGCAGCGAATTTATAGGTGACCAGAGAAAATTTATAAAGCGCACACATCGGTACCATTTGTCCACATCCACCGGAACTACTACGGTGACAACCAAACGTGTATGATGTCGAGGGAGTGAAATGAGAAAGGAAAAGTTTCCGCGGAGTAGAGAATCCGCTCCAGTATTGCGCTTGTGACAAGTGTCACTAATAATGGAATAATAATAGAATAATAGACTACAGAAAATACCAAGTTAGAATGGTAAGTCGACTGGGATAGAAGCCGAGACCTCCCGTGTGTGTGGAAGGTGTTGAAAGTGAAAGGTGTTGAAATTTAATACCACTTAGACACTTAATTGACTCTTCAGTTTTGAATTATATATCTTCTAGCCGTAACGAGGATATAAAAAACTTTTATATAAATAAATATAATTAATATAAATAAAACTTTTCAAAGTTTTTAAAACATATGTGCAAAAATAAAAAACTTTAAAACTTAAGGATATAAAAAAAAAAAGTAAGAAAGGATAAAATGATGAAATTCTATAAAACCATGGCAGTTCCAATAGCTCTGTACGGTATACAATGGATAAGCAGTAAAAGCGATTACAGGCGGCAGAAATAGATTTTTAAGATCAGTTTTGGGAGTCGCTAGAAGAGACAGAATAAGGAATGGGATATAAGAAATCAAATACAGATGTTTAACATAAATGAAGAGATAGCTCATGACGAACAAACCTGGCTGGAACATGTAGATAGAATGAAAGAGGAACGATACCCTTAAAAAAAAATATTAAATTAGAGACCTAAAGGAAAGCGAAATATCGGAAATGGCATATTTAGCTCTGAGGACCTCACACTTATATACAATGGCTTAAGGGAACATAGAGTTGATGTGGTCGGCACCAAACGTCCTCAGTGGAAGTAATAGTTTTCAAGGCTTAATACGACTATTTAGATACGATGGGAATATTTTGAAAGCCATTTCAAATTTAGAAAAAAATGTTTAATCGGTGGTAGTAAAGAAATATTAATTTGTCTAATAAAGCCTTGCAACATAGAAATTACTACATAAGGTACATCAAGTATGCTTTAGAAATAATGCTTTGTTGACTGTCGTCTCTGTCTAAGTGTGATAGTATGCAGTTATTTGTCTGTGTGTAGAATAATAACCCTTTATAAGAGTAGCTGATAGAATGGAATGGAGAAAGCCGTAGGTTTACGTCAGAGCATCACTTCCGTAGCGATGTCCAGATTCTGGAAACACGCTGGAAGTGGATGACGTCATGCGGCAGACCGGCCGGCCGGTCGGTCCGTGAGTGAGGAGGCGACTCAGTGAACGTTTCCGCCAGTTAGAGAACACACGTACTCGGGAAGGTGTGTGCAGTGAAATGACGTCCACGACAGGCATGAAGGTGGATCCTAGCGACCCCAACGTGCGCCGTCTCGTGTACAATATGTACCGAGGGATGCTGGGGACATATAACGATAAGGCGAACACCATCATCGGCGCTCTGCCCAAAGAAATGGTCTGCAAGGATCAGGGAATAACTCGCCAGTTGGAGAGCATGATGTAAGTACACTATGGTGCATCTTCCCAAACATAATGATATTTGATTTTAAAAATAAAAACTGATGAACGTACCTCCTCCCCCAATATATACAATATAACTGAATTTTTTATTAAGTGAGCTAATATACGAGGACGTAAGTAGAATTGAAAATTTAAATTAAAATATTTAACTGTTGCATTATTATTACTTTTATTATTATTATTATTATTATTATTATTATTATTATTATTATTATTATTATTATTATCATCATCATCATCATCATCATCATCATCATCATCATCATCATCATCATCATCATCATCATCATCATCATCATCATCATCATCATCATCATCATCATCATCATCATCATCATCATCATCATCATCATCATCATCATCATCATCATCATCATCATCATCATTATTATTATCATTATTATCATTATTATTATTATTATTACTATTATTATAATTATAATTTATTATTATTATTATTATTATTATTATTATTATTATTATTATTATTATTATTATTATTATTATTATTATTATTATTATTATTATTATTATTATTATTATTATTATTATTATTATTATTATTATTATTATTATTATTATTATTATTATTATTATTATTATTATTATTATTATTATTATTATTATTATTATTATTATTATTATTATTATTATTATTATTATTATTATTATTATTATTATTATTATTATTATTATTATTATTATTATTATTATTATTATTATTATTATTATTATTATTATTATTATTATTATTATTATTATTATTATTATTATTATTATTATTATTATTATTATTATTATTATTATTATTATTATTATTATTATTATTATTATTATTATTATTATTATTATTATTATTATTATTATTATTATTATTATTATTATTTACAGAATTACTGCATTATTTTTAAAGGCCTTTTATACTGCGTTTCATTACGTGACTCACTTACTTTGCCACCCCTACTTCTACAAAGCTGAGTTCCAATGTACTTCCATACTAATAGGTATTCCTAGAATCGTTATTATTTCTAAAAAAAAAAAAATGTAGTAAATTTCTACGCTGCAGTCATTCATCCGTTCTCTCCAACCTCTTAAGAGAGTCTGTGATTTGTTTACATTTACAGCAGAGTATTTTGTGTGTACTAGATAATTTAAAGCATGTATATGCAATATGTATGATGCATGTGATTATAAATTGAGTTATATAAATACTATCTCAGTTTTGCTAAAAACATTATATATTATTGGTCCTGCAACAACAGCTGCCTTTCATTTAAATACCTAACCTCACTTTCGCATAATGTTTGAGAATTCCGCACATAAAAATATGGAAAATACGATTTATACATTTCAACTGCAAAGTACTTCTGAAATTATAAATGCTGAAGTATTTATGTCAAATTTATAAATTTTCCTACGTACTTCATGAATATTTAATTTAAAAATTTCAAAACATTTTCTATTGTGTGTCTTTTGCTTTCAAAACACTTTCATATGTGTCTTTTTTATTTTTTCTATATAAAATACCTACCTTCTATAGAAGGCATGTGATACGTTAAATATTTATTTTATTATGTTTTGTGTTCAAGAAGATTATTTCATAAAGTGACATGGATTTAGTTATATAGAAGGTTACTTTCAATATATCTACGTTTGGTCATCAATGTTGTTTACACTTTCACATTTTCAGCTGTGTATAATTTGAAAATGTTTATGCTTAAAGGAAAATCAGGTTACAGTGCCATATTACTATGCACGCCATGAAATCTCCCTCCACTATTATGGGTATCACACAAAATAGAGCTCTTTGGTAATTTGGTAAACTCCATACATAAAAAAAAACTGAAAACATTGTATTGCAATGTTCAAAAATGTGTAATTTAGCACATGAAAATTTAATACAGTTTTTAGTTTTTGGGTATTAAAAATGAGAATAGTCCCTCTATTAATTTGGATGCTAAATGCACACTATTTTTTTTCTGGAGTCACAGTGTAACACTCAAAAAAAGGTAAAAACTAATTCATACGATTATTGTAAGTAGTCCTAAGCAAAATATTCCTCAGAGTAAGTCAAGAAAACAGGATAAAAGTCAGTTAAGCCAGTTTTAAATCATTTCGGCATCATTATGAACGGAAAATGATTTACTAGAGTTGTAATACTAAGAAACGTTCGTCTTCTGTTTTTATTGAACTGGGCACATAACGCGCTTAGATTTATATCTTTTTTTTATTGCACTGCTAAAATATCCGCTTCAAGACATAAATTCAGCTAAGGTCTACCATCTAACCTAATCTTGCTGGAGTTCAAATGAGAAATCTTGGTCATAAAGGGCAGTTAAATGCAATAACAGAGTTGCGTAATTCAAGCGAAGTAAATCACTCCGCTAGGAGTGCAGTTCTTTTGTTTTCCTGGAAACGAATTAAGTCCAATTAAAATCTTATTTAGGACGCAATGTACTACGTGTACTTTGACTATCATTTTATTGACCAGCCTGTTGCTAGCGGCATACTTTTCTGCATTCTTGAACCTGTGAACCTTCCGTTCAAACCGGAAATGCAGGAGGGCGTCCTCTAAACCGTGAAATATAGGCATCGTCTATCTTTTCGCAGCATTTAAACATTATATATTACTAAAATATTAAAGTTCATTTTAGATTTTGATATTGTGTGTGTTTAGCTTCCAGTACAGGACAACAATTGGAATTATAATTACTTTCCCTTAAAAACTTGATTTTTTTTTCTTGTTGACACTTTTGTTCGTCCAAAATATTTCACACAGTGGAATTTTCACCCATTGTTTTAATGGTTTATAGCCATTCCGAAACGGGAAACAGATTAATAGAGCCGTGTACAGTTTTTTCCGCCTGAGAAGTGTTTTTGATTACTCTTTTTAAAAGAAAGGATACAAAGAAGCGACAAGATGCAAATTGACATTGTTTTATCTTGAACTAATCCTAACACAAAACATTTCTATGAAAATGGCGTGCGGAATCATAAGTTAATCTATTGGGATATTAAAAGATAGAACATTTTTGAAATTCTATCTTTAAACATGCCTTTAATAGGGTAGTTCCACTCATTTTTGGAACTCAGTAATTTGAAAACGAAATGTCATATCGAATCAAAACGTAAAGATCTTGCTTACATAAGAGAGACTTAAATTGAAGGCAGCGTAAATTCAGACAACTTGAAAACTTTCTGGCTGTGATAGGACGAATTTTGAGGTATTTTAAATACACCAAGAAAATCTTTTGGCCATTTTATATTTATTTATCTTTAAATTCAACGCTTTTTAACCAGGTAAATACTATAGGATAGCACACTAAGGAGTTAATGAACAAATGATCGTGGAAACATCTACTTGTATCATATAATTAACCAACATTGACTCCTGAGAACTAAGGAAAACCTCAGTTATCTAAGTAACTAACTCATCCTAACCAAGATTCAAACTTTGAACCTCTTTAATGTAATATAGCCACGATACTGCATACTAAGCTTTACAGTGTTCAGGTACAAACAAAATTTAAAAAAAAAAATGTCTATTGCATGGGATTGGTTTCTTTCGGTGTTACACAGTTGGGTGCACACCCTGGGAGCCAGTCAACAGCTTCTTTACAAAAAATGCTGCAACGATGCTAAAATATCTCTCATTAAAATGAGAATGACCTTCAAAATGACTTGCCTCACACAATATTTTTGTTTCATTTACACCCCGCCTTAAACTGCAATGGTCATATCGGCGGACGTTCTCCTTGGGAACATATCGAACGTGTTAACTCGTATTCGTTGGGTTTTAATCATTAGATCCCACAAACATTCGCATTCTCATTCATACTTCCAGACTCTGGGGAAGATGGGGAATTATCTTGGTTGGAGAAAAATCCCCACCCCCAGCCGGAAATCGAATCCGGGACCCCTCGCACGGCACGTAGGTGCTCTACCGACTGAACTACGGGGCCAGCCTCGCACAATCTTTGGTCGTAGCAATGTACGTCTTTTCGTTAGTGTGCTGTTTCCATCTATCACGCTGCTTGTAACAGAATCTTAAAAATAAAAGAAATCTAATATTTCTTCAGTTTTTTTAACATTGTTCCCAACACTATTTTGTGTAATTATGAACGACGCAATTGATATGATATTCCGTCATCTTAAATTCATGTTTAAAACCAAAGAAAATAAAAGAAATGAAATGTTTTACAAATAAGTAATTTAAACTGAGGAAAATGTTGGAAACGTACCATGTTGCATCTTACGAATTCTGGGGTATTTGTCGACTTGGAATTTATACATATTTTTAAGTTTCTAGCGCTTCGCATATGTATATAAAAATGTATATAATGCACATTGGTGCATCTGTTTGTGAACAACATAACAAAAGTTAAAAGTAGTTAAACACGAATTTCACTCTCATTCTGTGCCATCTACTTCCTCACTATCATACAAGTCATCGGGTTGATCATCCTGTAGCATGGTGGTGGCGTCATATCCCGTTCAAAAAGTCCCTAGTTCGAATCTCGGTCAGGGGGAGTTAAGGTTTTCTCCGGGGTTTTTCCTTATTCTGAATGACTGGTAACTCTTAAGTTCTACGGACCGTGAGCTTATTTCAGCATCATTTTAACCATTTCATTCATCGTACGATATGACAAAATTTAAGGCCGTAAGTAATAATAATAATAATAATAATAATAATAATAATAATAATAATAATAATAATAATAATAATAATAATAATAATAATAATAATAATAATAATAATAATAATAATAATAATAATAATAATAATAATAATAATAATAATAATAATAATAATAATAATAATAATAATAATAATAATAATAATAATAATAATAATAATAATAATAATAATAATAATAATAATAATAATAATAATAATAATAATAATAATAATAATAATAATAATAATAATAATAATAATAATAATAATAATAATAATAATAATAATAATAATAATAATAATAATAATAATAATAATAATAATAATAATAATAATAATAATAATAATAATAATAATAATAATAATAATAATAATAATAATAATAATAATAATAATAATAATAATAATAATAATAATAATAATAATAATAAACAAAATATCCTTGAGCACTCTACAGAATCTGTACATCTCAAGTTCACTTGTGGTCCTGGAGGTACAGTCCTCTTATATGGGGAAAGTAAACAACAGTTATGAAAGGGCCCGCCTGGGTAGCGTAGATGGTAGCATGTCTGCCTCATGTTCAAGAGGTCCTGAGTTCGAATCTTGGTTAGGGTGAGTTACCTGGATAAGGTTTTTGCAAGTTTTTCCCCTTATCCTGATAGACCAATGTTGGGTGACTCTAAGCTCCATGGACCCCGGACTCATTTGAGAGTCATTTCACAAATTTCATTCCTCGTCCGATGTAACTTAACGTTGGAAGACGTAAATTTAAAGAAAAACGTTATGGAAGGAAATCGTGGTGTAAAAGTAAGCACCCGAGTATTCGCGTGACGAGAACTACGAACCCGTGACCCTGCGCTATCGCTTAGTAAAGTATAAATATATATTTAATTAAAATACCGCATATTTACACGATTAATAAAATGTAGAAGTTAATTTACTTCAAATAACTTGGAAGCTGCACCTCATTCGAGATTAATTTTATAAATCTTGTCTAAATGTGAACCTGAGAGATAGAAAAACTGCAGGCAAAATGTACACATGTCTCATTAAAACTCATTAAATTGTGTCAAATCCCTTTTTATAGCAAACTATTTTAATTGCCAAGTTACCAATCTTTTATTTTTGTTTGCAGAGATTCAAAAAACAAAGAATTTGAAAGCCAGGATATAGTAGTTCCTTGCTTTCTTATTGTTCCTTCATTTGTGTGTTCCTTTCTTCTCTCTCTTTCTTTCAACATAAAGTACAAAACAGCCACATTGGACAGGTACATACATATCACAAAGGAACTTCTGAAAACCGAGGCAGAGCACCTCACACAGGTCATTTGTGTTTCGAATGTGACTCCCGGAAGGGAAGGATAAAGGAGCTATCCTAAGGGTGACCACATGTGCCAGAGCATGTACGGCATCCCTAACGTTTCCAGATTGAATGTTTCCGACGCCCTCCAAGCCCCAAACCTCCCAGGCTCCCATCTACTCAATAAACACTCGGTCTGTAAATAGTCCGACCGAAGTCACGGAGAAACCTTCATAAGGCACAACACCACCGACCACCCTGTCACAAAACCTGGTCCATCAACCCTGAATGAGCACAAGAAACGAGGGTAAGGAAAGTCATGTAGAAAAACTACTTGCCTACCGACCCGGGGAAATCTTAAAAAAAAAAACATGATCATAGTGAACTGTCGCCAGCAATTGAACATGTTGCCATAGATACACTGGGCAAGAATAGAAGAAGTATAAAAGTAAACGATTTTGCTTTAAAAACATCGTTCAAAAAAACATTATTTTAATTAGGAGGTGAAAATTGTAACTTTGCACATCTCCTGTTGGAGACAGGAAGAGAGATATATGCATAACAAAAATGTTAGTCAGGCAAGTTTTATTTTCCCTATTCTGGTTTAAAGACAAGAGAATAATAATGAGAGTGGAGATTAAATATCTAATCTGTGTTGAGCACACATGTGCCGCTATTGTGTTGCCACGTACAGGCTGATAGGGAAACTGAGTGCATTGTGTGCAAAACACAGCTGACTGTGTAAACCAAACCGCAATCTCTTGCCCATGTTAATGCATGCGATCACTTACTCCTACAGCTAAACGCTTTTCCATTAAACCGCGGTGGTCGATACATCATGCATTTACGTATGGAAACCATATAGGGAAACGTATGCATGATTATGGAAGCAAAACCCTTAAACAAAGTGTGTCACATTCATTACTTCATGTTAATCGAGATAAACTCATTCCACATTTTATTGTAGAATTCAAGATATACATTTGGTTAATACTGCAAATATTTTAAGCGCATGTATTTTCATCAACATAATTGGATTCATTTTTGAGCAAGCTATAAACAAATATGGAAATTAATTGTTCTTTCACAGTGGCCGTGTGTAGGCTAAAGTATGGAAAGATAGAGTCAGACTAAAAAATTCAATGCCATAGCCGGGATTTGAACCACGGATCTTCTGGTTGCCGTCCAGCCCCTCTAACCCTCGAGCTACTATGGCCAACGTGCCGACATGACATTAAATTCTCCAACTGACTTGTGTTTTTTCCGGTAAACCACTAGAAGTTCTCATAAACACATGAGACAACTACCTTAATGGCGACTTACAATGTGTAAGTACTTTAAGGCCCGGGCTTTATAGTTAACCACTATTAGGTCAATTAATGGAAATTAATAGTTCTTTCACACTGGCCGTATATAGGCTAAAGTATGGAAAGATAGTCAGACTGACCATTAATTGACCTAATAGTGGCAAATAAGTACATGTAGTAAGTCGCTATTAAGGTAGTTGTCTCATGTGTTTATGAGAACTCCTAAGTGGTTTACCGGGAAAAACACAAGTCAGTTGGAGAATATAATCTCATGTCGGCACGTTGGCCATAGTAGCTCGAGGGTTAGAGCGACTGGATGGCAACCAGAACATCCGTGGTTCAAATCCCGGCTATGGCATTGAATTTTTCAGTCTAACTCTATCTTTCTAGAAACAAATATTCTGAACATTTGATATGCACAAAATCTCGACATAATATTTGGATTAAATACAGTGGATCAGACCTGGGGAAGAGTACTCCGAGGGTGTGAACAGATTAGTTCACCTCATTACTTACAGTAGCTACTTCCACACAGAATCACATTAGGTGGTACCGGTTTTCTCCAGCGGTTTTGTGTTTTGGTAGTCACGAAGGGAAAGGAAGTAGGGGAATGACTAGAGAGTAGTTTTCCCTATCCTGCAGAAGATAGTTCCTCTACTTAATAGGTAGTATCTTTAAAGCTTTAAAATAGAGTACATAAATGGCAATACCAACACACGGAGTTATAGGTTTTATTATAATTATTTTATTAAGCATCATTGGAATTCAATCAATGAAACGTGAACCTCTTAGAATGTATTTTAATATATTAAACCTCTGCTTAAAATAGCTGTCATTATGTTGCACTGAATGTTTCACATTTAAATTGCTTTTAATTTTATTTTAGGATGCAGTTTATTTTTCTCTTGTCTCAACGTATTGTTGCAGGAGATTAATCCAGGAGACAACCATGTATTGCAGCTTAATGGACCTTATCAAACTTTTTTTTTAATTTTATGTCCTCCAACGTTAAGTCATAACGGACAGTGAATGAAATGGGTGAAATGATGCTCAAATGTGTGCAGGTTCCATGAAGCTTAGAGCTACCCGACATTCGCCTTCAAGGATAAGGGAAAATCCCGGAAAAATACCTTATCCAGGTAACTCACCCTGGCCGAGATTGAAACTTGGGACCTCTTGAACGTGCGACAGATACGCTACCGTCTACGCTACCGAGGCGGGCGAGCTTGTCAAACTGTTACATTTCTTATATAAGTTTTTAAGGGAGGTTACATAGAAATATTTTCTGAACTATATGTAAAATTAGGTTAAATCAAACATTGTGGTTTCAGACTTATTGGGATTAAAATGAACATTCTCCGTAATTGAACACCAGATATTGCTTCAAAAGTTTAAAAACACTTCGCATTGTGTTGAACTAAACGTTCAAATTTCTTCTCTTTAATAACATCGCCCTTACTTTGTCTATCGTCTTTTATGATAAATTATCGCGTTCTGTTTTGAGGTCTCTTGAACCACCTATCAATTCTTAAGAAAAAGATGAACATGTGAGCGCGCGCGTGCGTGCATAACTATGCGTTTGTAGCTCATGAATAATTCAAAATTAAATTCTGAGATACAAATTTGGAATATTATAGTTTGATGAGAAGTAAAACAGTTGCTTGGTGACAAAACAAATCTACAACATCGAGGATGACATGTTTCCCAATATGTTGACAGATGAGATCAACAAGAGCTAAATGATTTTAATGTGGTCTGAATAAGCAGGCCCATCATTAATGGCGACAAATTGTGGAGGTGTCGACAGTGCATACACATCGTTTAGCTCCTCGGATGCTTGTAATCTAAATAATGCCACGACACAATTTTCACTTTGTTTGCATACCTACAGTCTTTTCTTGCGACGTACTATTACATGAACGCAGGATAGTAGAAGTTAGAAAATTATACGAGGAAAATGTGTGATTCTGTAGTACAAGTGTCAAAATAAACATCTCTCTGCATTTATAACAACACCAGAGATTATAAATTTCTTGTTCGTAAAGTTTTAGAACTATATATACTTAACTGAAAAAAAAAGACTTAACTCTATTTGTTCTATTAAAATTGATTTAAAGTTAAAATATAAATAATAATTGGAGGATGTTATCCCAAAATAAATGATTTCTGTACATTCTTAACAACACTAGCGACTTACTTGTTAGTTCTTGTACTAGAATTTCAGATTTGATATATTTTATAAAAAACGGAACTTTTCATTTACTCCTATTCAGTAGAGTTATGTTAAAAGGTATTTAAAGTTAATGTTACTAAGACTTAAATATAACAATTGGGGTATTTATCTTAAAATGAGTTTCAGTATGCCTTATTCTTTCCCAGGCAAAATCTGAGCCTGCTGGGGACTTTTTTTGGGTAATTTACGTCCTTTAAATTTTAATTCATAATGGAATGGGTGAAATGATGCTCAAATAGGCCCAGGGTCCATAGAGCTTAGAGTTATCCAACATTCGTCTTTTAGGATACGGGAAAACCCCGGAAAAAACCATATCCAGGTAACCTGACCGAGATTTGAACTCGGGACCTCTTGAACGTGAGGCAGACATGCTACCGTCTACGCTACCGAGGCGGGCGTCTGGTGGGGAAATAATATTGTGACTTTGTGGGTTCGTGAAATTAAAAGTCCAATTGCACAAACTCAAAATGTTCTGTATTTCCACTGACTTACAGTTGGTACACTTGCCGATTACATAGATTTACGCAGCGCACACAATTACAATCCACCAGTTCGTCTGTAACAGGTCCACTCCACACTCACTATTACGTACAACTCCTCTGATACACATACACAGTCTTCCAGTCCGTTCACTAGCACGGCACTCCTCCCGGCTGCTCGCCAAAAACTGAACTGACTCGTCCACTGCAGTCCTTATATAGGAAGTTCGCTGTTTCTAGAAGCCTCGCGGCTCGGAAAATCATCCCGAATGTTCCAGACATCAGGGGGAGGGGAAAGAGGCGGCCAGCGACCAGTGGCACTTTCCTCAAAATCCTCTTCATTGAACGCCAAAAGATAAATGGGTAGGCGTAGTCTGAATGCCTCCTGTCGCCCACCCAGCTACTAGCTGGCCGTGCCTTCCGATAATTAGGTGACAATATAATTACCTGAGTTGCCATGGTTATTCAGTTAATCACAGCAACGGCTAGGAATCTGTGTTCCATCCGTGCATAGTTGCATTTTTCACTCCGATTGTAATTTTCTAACATTACAGAAATTCTATTGCTTTAATTACACTGTAAATGCATCTAGCAGTCAAAGAATGAAAAGAAAATCATCAACATGTTTCTCGTTGTAGTGTAGTCAAGAAGTGTAAAATATTTGTTTCCGTTTAGTCATAGTAGGGTGTCAATTTTGTTTTTTTCCAGAATAAACGTTAAATTATCTTATTCGCTAAGGTAATTATGTACTACCCGGTAGGGTAGTAGTGCACGATCACAGCAATAAGACTTATTGAAGACGTGGGTGGTATCTTTCACTGTTTTGTGTTGAAAAAGGCGATTCTTAATTTCGCACATTTGAACAGAAGCATTCAGTGGTATTTCGACATATCTCATTTTATGATGTTGTAAAATCGATTATCAGTACGTTTGGCTGGATATTGGAATGTATTTCGTTTTCTAATCAGAGCACTATAAAGTCAATATCAGTGTGAATTACATTAAACTTTTGTCCTATTAATCATTTCCAATCGATTCATTATTACTGGTTTGAATGTTGATATAAGTACTCCATTCCTTTTAAGTGTTAGGTCCCTCAAAATCATCACATATGAACACATTTCTGAAATGTATTATCTCTTCAGTCTCCTGTATTTCTCTGCACCTCAAAGATATGTGAATTGAAACCATTTCTGCAAAAGTTTCTGCAAAGTTCGGCTTCTTAAAGAATAAATTGTGTAAGAATGGGTAATTTTTTGTCATGCTAATGTATTACATTAACTTTCTCCTTGTTTCGGTTTCTCAGGGGAGAGAAATTGTTTTATTTTATGTGAGAACTTCTACAGTACTTAAATCTTCTTTGACTTTTGTCTTCGCGAGAAGAGTTAAAGCTGGGTTAGTTAAGCTGTCGTAAATCTACGAATAAGTGATGATAGAATCACAAGAAAGCTTTCTGAGTTCCAAGAGGGTGATTAAAAGGCAAGGGGGGTTTAGATGATCAGCAAATTGACAAGCCTCTCCCTACATATGAACTAGCCCTGCTAATTATAGGGAGACACGCACCTCTTTTGTTATAGACACTAAAAGGGAATTCCCCTGACTAACGCATCTTTGCAAAGCACTGAGCTTCAATACCAAAACTGACTTTTCGCTATGTTGTTCGTTGAGGTAAGCCATTCGTACGCACGCACACTCGCACACTGGGACCTTTTCCTAAATATTGTTTTTCATTATTATTTCTTTTAATTTTAGGGGTACTCAAAACTAGATAGGCCAGTCATCTGTTTACCTGTCTGCATAGGTAGAGGTTACAGAACCAAGCGGTACGCCTCGCGTACTGTGAGCTAGGAGTGACAACACCTCTCAGGAGGAAATGAGGAACAGTTTACTACAGGCAGACAGGTCACAGAGATGCGCGGAAGTCTCTTAACAGTTCTAAGTTCGAAGAGGCGTTCCACTATTGAAGCTGCCTGGATAAGAAGACGAAGTAGCCCTTTAGGGTAGCAAACTTAAATATACAAGATAAAACTGGCTTCACAAATTGCTGCTTTTACACTCCAGAATGTTAACGCCAGCGGATGTTACATTGTTAAACAGCAGGAGATTCAAATGTTTCGATAACTTCGCCAGATTATGCATGTGATAACCTGTTCCTTAAGTATCATGTATCGCCAACTGTGGTGCAGAACTTTCGACTGCTGCAACATTTTCATCTGCACGTACCGACGTGAACTTTGGATTGTGTCGGTCTTTGTGCAACAACGGATATGCAGCTGTCAGCAATCTCTTCCCCACTTCCGATCACTGGTTTTATACCTTATCGCTGTTTTCTTCGGTAAGGAACTCATTTCCTCAAAGCCGCCGATCTCCTCAAATTAAAATACCCTCATGTCAGTTTTCTGATAATATCACTTCTGAAGAGTGAAATAAAGTATAATATTTGAGGTTGATTTTTAAAAACTTTTATAAACTATGCATATGAGAAAAAAATAGATAAGACATTGACATATCTGATTAAGGAAAATTGTGAAAATAATGACAGTTTTAGTTATCTCTATGGCCTCATAAATTAGAATTTCTGCTTCATATACGAAGGCTCTTCAATAAAGAATGATCACAATTTTTTTTGACAATGTACCTTTACTCATCCTAATATTTTTCATGGATCTTCTCAAAATAGTCTCCCCTGAATGCGATGTACTTGTCCTAGCGTTTCTGCCAGTCTTCAAAGACATACTGGAAGCTATTTTTGAGAGATCCTTCAAAATCGCCTCCGCAGCCTTCACCGCTGCCTCTGATGATGGATAATGCCTCCCACGAAGGCGTTTCTTCAAGTTAGGGAATAGAAAAAAGTCACATAGGGCTAAATCCGGACTATGGGGAGGGTGAGGGATGCACTTCACATTGATTTTTGCAAGATATTCAGCAACAACATTGGCAATATGCGGCCGCGCATTATCGTGGTGCAGCATCCAGCCTGCTTCATGGAAATGTGGTCTTTTGCACCTGATATGGACTTGCAATGTTTTCAGGACATCCCTGTAGTATTGTCCAGTTACTGATGTGTGTGCAGGTGCACCATGCTGATAAACCATTCCATGAATATCAAAGAATGAGATGACCATAACTACTTTTGCTCTTTTGGGGGTTGGTGATGAAGGTTATTTCCACACTGAGCTTTGCTGTTTGCTCTCAGGATCAAAATGATGTAGCCAAGTTCCATCAGCAGTGATTACGTTCGATAGAAACTCCGGATCTTCCCCTAACATCAACTTTAACTGCATGTTACCTCCATTGCAGCGGTAGGCGATACTGAGCATGTTTGAATTTGCCTGGTTCTCACAGGCGGGAGCCAGGAGTACCAACAATGAAACTACTACGGTGTGTTTGTTTCACATTAAGCAAACAGAATATAATAAGATTGAATTTTAGTGTGAAAAATTATGACCGTAAAAAATTATGATCATTCGGTATTGAACAGCCCTCGTTTAATCATTGTAGGTATAGTACTTATATTTTAAATTGAGCTTTAAAATGGTATTACATCTGCAATTTTATAACAACAGTTTTTATCTTCTAAAGATAAAAAGATTTTCCAAAGGACGATGTGCTAAATTCCCTCTCTAAACCTTGTCATGGGGTCTGTTACTAATTTACTTGGATGTTAATTAGTTTGTTAGTTGTATTTTAAACAATTAATTAATTATATATTTTAATCAAATGTATGAAATATTCTATATTTCTTAATAAACTGCATTATTATACACAAGCATGTAAGTGAACTTATAAAGCAATACGTCTATATCCTGTAGATCATTCCAGTCTGATATTTTAAGTAGTTTGTAATATAACGGGTCATTGAACATTGTTACTATCCACTTAACTGTTTATGGTTATTGAGCCACATGTTTAAAAGATAATAATGGCAGAACTATCACCGAAACCGAACATAAGAGATGATAAATAACAGGAATATGCAATTAAGAAAACTAAAACTCTGAATTTCTACTCTTATACGAACTATTCTAAGAAACACTTACAAATTCGTCTATATACTTCATATTAATTGAAATAAACATTTGCAGAAATTGTCTAATTGCGAATTTCCTTATAGATACAAGGGAAATATGGAAATTTTTAAGAGCATAGCTGATCGCTAAGTCATGGCTTTGACATTCCATTTTCTTTACATGTCTGGCACATAAAAAAGTAGCGACTTCCCATTGTTAAATTAAAACATATAACAAGGAATATTTTTGAAATAAGAAAATAGTGTTACCCTGGCTACACACAGTCCGTGTACAGGCGTCTTCTGGTCCAGCATCATGTTGCTGACGCCTGTACACGGACTGTGTGTAGCCAGGGTAACACTATATTTGACATAAATTGCTACTTTAAGGATATGTATGACTGAAATTTCATGAACATTTACAAAAAATCACCTTTTCCTCTTTTTAGTCTATAAAATAGTGTAAGCCTTCCTGAATCCAAAGAATGATTAGATAGCACCCGAAAGCCATTTTAAATGCTCTAATCTAGTTTGAAAGTTACGTGAATGCTAGTGTTAGATATGAATTCTAATTCTTTATCCTTGTTTTCTCGCTATTGAAAATTTCAGAATTTTTTATCATTTAAGATGCTCCTTGTGTCTAATGAAACTTGCTACACACGTTTATAGAGACACAGTAAATTGAAATTGCCATGGATTTTACTGTGAGATGCATTTAAGTACACTTTCTTTACTTTTAAACACAAAAATTTCAAATTTTGGGCAAAAAATTCATGTTCATAGACTTAAAAAATCCTGGAGCCTAAAGCTATTGAGACACAGAGAAACCTAGGTCAAATTCAAAAAAATGTATGTATTGGGAACCTTTTTTTAAAATATTAGACCAAAATTTAAGTTATTTTGTCGCAGGGGACCTTTTTGGTGACATGCCCAAAAATAAATAAATTTGACCATATTTTCCAAACTATCAAAGTTAAATTGATAAAATTTGGGCTGTATGATATTTGCAGTAAGTTATATCTGTGGTATAAATCTTAGAAAGCTAACGTTATTACTTCAGGAATTCAAATTTTCAGACTTAGTTATCCTTAACAAGATCTATACTTTTGTATGGTATACCAAATGTCATCCAGAATAAAGAGGACTTTGGCTGGCCCCGTAGTTCAGTCGGTAGAGTACTTGCCTGCCGTGCGAGGGGGTCCCGGTTTCGATTCCCGGCTGGGGATGGGTATTTTTCTAGAACCATGAAGATTCCCCATCTTTCACAGAGTCTGGAAGTAACATGAGATTAGGAATGTGTACGTGATCTAATGATTAAAAATACAAAGTACCAGCAAGCCAACGTATACGAGTCAACATCATCGCTAATAAACGATATGTTCCAAAGGAACCGCCGCTATGACTAATGCAGAGGGAAAAAACATTGAGTGTTTATTCATTTGCTATGAAAATGTCTTAAACATATACTGTTGTAATCAACAACCATTTTTGTGAAACTGAAAATATTTAAAACAATCACCATATAAAGGATAGTCTGGGTTGGGGGAATTTCTAGAAAATTGGATTCTGTTAAGATATGCAGTTTAAACACAAATATTTCTTTTTAAATTAGTTTGTTCACAGACTCTATACAGACGCGCTTACATAAACCTTTCTTTTGATTTTTTTACATATATTTTCGGTTAAATCTGGATATCGACATTTTATAAATGTTAACGAATCTTTTGGCTGCCTTTACTTATGCATTTAGCAGAACAAAATGTTTGGTATACCAATGCTCTTTACTGCTTTGAAAATAAATCTGATCTGAAGGGGAAAAAAGTATTTGCAATTATCAACATATTTAATTCAACTTTTTCATTAGCGTCTCATTCTTACAGTTTAATTTTTCGTTTAAGTCATCAGTTGAAATGACTAATATGCGTATATGTTTGGGTCCCAGTTCAAGAGCTAATAATAATCGAAAACATATTAATAGTAATTGTTGTAATGTTGGTGTTTTCACAATCCTTCAGGAGGCGGCTGATTAAGAAAGGATTGAAGAGGCAGCGACGTGGCATATGAGAGTATGAGTGGGAGTGACGTGTGTTAATTCGATACAGGTTGAGTCACTTACCACAAAAACTGTCACACTGTCCATTGTTTACGCCTGCAACTATCGGGGTCGATCTGTGGTTTGCTTCGACTGATGACCCCGTATCATATCCTACTTTATTAACAGTTCTCTTTTTTAAGCAATAAAGTTTTAAACACAAAAGGTCTTCTTATTAAAGGTTCTTTGTTATTTTTACTGTAGTTTTAGCTGCTATGTCATACAATTCACTATCTCTTATCAAATGGTGTGAGAATATATTCCTGAATAATAATAACAACAACAACAACAATAATAATAATAATAATAATAATAATAATAATAATAATAATAATAATAATAATAATAATAATAATAATAATAATAATAATAATAATAATAATAATAATAATAATAATAATAATAATAATAATAATAATAATAATAATAATAATAATAATAATAATAATAATAATAATAATAATAATAATAATAATAATAATAATAATAATAATAATAATAATAATAATAATAATAATAATAATAATAATAATAATAATAATAATAATAATAATAATAAATATGGTCGTAGTATACAAGAAGCTTAATAAGGAGTACTTGGTTGAGATAATCTCAATGAAGAAGGCATGAAGGTTTCGTGGTGACGTTTAGGAATGATGCCATGGTACTTCAGTTTCAATGAGTATCAATACAAAATACTGAGGACCTATAGTTCAAATCCACCCACCCCCCTAAGACCAACATTTTTTTTCCCCTTTCATTTCCATTTTTGAACACTGCTGTGAAGGTGTTAGAACGATCTCGATAGGTTTACACCAGTCACTATTGTCCACCAGCACAGAAAGCAGGCGAAGAGAGAACTGGGGAAACATCTACTACAGTTTCAAACTCAAAATAGGGACAGAAATTAGAAATGATGTTATTGCACTAAAGTCCTATCTATTCGCCTACTAATTTTCCTGGAGACGATACTGTTTGCCCAGCACAAGAAAGCAAGGCAGAGGAATGTATAACCTAATAATATTTATTGTATTCATGCTCGCCTTCCGGATGCTAGGTTCATGTAAAATACACATTGTTATCACATAACTATCCATTAACAGAGCAGATAAACGGTTGAAACTCCTCTCCCCTTCATTCCCCGCTTGCCTTTTTGTGGTGAGCAGACAAGAGAGATGCGACGTTAGAAAGGGAGGCCAAACTGATGGAGGCAGATGCCATGCAGCGTAATCCCTAACGTTTCCGACCGCCCATCGATACCCCCTATCGTCATGACAGATTAGGACAGAAGGTTCTGTGCTTTCTCTACCCTTGTCTACCTTCTTGTTAATCGAAATTAACATTTGATGACAATGTTACTAATTTTCTTATAGATGCAAGCGGGATATAGGGTTTAAGTAACAAACTTTTAAAGCTGGTCAATTTTTAATGTCTTTGAAATTCCATTCTCTTTGCATGTCAAAAGATAAATAATGACTTCCATTTGAGAAAAGTATAAATACTGAGAAACTCAGCCAATAAATTGGAATATCTTCGAAATGTTTTACTCCACAAAAACTATATTTGACAGAAATTGTTTATTTTATCGAGCTGGGGAAAAACAATTTTCTCCTCAAAGCTCATCCACCGCAAATCAATCAACAGAACCCCGGAAGGTTAAAACAAAGATTAAATGAGGAAAAAATCAGATACATACCAATTCGCCTATCGAGCAGAGAAAACTACGAAAAAAGATGACCAAAAGGAAGCCGGCTGACTAAGGTGAATTAAATTCTTCTAACCGCCAGAGCCTTCCTCTCCCTTCTTCAAAGGAGGAATGCTTATGTCAGTTTTATGCCATTTTCCTGTGTTCACTTAAACAATCGATGTCGTAATAAACTGATTTATTGTTCTAGGAAAGTTCAGCGCGAGTACACATGCTTGTCTCAACTTATTGTACCTTTTTTGTAGTTTCCCTGCTACGAACTTGTATTAAGTAGAGGAAGTATTATATTCTACCCAAGAAAGCGACACCTAGATTTTGCAGGAAATATATGTACTTGTTTTTGTTAGAAATAAAAGGCAGAATGATTGACAAGTAATGAGTTTCAATTACTTGGAAATAGAAATAACAAGCGACTGATATATTATAAATGAAGTTAGAAAGCAAGTACGAAAAGCAACTATAATGGATGCCTACGTGATATAATCTGGAAAAACAAATATCCTAAAACGGAAAATAAAATAAAAATATATAAAACAGTAGTTAGGCCAATAATGACATATGGAACGGAAATTAGAGCAGAAACCAGCAAAACTAAACAGCTAATGAGAACAACAGAAATGAATATCCTAAGAACAATACTAGTGAAAACAAAACCAGATAAGATAAGAAATGAAATAATAAGGCAATAGTGTGTATTAATGGATGTAGTAAGATTTACCAAAATATAAAGACTGGTGTGGAATATACGTGTAGAACCAGCATAATGATATAGATTAAAAAAAAAACGAAAAACGCCATGAGTCAGAAAGGTCGGCCACGAAAGACAAACCCACGATCTTCTAAATGCGGGTCACAGACGACACCGTCTGGACTATATTGCTCCGTTCGAATTTGTGTTTTCACTATTTATAATTACGTGTTTATGTTCTTTTAGGCACAGGAAATTACTTTTAAGCACGCTAATCTATGGATGTGAAAATCAATGACATTTAGACGCTAGCAAATTGATAATTCGTTATGATAGAACTACCTAAAAATTATAACAACGGAATTCTGCTGCTATTATGTAAATATTTTAATCTGAATTTATTAATTTGTTTGTCACTTATTTATTTGTGATTTACATACGCAAACAAATCTGTGCGAATCTGTTTCTGTTACAATCATTTGGACTTAGACGGATACGAGGGATTGGCAGGATGAGGGACAGCCCGAGGTATGTCAAACTGTACGTAGAGAAGGCTTAACCACGAAGTGAGGGGATGTGAATTTTACAGGGTGGTGGGTGAAAATAAGGTAAGGGAAAAGAAATGAGGTAGCTTTTTGCTCAACTACGGCTGTGGCCTCGGGTGTAACTGCCCTTATGCACAACTAGTGGAGTAGATTAAATTAAGACAAAGAAAATTGCAGTTTTGGCAATCCAGACAAATTCTTGGGAGGGTTGTAATAAATTTGAGGTTGGCGTAAATACCTCAGAGTTACCCGATATGCTCGCAAGTCAAAAAGCCATTCGAGGAAGCTGCTATCGCTTTAAAATTTAGACTTAAAACAGTTCGGTTCTCAGATTAGTATGTCGTTTTGACAGCTAGAGCATTAAAACAGTTTTCTCAAATTTAATACAATGGATTTCGACAGTATGATTTAAACATTAGTTAATGTTTGACTACTATTTTTGTTTAATTAACGTCACCCAATGTTAAGTCATGTCAGACGATGAGGTGAAATGATGCTCAAATGAACCCAGGGCTCATAGAGCTTAGTTACCGGGACATTCATCTTTCACCTTGACCAAGATTAGAACTCGGAACCTCTTAACGTGAGGCACACACGCGGCCATATATGCTACCGAGGCAGGCATAATATTTATTCACGTTTATGACATTCCTCCAATTTTCTCTGTAATGCTCACCAATGGCAGTTGAACGCTGTAATTCCCAAATTTGTTTCCTGAGATCAGAGGTTATCAAGCTACGAGTATGAAGTCAGTATAATAAATTCAAGAATGTGTTATTCACATTAAAGTTTGTACGTCATCAACAGTTCAGCGCTTATTAGGTTAAGAGCAATCAAAAGTGTCTATGTATGGATTGTGCACACGCGTTCATATTTTGAATATACAGGCGAAGTGCCAGGGCAGCTGTAACGATCTAACTGCCCGTTACTGCATCGTTGGTGGAAAGTAATAAGAAGAAAAACATTTAAAGGAGTAACGACACGACCGACGTTCTGGTTGTGAGCCAGAACAGCACAGCTTCGTCTGTCTTCATGGCCTACTGTAAAAATGTGAGACGGTTATCTATACTTTCAAAGTGTGAGATGATCTGTTCTAACTCCATACTACGTAAAACTTGCAACATTTAACTGTATTTTCATGCTGTAAAATGTGAGGTGGTTTGCTATACTATACAACCTACACTGAAGTTTGAAGCAGTTTGCTATACTTCTGCTGTGTTGAGGATTTCTGTAATAGAAATTGACTATTACTGGGATAAATAACAAATCTATCCAGTCAGTTTTAACAAACCATTGAAAACACCATGGAGGTTTTGTGGTTTTGAGGAAGTGGAATGAAGTCCGAAGGTCACGTGTGGCCAAATTTGTTTGATGTCGCAAAGCAGTGACCTTCAGATGTTTCAAAACCGCGTAATATAATAGTGCATTACAATATTAGGTTGGGAACTGACTTTTACAGAATCAAGGAAAGCTGTTATAAACTGAACAAAGCATTTCACAAACACACTAATGGCGATACCATCCGCTCGAATCCATCGTAGTGTCGGTATACTTGGTAATGAAGTTTTGTTATTCAAACTTTTCACTACGCTAGATTAGTTTAACTTTTAAACATTTTTAAATATATAACTGTTACAGCAAATCGTGACGCACACATTTGTAAATTGCTTTAAAATATCGGATAAAACATCAAGAAAACAAAAAGAAACACCTTGTATACTACTTTAAATAGCCATAATGTATTTTAAAGGTACAAACGATTTAAAATTAAAAGTAAGGTTGATTGATAAAGAAAACTGAGAGCAGCGCTGCTTAAGTAAATTGATACTCCTGGGTTTTCTATTCCAGAAAAATTATTTTAAATATTCGGTCCTCTCGTACTAAGATATTTAATAAAATTAAAGATAGAAACCAACCTGGCTCACGCCGGTTTAAACTCAGATCATGTAAGATCTTCAAGGTTTGATCCTATAATTATAGTAGTTAATATTCATCCAATATGATTAAAAGATGAGAATGATAAAATTTTACGTAAAGAAATTTGATTAATAAGAAAGAAAGTTACATTCGTTCTTAAACTTTTGTGCAGACATTTTCTTAAGAATTAATCTTGTAAAGCATTAAGGGAAATATGTAGTGCGGGAATAATAAATAAAGGTTGCTTTGTGTTACCTCCACAGTTTTTTTTCTAGCCAGTTTCTTCCACAAATTATTCATGATTGCTTTTATATATTTATGTTAGTTGAGATAAGTACTTGCAAAAATTAATTTTATTACCTACACATTTCATTCTGGATATGAGGATGATATAAAAGGCTAATGTGATACTCAGATCTCTAAAACAGTGGTTCGCTCTGTGATGTCTTTGAAAAGCCACTCTTTGCTTGACATCATGATAAACAAAAGATTGGAACTTCGAAACTAAATCAATAAACAATGAGAATCCATAGGATAGTTATTGCTTAATTTTGTTTGTTTTCATCTGACTCGTTTTTATTGCATCAGCACCATAGGCGGTGTCACGGTGATACATGAAATAAAATGGTAATAGGGAAAAGAATCTTGGAAAGAAATCTTTCCAGATTTGAAATCAAGGCACTTCTGCAGCATTTGCCAACTATAATCGTAATAGCTATAACATTGTCAGAATAAGATTAATTACTTGGGTTTTCATGGCCTCATAAAATATAACGGAACAGCAAGTTAGTTCTCCTTTGACAGCGATGGTCTTTTGTTTTCTTAGTAGTTTTGTAAATATTTGTTACTGAGAATAATCGAAGTTATATTGACGTTTCTAATACCTATTATTTCTTCCCAGTATGATTTTATCTATGAACAGCAACATTCAGTTACACTAACGTGAAATACTATAAAATGTGATATTTGTGATTAACTGATTATCTAAGAGTGCTTTTGGCCGTTTGCATATTATTCTCAGGTGTTTTTGGTGTATTTCACGTCCTCCAACGTTAAGTCATATCGGAAGATGAATGGAATGGGTGAAATGATGCTGAAATGAGCCCAGGGTCCATAGAGCTTAGAGTTACCCGACATTCGTCTTTCAGGATAATGGAAAACACCGGTAAAAAAACTTATCCAGATAACTCACCCTGACCGAGATTCGAACTCGGGACCTCTTGAACGTCAGGCAGACTCGCTACCATCTACGATAAAGGAAAAACCCTGGAAAAAACTTATCCAGATAACTCGCCCTGACCGAGATTCGAACTCGGGACCTCTTGAACATGAGGTAGACTCGCTACCATCTACGCTACCGAGGCAGGCTATTCTTCAGTATATTTGTCTTTCAACTCTTTGTGTCTTGTGTAATATTTTTAAATACTTCCGCAGAAAAACAAGTAAATGCAACCTAAGACTAAATGTTATAGGTATAAATTATTAATTCACTGGGTAATCAACGACATAACTCTGTTTGTATACATTTTATAGAATACCAATAAAACAAATTGTGATATTTTAATAAGTACCGTGGGATCTCGTTAGGAAGCTAACTAAACTAACACATGCCACTACCATAAATTATGGTACACAATAAATATGCAATAAATGCTTACCAAATTTGTGTTGGCCGTACTTTATGTGTTTTTGAAATTAATGATTATAAAAATCATAAGTTGACGCTTGCTTAAAGTTTTGAGGAAATGACACCGTGCTTCTTAATTCAAAATTTTGTAATTCACACTTCAGTTTACTGTGGTTTTGCATAGTGCTTTATCGGTGTTTTCATTAACGTATTTTGTCAGGCATGTCTGTTATTTAGCAATCCGAGTTTTCAGTTGTTTTTTTAATTACGCTGCTGACGTCCAAACATACGCACGCTTGAATCTCATTTTGTTCTTCAGTAAACATTCGATATCGAATATTTGGACGGAATGCAATATTTTATTTTTCTGCTAGAAGTGTATTGAGGAAGTAAAATTTATTTTTTTGGCTTCAGATTAGCTCCACTTGCACGTTAACTTTTGTTAACAAAACCTTTACAGTTTTGTTGTTCTGCTCTGCCACTAAGATATGTATTATCATGTTATGTCATCGATGAATGTTCAAACTTTAAATAAAAGGAAATGTGTTACAAAGTTGGTGGCCATTACTCACGTAATTGACCTTTGTCGTAAGGGTTACGTAAGAATGAACTGAAGTTTGGTCACATTATCTAAACGTTTAAATATGAACAATTTGTACATGTGTCAAAACAGTTACATGCTCATCACTGGGTGATAAACTCCATGAGTCACATTATTTTTCTTGTCAATGTTTCAGCCATTTGCAATAGCTCTTCATAAATGGGACGAGTTACACAACATTTTCAGTTTAATACCTTAATGCTTACTTTATATCTTTGAATTTGGTGTTCTCAGAACCCCAAATAATTATATTATATTCGCAATAAGAATGTGTAAGTATATATTCATATATAAATGTCGTTTTGCTTGTAATATCTAGATGTACAATTTGTGCTATACTATATAGATTGTTTTTATTGCTTAATCCTTCAGTCATTTTGTTGCTGTGAATTTAATTGGAACTTGGATAGTTTTACGTCGATAATCGATATTCCATTTATGGGTACACATAGTCATTGTGATTCCTGACAGCATTGATTGCGCAATCGTTTCCTGTTACAGCTTGGTAGGTGGCCTGGTTGCGTAGTCTGCTTCCTGCACTCTTGTGTTTTTTTCCTACTTTGGGTCGCAATAATGAACATCCAAACTGTAGGCTGAGAAAAGACACGAGCAGGAAAAAAAAAAAAAAAAAAACAATGAGATTGGCTGATACATTGAATTTGAACTCGCGACCTTCATTAAGTCCGTGTATGTCACGCAGGAACGGTAGACTTATAAAATTTCATTTAATTTAAAATTAATATTTTCCAAATTAATTTTTCCAATCTGAAGCAGTTATTTTAGATGCTTCATGTTTTGTAAAAAAAGAATATTTAAAAGGAATTGTAATGTTTAATGAAATGGATAAAATGTAAGGTGTAACCATAACAACCAGAGCCCCCCTCGGTAGCGTGGTGGTAGCATGTCTGCTTCACGTTCAAGAGGTCCAGAGTTCGAATCTCGGTCAGGGTGAGTTACCTGGATAAAAATTTTTCCGGGGTTTTCCCTTATCCGTATAGACGAATGTCGGGTAACTCTAAGCTCCATGTACTCCGGACTCATTTGAGCATCATTTCACCAAATTCATCCATCGTCCGATATGACTTAACGTTGGAGGACGTAAATTAAAAAAAAAATGACAACCGGATATGATAAAAAGTTGTTAAAATGTTTGAGACATGTCTGGACTAGGAATGATTAATGATTGCAACTTAACCTGATAATGTGAACAATAATCAAAATCTTGGTGATGTAGAAAGTGATTATAGTGATTTTGTTAATCCGGATAATGATGTTAATTGCCACAGAAGCACATAAAACATGCAAGTAGTTTTTGGCTTCACTTTTCGTCAGATCATTGAAGTGTAAAGATGTGTTATCTGTAGTGCCGATCTGCAAGTACGTAGAGTCTTAATCTGTAAGGATTTAGTATTTAGTATTTTATAAAAGGATGTAATCTACATATCTTAACATTGTGATAGGATATAATAATGGTTTTAGTAGAATAAATTCCAATATTTTGAAGAAGAGAAAATTTGTTATTGTTTCCTACAAACTATTCTCGCTCTGATACCACGGCCAGAGAGAGAGAGAGAGAGAGAGAGAGAGAGAGAGAGAGAGAGAGAGAGAGAGAGAGAGAGAGAGAGAGAGAGAGAGAGAGAGAGAGAGAGAGAGAGAGAGAGAGAGAGAGTATGGGCCTATCACTCTGAGTGGCGCATTTGGTTTAGCTTTGTCTTTTTCTGTCCAAGTTCGCAACTTTAATTCCGTTAGAGCACGAGGCATTTAAATATCCTTAAATACAAAATTTCATGTTAAGGATTTAAAAGAGCAACTACGGAACAAGATTCGACTGCATTCTCAATACGTACGCCGAACGTAACAAGTAGTGTGTCCATTTATAATCCTCATCTTCTGATTTTGTACCACGACAAGTGGGAAACAATCCTAGGGAATTTTCTATATCCTGAAAGACCGAGCGGGATGGCTCAGGCAGTTTCGTCTGTAGCCCGCATTCGGAAGGCCCGGGTTCAATTCCCGTGGCCGATCTACCTGACCCATGGTTTTTATCGTGGGTTTCCCGGGTTGCTAGGTGAATGCTGGGTAGGTTAATTACATCCCCCAAATTTCCTGTCCGTCAATTTCATCTCCATTATCATTTCATATCATCTCTCATCTGGTGATCTCTTTCAGGATAGAAGTGTCGGCGGGTGTCTCGGCGGTGCATGGCAGGATGATATGCTCCGAGGAAAACTACTTCCTCCTCCGGTAGGTCGGTTGCCGGTCTCCGCTCCTCTCTGGAACCATTTCGAGGCCACCAGCCAGGGACCTTTGGGGCTCGGATCGCCTGCCTGGGACCATTACGGCTCGGCTGCTGGGCTCTTGCCGTCCCGCTGTAGGGGAGTGGGTTCGTTGTCCTGGCCTGTTGGGGGAGGTCTCTCTATCCAAGTAAACTGTAGGGACCCTGGCCTCTGTACTGTCGTGGCAGAAGCAAAGAAATGACGACTTAACAATTCAAAGAACACAAAGTTATGGAATTAAAAACAGATCTGAATCTTCCTAATTCTAAAGAAAGCGTTTTAATCAAATAAAACCTACTGACTTTTGAACCAATTAATATTCAATTAGATTTAGAACAAATAGTTACAAAATCTGAAACTCCAAACCTGTACTAAAAGCACTAGCATTAGAAACTGTGAACAATAGACACCCACCTGAACAATGGTTACGTATCTACACAAATGGATCTAACTTGGAAAACAACTCAGGAGCAGGAGTTAAGTGTGCACTGTTCTCATTCTATCAACCAGCAGGATACCACACAACAAATTTTGATGCAGAAGTAACGGCTATTCATACTTCACTCCAACACCTTCTATACAGAATAGATAAATTCAAAAATGCTGTCATACTTTCTGATTCTAAAGCAGCATTATGTGCAATAAGTTCATATAAAATGAGGCCAATCTAAATTAAAGAATGTCACAAAATTATCCAACAACTTCAAAAACTACACAAAAGAATTATATTACAGTGGATGCCTGCACATTGTGGAATTGCTGAAAATGAATCAGCTGATTTTCTTGCCGAAAAAGGTGCAAATTTAATTCAGAACAAAAGTAAAAACTTACTCTTTAGATCCATAAAAAGATTAATCAAAAGCAAATATAAAAACAAACAAAACCGATCAATATCTAACAAACCCAAAGATAAAAAATGGAACATTTTAATTAAAAATCCAGAAATTATTCCAGAAATCCCACGTAAAGCTGCAGTAGCAAATTTTAGATTACTTACGGAACATGATTATTTGGCCAAACACAGAATAGGAATTTATACAATTCCAAATTGTCCTCTGTGCAACAAAGAAGAGGAAATGACTGAAGAACATCTTTTAACCTGTGAAGCCCTACCTGCCGGACCCACTACACAGAAATATTGGAGTGTAAGAGAGCTAATGGCTTCATTGCCAAAGCCTAACATTTGAAAACAAAAACAATTCAAAGAATCGCGAAGTAGGTATTGAAACATTAAAACCAACAATGTATATTTCTGAATTAGCTGAGTTTATTATTATTATTATTATTATTATTATTATTATTATTATTATTATTATTATTATTATTATTATTATTATTATTATTATTATTATTATTATTATTATTATTATTATTATTATTATTATTATTATTATTATTATTATTATTATTATTATTATTATTATTATTATTATTATTATTATTATTATTATTATTATTATTATTATTATTATTATTATTATTATTATTATTATTATTATTATTATTATTATTATTATTATTATTATTATTATTATTATTATTATTATTATTATTATTATTATTATTATTATTATTATTATTATTATTATTATTATTATTATTATTATTATTATTATTATTATTATTATTATTATTATTATTATTATTATTATTATTATTATTATTATTATTATTATTATTATTATTATTATTATTATTATTATTATTATTATTATTATTATTATTATTATTATTACTGGCAGGGACGGGAGTTGAACGACTTGTGCTAGATGTTTATATTAAGCCCAGCAGCAAATGTCAGTGAAGCAATTACAGTAGCGAAGTTCAGCAAGTGTGTTAGTGACCCCAGACGTTTAACGAAGACGTACCGCGGACACACCTGTTCCTAACGTCGGCATCTTGCCACTTCTACAAGTTTACTTAACGTAATTTACGACAAGGCATTCAGCATCACGATCCACCTCAATATGTGAACCTATCCACCACGGTTATATTTATACTTTCTCTGCCACTACCTAGTAGGCAGTGCAACGGTCGATACCAACATTTCATTGGAAATACAGATTTTGAGGGTCTCTGAATATAAAATATGAAGTTATTTGTATTCTTGTGTCATTAAACACTTACTCTTGTATTCTTATTCTTGTATTCTTATTCTTGTGTCATTAAACACCTTTTTCAGATTTCCAAAATGTTTACGTCTCCCACATCATGACGTTTGTTAATTATATTGATTGTAAAATAAATAGGCAATTTAGAAGGTTGTTACATTCTTTTCTCCCGATTCCTATTTCCTCCTTTTGTTACTTTTTCTTTTGTATTGAGGTTTAATGTCCTTTAATCTGGTAAGTTATAACTGAAAATGCATAAATAAAATAAGTGAAATAATAAACAAATGAGTGCAGGGTCCCTAGAGCTTATACTTATCCGACATTCGCTATCTCCTGATAACGGAAAACCCTGAATAAACGAACGCAATCCAGACAATTCGCCTAGATCGAGATTTGAACGCGTACCTCATAAAAGGAGGCAGACACGCTTCTACTGTAGCAGTCTTGTACTTCTGAAATTTATTACGCTGTTTTCTATTTAAAATAAAGCTTTCTGGGTGTTTCTTATGAAATAAAAGTTATGTTTTATTTAGCTTTATCACCAGTTAGGGCCGTATTCATAGTCAGACTTGGTGCGGAGCAACTTTCTACTTCCGGTAGACTAACGGTGGACAATCGATTTTCTTATTCATAAACTGTGATTAGCGGTAGTCTGAGGACCCAACACGTTGGTCCGGCTCAAATTTTGATCCACCTCCGAGGGGTAGATTAAAGGCAGACTATCTTTGCAACGTGGACAATGAAGTGTTGAATGTAGATTTGGTGCGTAGAATTCGTGAAATAAGAAGACGGAGGAAAACTAATCTACCAAGAATATAAATTATTGAGAAGTACAAGGATCTAAACTTCAAAAGTAGATACAGGTTTAGTAAAGCGAACGCCAGAAAGTTGATAGAAATGATTCGTCCTAACCTGTACGTCAGGAACGTTAACCGAGGCCTGAGTATCTCAATTGATACTCAAATCCTAACAGTACTTTGGTATTATGCATGAGGAGGATATCAAGACAACACTGCTGACCTGCATCAGTAAGCCGCATTATCAGCAAACTCGTTATAAATTTCCCTCCATGCCTCCTCCTTTCTCATATTTGTATTCGACACGAATTTATTTTATATAATGTTCATTCTTTCTTGAACTAGAAAAATCATTGGTCTACCAATTATATTTTCAAACACATATCTGACTAATTAATACCACGCTCCATATTCACAGCACACCAAACTACAAACCGAAACTCAAACAGCAGCAGCAACCTTAAGAATGATTAAGAAACAGCTGAGAAACTACCACAGAGATTTATAAACTTGTAGCCCCCGGCTCTGAGAAGAAAAATTACTCATAACACTTGTTTACTTTCTCTATTGTGTATTTATACCTAGTAAGTGGAGAAAAAACTGCATACCATCCAAAAACACAATATGGATATGTCACTAAAAGTAAATGTTTTCAAGCTCCCTGAATCTAAACAGACATTTTAAGAAAAAGGTCAACGTGTCTTTGTGTATGTACCTGTATGTGTGCGTGAACAGCTTAAAAATGTCGGTTAAACATAAATTTAACTAAATTCAGCATGTTAAAACCTCTTGCTCTTCACAATTTTGAATAAATTATGACGCATATTCATGACAAACAAAATGCACATCTTGAAGTTTCTGGAAATAGCCCTGAAGTTCTTTTCATTGTGAATTACTTTTACATACTTGTAGAAACAAATTCTTATGAAAAATGTAGATCTCGTAAGCGCACAGTCATGTTGTGGACTCAGCCTTATATGAGATATTCCTTGTTATGCTTTGAATTTTCAAATGTTTGTACTTTTTTCAAATAGGAAGACACTCTGCTGCACACATTGCCAACAGCTCTTGAATGATTTGACTATTGCTTAAACCAGGCTCCGCCAACTGACATGCACCGTGTGCCTATTCAGTTTGCATGGTGCCGGCGTGCCTGGTCGTTGCTGGCGAGTGGCGAGGGAGATACGCCTTGCGGCGTTACCATTCTGTACTTGCGTTACCATTAAGTAGTTAAGGACATGTTAATAGCGAAGGAGCAATCCAGAAGCTGTATAATCTCTGTGGTATTTATTATTAAATTACATATAAAACAATCCAATACCAGTAAGATTATTATAGCCTTTAATCCTATACAACCAAATGATGGCATATGAAAGCAATATTTTAATTATACGAACGAAACAGTAATTTATGGAAATTAGGACAATTTTAATCCTGAGACAATTGAAAAACACCAAACAACAAAATAATATTTACTATATAGTGATAATATTACACAGAATACTTCATATTAAACGAATATTCACGTTTCAATTAAGAATTTGATACATTCAGTTTTCGGTAAACACTCTTGCATTCTGAAATCCTTTAGTCTTCACAATATTCGCCACATTTGGAGGCAATGAAACACAACTCTGGATCCTTAATGCACACTTCGAGTTATGATCATTGATGTGCGCACTATGAAGGGTTTTAATATGTTTCATAGCTGAAAATAAGGATTCACTTACGTAGGTCGAACCAAATATTGCAATCATAGATGCGGCACGCCTGTATAATCGATGTAATCTTGATTTAGATCTCTTGTAGAAATCTAGCAAACTTCCTCTGTTTCTATAACTGCCAGCTAACTCAGTGTCACATTTCAAGGTGATTGATTCCTGTTGTGCCTTTTATTGGCACCAGATCTAGCATTTCTTCCACAACTTTTAAATTTTAATTTACTCCACGAATAAAAATGCATAATTGGGCCATACTTGATAAGTCAGTGCTCTCATCAAGGGCAATAGAGAATGCAACAAATTATCTTGCTCTTTCAATAAGTTGGGCGTAAATGTTGTCCGCCAGATCTTGAATTCTACGTGAGATAGTATGAGGTGACGGACTCACACTCTCGAATTGGTGAACACTGACGGGTGAATTTACTTGCAGTTATAAGCATACATCGTTTAGTAAGTGGACCATCATAAAAACTACTACAAGATCTGGCAATTTCTAGTGCTATTTCGTAACGCACATAAACTGAGGTTTCTGCCATTCCGCCATCCCCTTCTTCCTGTTTCTCTTCCGTCGATGTGATCTTTCCTATCAGCTTTTGTATCTCTGCAGTGCGTTATTCTTTTTATAGGGCCGAATAATCATTAGCATGCAATGTATTAAAATGTCGCTGAAGATTAAATGTTTCAGCACTTGCAATTTTTTTTTCTAGCAAATTAAACAAATACACCACTGCTACATTCCATGAAGAAGTACTCAGTTTCCCATTCGGGATTGAAATGTCTCGGCGTGGGTGCCCTTCCATATCAAACTGACACTGAAGTACGGACCGCCACTGCTACGAAGCACACACTGAGGCTACACGGTGCTTGTAGCCCAGCACAGGCACCGCGGCAAGCGAGTTGCTGTGGTTGGCTTAAACCTATGTATTAACCCTATTTCTAGTAAATTTATAGGGAAATGTTTGATAAAATCACTTCTACAAAGTTTTATATTAAATAACATGAAGTAGACAGAAGTTTGTAAGAATGGTTTTTACAAGAAGAGAAAATCACGTTAGTGTAACTCATACAATTTTTGTATTATGAAAACCTTTGAGTATCAGACCCCTAAACAAATATGCTATGGGTAAATGGTAGACAAAGTTCGGGTTTTCATAGCTTTGGGGAGTAGTAATTGTAAAGGAGCTGACTAGGAAGTTGTATTTTACAAAACTCCAATGTATTATTCACAACAATAAGGATTGCCTGGTCTTGGTAAAGTCGGAGAGTCATACAAATGGGCGCTTAAACATACAACGTTACTTGATAGGTATATTCTGTTGGAAACTTGATAGTCAAGGATAATGTTTCTTCAGGCACCTCAACGTGCAACATTCTAGCGATAAAATGTTCCTTACTTAGGCCAATTTGTTTTGCTTCACCGAAATATTTGGGAGCGTTCCCACCAAACAGAAGAGGACTCTGAAATCACTCGTGTAATTAAAACAAGTTCTGACAGAGGGCGAGACATAACAAGAAAATTCTTATCCTTTTCTACAGCATACATGTCCTTATAGCTCCACTCGGTGCTAAACTATCGACAAAACTCAAAAGAAGCGGAACTTTTTAGTGAGAAAAACTCCCTAACAGTCAGAGTGCAACTGTAACGGACGTGTGAAAGTGTTTGCAAGTATACTGAAAATTTAGAAGTTTCTTGTCTGGAAATCTCGTTTTATTGCCCTTTTGATGCTTTAAAATGCTCCACACGATTCAATTTTTGATCAGTTCATTTTATAATGTCATTATATATTCTCTGAAGTTGTATGCATAGATACAAAAAGACTTTTTATATTAAATATAGTTTGCATTTAAGGTTTTTATGATGTAATGGTAGATGATTTATTTTTAGAAAACTCAAACTTATTTAGTATTTATTAGCAGTGTAGAACATTTAAGATTTCATAGTATTGAATTATTTTCGTGGAACTATGGAGCTTTTAAATTGTTCTAACTTTTGCCACTATTGAGCATTTGACATTAGACTCGATGTTCATTCTTTGAAAATTATCTCCTTGGAAAGTTCGGCATTCAAAACCATGAACATTTACCTTTTGCTACAATTATGTTAGAGTAATCTGTGATAAAAATTCAACATTTGTTGAGAGCACCACTTGATTCAAATATGAAGAAAAATATTAAGGTGTAATTATCCAGCAATATAATATTGCATAATATTCTGTTAACTACGAGGGCTGTTCAATAAAAAATGATCATAATTTTTACGGCCATAATTTTTCGCACTAAAATTCAAAATTATTATTTTCTGTTAGCTTAATGTGAAACAAACATGCCGTAGTAATTTCATTGTTTGTACTCCTGGTTCCCGCCTGTGAGAACCAGGCAAGTTCAGACATGTTCAGTATCGCCTACCGCTGCAAAGAAGGTAACATGCAGTTAAAGTTGATGTAAGAGGAAGATCCGGAGTTTCTTTCAAACGTAATCACTGCTGATGAAACTTGTCTACATCATTTTGATCCTGAGAGCAAACAGCAAAGCTTACTGTGGAAATCTCCTTCATCACCAACCCCCAAAAAAGTACAAGTGGTTGCTTCTGCTGGGAAAGTTATGGTCATCTCATTCTTTGATATTCATGGAATGGTTTATCAGCATGTTGTGCCTGCACACACATCAGTAACTGGACAATATTACAGGGAAGTCCTTAAAACATTGCAAGTCCATATCAGGCGCAAAAGACCACATTTCCGTGAAGCAGGCTGGATGCTACATCACGATAACGCGCGGGTGCATATTGCCAATGTTGTTGCTGAATATCTTGCAAAAATCAACGTGAAGTACATCTCTCACCCTCCCTATAGTCCGGATTTAGCCCCATGTGACTTTTTTCTATTCCCTAACTTGAAGAAACGCCTTCGTGGGAGGCATTATCCATCATCAGAAGCAGTGGTGAAGGCTGTGGAGGCGATTTTGAAGGATGTCTAAAGAAATGGTTTCCAGCATGTCTTTGAAGACTGGCAGAAACGCTGGGGCAAGTGCATCGCATTCAGGGAAGACTACTTTGAGAAGAACCATCAAAATTAGGAGCATGTGTAAAGGTACGTTGTCAAAAAAAAATGTGATCGTTGTTTATTGAACAGCCCTCGTATTTCGGCCATGTGTCAGGGAAGCATTTCAGGACAGAGAGGTTTTGGGTTTGAGACTGAGCTTGGTTACAGGGTAACTGTACTATAAGGTTTACGTAGTATACTGGAAATATATTTAAAACATTCTAGCGTTACTTACAGAAAATTACATTATATAATACCTATTATCTGTATATCATATTTGTTAGCAGAGAATTAAAATTGCATTTTTAAAAATGTGTGATGATTCGAATAATACTCATTATTTTGAACTATTGATATTATTCTTTTGTTCTTTAAGGCAGGCAACCCAGCAGAGCTGTGTATTATCTCCGTTTTGTTGCTTTAATGTTATCAATTTACACATTGCACAGTTTTTTCCCACTAGTGCGAAGACTAATTAGCCAGATAAGTCTCTTGATACGGTCACAAATTACTTAGCGACACGAAACGATTATGTATTATTCAGTGTAAAATATCGATGTGTATTTTTAGGTGTAATGCAGTGCTTCCTCTGCCAGTGTAACTACAAAAGTACATGGCAGAAAAAGCAAAAAGAAAGGACTTGACGTATTATGACAAGTGAAAGTGGCTAGATAAACAAAAGAGCATGGTGTTTGCAGTGTGAAGTAATGTTGGTCATGTCTGAGGATACGGGGAACATTGGAACTTCGCCAGGCTGTGCTGGAGAAGTCGGTTCAGACACAGCTGTGCCTTTCTCGACAATTTCACCCCAAAATACGAGGCAGATGTTGAATTATATGCACAGAGGTTTTGCTGGACGGAGTCCAGGGTGCATTCGGCGGTGCCTAAATTTGGATATAGACATTGACCTGACGTCAGCACTCTCGTAGTTGCTCATTAATTTATCGTCACCGACGGCTGTAAATTGTAAAGTCCTACGTTGCACTTGCACTTGGACACGCCTTTCTTGTCAGTGCTTCACGAGAAATAGCGCTTCTCTCAGTGTGAACGGCCTCAAATCGAGGGCTTAGGCTTAAATGTAATCCCTTGCAGTGGCGAGGCGGAGTTTCAAAGCGAGGAATGCTCCAAGTAATAATTTTCATTAAAATAAGAGAGAATAATGAATTTTATATACGCGCAGCTATCTAAAATAGGAAGCATAACCAATAAAACAATTTTCGCAATCTATGACATTCACATAACCATGGGAGGTACGATCAAGCTATAACACTTATTTTTTCAGTACTGGGGCCAGATAGGAACTTCTGATTTGTTTTTAAATACACGTAGACTCTTTGTGAATGCGTGATATAGATGGCAGCAGTGTACAGTGCATAGAACTTTAGTGGCAGCGAGGAGAGTAAGAACTGTTTTTTGATACTCAAAATGGTGACGTTTTCATTGCAAGAACGGCGTGTAATCACTGGTTTTCTCCACTTTTGTGGTGTGACACCTATTGAAATTCATCACCAGTTGAGTGAGGCATGTGGTGAAGGTACCGTGCATGTGTATAAAGTGCGTTCCTGGGTGCGACAGTTCAATGAAAGTAGAACACCGTGTGACAACAAAATATTAATTTATCCGAACATTAAGAGATACCTAATAACTTAATACACGAAATCTTTAAAGAACATAATTTACTGCAGATTACCTTTCGTGGCATTTTTCATTCACACAGTATTTGTTATCGGTTTGCATATTTTTTTAAGTACTAACATCATTCTTCTTTCTCATGACATCTTGTAAAAAATGTATAATTTCAAGGCTAAAAAATAGCGACCCTCTTTGAGAATGTACTCACAACAAAATGTGTAATGCAATCACGTCTACAAGAGTTTATAATGATTCCATGAAGTAGTAGACCAATAAGCTTTTGCAAAAATATTTGTAAAACAAATATAAATATAAACGGTGGTTGCCAGAGGAAATTATAAGAATGTAATATAGCTGGATCTTTTTAACATGTGGTGCTAGTCTTGGTGAAATCTTCGTTAGTTATTGTACGGAATACAGAGCCAGCGTATAGTCTCCTCTTTAGTCTTGTAGCTACAACTTTCTGAAAACGTTTATCTAGATTGGGGATTGGGAATTTCATTACGGAGGGAATTCGGTACGTAGGCCATCACGCTGGACCCATTGTTCCTATTCCTCCAAGTGAGGGCACCCCCGGGAGCAAGGATGATGCGAAGGAGACAGAGGGCGGCCTACCCAAGGAGCCACGACAGTATAGAGGGCAGGGTCCCTACAGTTTACTTAGATAGAGACTTCCCCCGACAGGCCAGGACAACGAACTCGCTCCCCTACAGCGGGACGGCAACGAGCCCAGCAGCCGAGCCCTAATGGTCCCAGGCAGGCGATCCGAGCCCCAAAGGTCCCTGGCTGGCGGTCACGAAATGGTCCCAGCAGAGGAGCGGAGACCGGCAACAGACCTACCAGAGGAGAAAGTAGATTTTCCTCAGGGCATATCATCCTGCCATGCACCGCCGAGACGCCCGCCGACACTTCTACCCTGAAAGAGACCACCAGATGAGAGTTGATATGAAATGATAATGGAGATGAAATGGAAGGACAGGAAATTCGGGGGATGTAATTGACCTACCCAGCATTCACCTAGCGACCCGGGAAAACCGTCGAAAAAGCCCATGGTTCAGGTAGGTCAGCCACGGAAATCGAACCCGGGCCTACCGAATGCAGGCTACAGACGAAACCCCCTTAGCCATCCCCTGTTAATCTAGATTAAGAATGAAGCAAATCAAAAAGTAAGTGGTTTGTTCTTCATTTATGTGTCATATTAACATCCCCAGTCATACCTATGCAATAGCTTATCAGCAACAATGTTTTACAGTTGGGTGGTGTTATTACTTTGGATAATTACATACTTTTCTTACATATACACGCACGTACTTTCTTTCACACTCACAGAGTCTGGGAGGATGGTATTAATCCCAGCTAATCAAATATACTTAGCCTTGAGTGGGAATTGAACACGAGACCTCTGCAAATGAAGGCTAACATGCTAACTCTAGACTACTAGAAGGACCTGTCTAATCGCAAACGTTGCAGAGCAGCCAAATACACTGTAGAGAAAGCTGGACTATGAATCAGCTCAGGACTGAATTGATTACTACAGGTAAACAAAGGCTATTACAGATGTTTAAAGAAAGCCGGAAGAGGCACGACGCAGCCATAAGTCTCGTTAGTCATGAACAGTCAAATGGTTACGTCCGATCCGAACATGCAACCTCCTGATGACGACATCTGACTGCTTTGTTTGTCTCCGTGAATACTTTCAGAACTTGCCACCTAGAATGAGTAGGCGCGTTCCAAGAAATTATTAGCATCTGTTTGTCCATTTCTACGGCATGAAAAACAGAACAAATGAAAATAGACTTTCAGATACACTCAACACCTGATGTGAACACACTACCAGGACAAATGCACATATGTTATATAGGTAGTTATACACCTATAAGAAAACAACATTCAAATTTTATTCGTGATATAAAACTCATACGACGGGAAGATGAGAAATTGCAAAGTCTCAAGCACGTCCGACATATGGGGCTTTCAACCTCCGAAACGGTGTAAACTTGCAACATGGGACATTTCGGAAACAGCTAATGCAATAAAAATATACCATTTTTGTGTAATTTAAAGAGTTCTGTATGTTCCTTGCAAAGCTTTTTCTTTATTTTATTTTTGTTTATCTCTCATCCTTCTTAGCTGTATAAAATTATACTTTATTCAGTCAAATACAGGAGATTTCACAAAACTATTCCTAGAAAACTAAGATCTGTTTTATTTGTCATATTAAGTCAAATATGTAGGAAAAGATATAATAATAGTAATAATATAATAATAATAAAATTAATAATAACAATAACAATAACAACAACAACAACAACAACAACAACAATAATAATAATAATAATAATAATAATAATAATAATAATAATAATAATAATAATAATAATAATAATAATAATAATAATAATAATAATAATAATAATAATAATAATAATAATAATAATAATAATAATAATAATAATAATAATAATAATAATAATAATAATAATAATAATAATAATAATAATAATAATAATAATAATAATAATAATAATAATAATAATAATAATAATAATAATAATAATAATAATAATAATAATAATAATAATAATAATAATAATAATAATAATAATAATAATAATAATAATAATAATAATAATAATAATAATAATAATAATAATAATAATAATAATAATAATAATAATAATAATAATACAAGAGGGCTGTTCAATAAAGAATGATCACAATTTTTTTGACAACGTACCTTTACTCATCCTCGTAATTTTGATGGTCCTTCTCAAAATAGTCTCCCCTGAATGCGATGCACTTGTGCCAGCGTTTATGCCAGTCTTCAAAGACATGCTGGAAACCATTTTGAGAGATCCTTCAAAATCGCCTCCGCAGCCTTCACTGCTGCTTCTGATGATGGATAATGCCTCCCACGAAGGCGTTTCTTCAAGTTAGGGAATAGAAAAAAGTCACATGGGGCTAAATCCAGACTATAGATGGGTTAGGGATGCACTTGACATTGATTTTTGCAAGATATTCAGCAACAACTTGGCAATATACGGCCGCGCATTATCGTGGTGCAGCATCCAGCCCGCTTCACGGAAATGTGGTCTTTTGCTCCTGATATGGACTTGCAATGTTTTCAGGACATCCTTGTAGTATTGTCCAGTTAATGATATGTGTGCAGGTACAACATGTTGATAAACCATTCCATGAATATCAAAGAATGAGATGACCATAACTTTCCCAGTAGAAGCAACCACTTTTGCTTTTTTGAGGGTTGATGATGAAGGATATTTCCACACAGAGCTTTGCTGTTTGCTCTCAGGATCAAAATGATGTAGGCAAGTTTCATCAGCAGTGATTTATGTTTGAAAGAAACTCCAGATCTTCCTCTAACATCAACTTTAACTGCATGCAGACCTGCATGCGAATGCCCTTCGAGAATCAACAGTCTTGGAACCCATCGCGCTCAAACACGTCTCATGTGTAAAGTTTCTGTCACCAACGTGTGGGTGGCACCCAATGAAATGTTCAGTATTTCAGAAAGTGATCTTAATGTAATTCATCGATCCTCTCTCACAATGACCGCAGCAGTATTGATGTTTTTTTTTCCGTAAGAGCAGTAGCTGGAGCACCTGGTCCACCTTCCTTTGAAATTGATTATCTCCCCTCTTTAAATATTTTAAACCACCTTCGAGCTGTGGTGTAGGGAAGAACAGATTCTCCATAGGCCTCCTGTAACATTGTATAGAAGATTTGTTGAGATGAAAGCAGAATTACAAAGCAGCATATTGTTCCTCGCGTGTTACCTCCATTGCAGCAGTAGACGATACTGAACATATCTGAACTTGCCTGGTTCTCAGAGGCGGGAACCAGGAGTACCAACAATGAAACTACTACGGCGTGTTTGTTTCACATTAAGCTAACAGAATATAATAAGATTGAATTTTAGTGCGAAAAATTTTAAACATGTCCGTTGGATAACGTATATGCATCACGGAATGTTTCCGAAAAAGCGACTAACACTACGAAAACATTTTGACGCAAATTGCGTAATTAATTTTATTTACATTAAGATTTTATATATCTCATTAAGATTCCTCAATTATTATTCACAGCTTACTTAGATAAAATTCAAGTTGTACATATCAGTGTCATTCATACCTAAGAAGATATATCTTAAGCAAATTGTGTTTTCATTAAAATCTTTGGATATAAAAATAAAATGTATAACAACGAACGCTTTACAAATGTGTGCGAGCGAAGACCTTTTTCTATTTTGGGGGGATAAATCGAATTTATCCTTATCAATGCTTTTATCCCTGCTATAAGAAAATCGACAGTTAAACCGCAACTAAAAGGGATTAGACAAAGTATATTTATATCAATATTACACGTGGCAACAGTCCTCTTGAATAAATGTTAGCTCAGCTGTTTTCGTATATTTGATTTAATATTTATAAGCGCTGTATATTGAAATTAGCAATGTCTGATGTTCCCCAAATGTTTGATAATAGCGATATGCTTGTAGGTCTCCTAACAACTACCTCGTAAAATCCGTGATCTTTTCAGATACATATAGTTAGTTACTAACACTCCCCACATGGCAACCTTGGCCTTCGGGGTAACCTCACCCCACCAAGTCATGACCGGACCCATTTCTCAGGTGGAGGCACCCAGAGGGCGGTGTCCATTACCTCCGATGATAGGGTGATTGTGAAGATGGCGGTGAGGTGAGAGGACCTACAGTTTTTACCGTGGACTCCGAACCACGTTGGGCATAGGGGATACTTCACGTGTGCTAGACAGAGGTGAAGGCGTGGATAGGGCCGACTTAAAATCGCCAACCCCAGAGCCGGGAATCGAACTCGGGACCCTTAGAACGGGAGCCGCGAACGAAACCACCGCGCTACCCCGGCGCCCTTTCAGATACATATTTGTCTTCATGTCGAACAGTAAGATAAAAATAATAAAAGCTTCTGTAATTTTTTATTTGTGTGGCGTTTTGGAGGAACAGGTTTGAGTGGTAAGGGAAACTAGAAGGTGAACAAGTGAAATCTAAAAAACTTAAATGGAGGGTGATTAATTTTAATGTGGGCTAGCTACTCTTTCTAAATTGATTCGAAATTAAGACTACTCCAAAGCTGCAATTAGTCGCCTTACTTTACATACATACAGGATCGTTTATGTAGGCACAACATTAAACTTGTGCTTGGTTGATGAAGAACTTCTGTCCTGGTATATTTTGTTGTTATGGAAATAATCCTAAAGTTGTATATTTTAAAAGTATACATTCACTTTATTTTGTGTCAATTTCAATGAAACTTGAAATGTGTCTTCAACGAAGTTCTAATAGCTGTAAAATACAAATTTTCAAAATTTTCTAGTGTTTTAACAAAGCCCGTCTATGGAAATAGTGAATGAAATGGGTAAAATGATGCTCAAATGAACTCGTAGTACTTAGCATGTTCTAGTGAGAATAAAGAAAACCCCTAGGAAAATCTTTTTCAATTAACCCAACCCAGTACTTTAGATTTGACCCCGGACCTTCATTGTTGGAAGGCAAACTTGATATTTTCAGGCCGCGCCGTAGCTCAGTGGTTAGACCGCTTGGCTCTCACCAAGGCGGCCCGGGTTCGATCCCAGGTGACTGCAAAGTGAGATTTGTGATGGACAACACGGCGTTGGGTGGGTTTTCTCCGGGACCTCCGGTTTCCCCCGCCATCTCATTCCACCGGTGCTCCATCTTCATCTCATGTATCATGCCTGCGGTGCCGTATGTAGTAAAAGCGGGCGTTAAACACTATACATTTCATTTGTTATCTTCGCACTTCTGTGGTGCTGTATTTCCTACTACGTGCAGCGGCTTGTGAATTGCTTAATGCTTAGAGAGGGTATTCGCCTTCCTGGTCTATTAAGTTTGATTTAATGGGAAGGTGGTTGTAATTTAAATGTTCCGTGACCATATGGTCTACATAGTCTATACATGGTACTGTAGATATAGTGAGTGTGATGTCAGACAGGTGGCCTCAATGGCGTTGTCGCCTTTCTGCACCGTTTGCCTAACTTATTTTCTTTCTTCTGTGCCGAATTTGCATGATACCTATTGTTCAATACCATTTACATGACGACTGAAGAAACGATAACGAAAATAAAAGAAAAAAGAAAAGGAAAATGGCATATGGATTTGAAATCCTTCAGCTGCACATTGATCCACAGATGCCAGATTCGTCTGGTGTTGTATTAATACAGTTACTTGTTTGCCCATTATGACTACGGCACTTTGACAATGGCATCTCGACCTACAGAAGTCCTTTTGTACCTATGCCCCTGACTGAGAAACACCCGGAGAGAGGGATGAAGTGAGAGGATACTAAAAGTAGCTGAACTGACGATAGCAGTGTTCAGGGAGGCCCTACTTGGGATTATAGGGCTATAGTGCATTGCGATTACAACCTATATCTAAAGTGGGTTCCTAATAAGTACAAATTTGAACTCCCAAGTGGCGACCCGTATAAATGGCTTCCTTGCTCCTTGCGGGCCTACACATCCCCTTGGGGTTCGGAACTGCGAGAAGTTCTTCCAACCGAAGGTCGAAAATTTACAGAGAGAAATGCATCTGCCATGCACTCGAAGCTCTCACCTACACTGAACCTGATAGAGGGCAAAGACACCTTTTGGGCGTAAAATCTTTAGTATACATTCCTTCGGAAGGGAAATAAAGCCAGTATCTGTATATTTACGGCACGTAAAAGAATCTCAAATCTGATAAAGAGGCATCTGAGGAAACTTGAGCGGTCTTTCACGTCCAATATAGAATCCAACGCTGTGAGCCACAGCACTTTTAAAGGGCGTCCAGAAACAAACACTCAGTTTCAATTTCGTCGATGCTTGGAACCCTGAAATAGCATACCAGTATGAAAGGTTAAAAATAAGAAATGAGGTGAAGTGAAGGGACAGGAAATCTGGGATATGTCCTAGCATTTGCCCAACAACATGAGGAGACTACCCGAAAAATCCCATGGCTCAGAATCACTGGAATCAAATGCACACCTCCCGAATACGTACAACAAACACTAATGCCTGAGCCACTCCATTCGGTTGGTCCACCATGATTATGTCTTCCTTTGATTTTAGTTGTATGATTCATCGGTGGAAAACCGCTTCCTGAAACTCTCACTCAGGAAGTCCGACCTCGTATGCCTGTACACGAACAGATTGCTAAAGTGAGTAGAAGGACACTTGGTGAATTGAAGGTACAGGCAGTCGTTATTACCAGTGTCATTGCTTTACGTTGGTGGATAACAGAGTCCACGCCCCTCGTGTTGCTAAACATATCAGAGACGATGAAGAAACACAGACTTGGCCAGCTGCTGAGGGAGATCTGGTTATTGTTTGTCAAGGAGTATGATCGCGGCACGTGTGGATTATTGGAAATGTAACTGTTACATTCATACAAGTTTCCCAATCTTCCATTGATGGTAGTGGGTACACAAACTGTTCTTCTTCATTTGTCTAGGTACTTCATTATAATCAAAACAAATGTTTGCAGAAATATCTACATTGCACATTTCGTTTTAGATACAAATGGTTACCTAATGTTTTCTAATGATGTCAAGCTTTCTGTTTCGTGTTGTAATATACAGGGTGCTTCAAAAGGTTACTGAAAAACTTAAGGAACAGAAAGAGTAGACAGAATAAAGTAACTTTCTACTAGGAACCCAAGCTCCCAAACAGTGGCGGCTCGTACTGCGGGAAAAAGTCCATGCAACTCACCTACTTTCGAAAAATGAAGTCCATGCGCCGATGTTTCTCCATAGTATAAACAGAATTTCTACTTCATTTCGCTTTTTTTTTTCAATTTTTAGATCGGGTATTGGTCGTCCTAACATTTTATACCAACCCTTTCTTCTAATGCATGTCTTGAAAAGGGAGTTTTCAGAAGTACTGTCCAGCTACGCAAAAAAGATCCCTGAGAGGTATGTCTTGCCTTACACAGTGGAACAAAAACAGCGAATGAGTGTGGCAGAGAACGCCTGCTACACAAGGAGCAGAACCGTTAAAAACATGCGCCCTATTCACTCTGTACACTAAAACCGAGAAGATTCATTCACAAAAGTAGAAGCCGTAGAAATGTTTTTGAATGGTCTGTAACTGTATTGACATGGGGTGTCATAAATTTGTCCAGGGAGGGTGTGGGAACCTTCGCCAACCCCCCCTCCGTCTCGTCCCTCGGAGACTTACTCTCATGTGGAGGACAGTACATTAACCGTGTTCATTATCTTTTATTAAAGTTTTCGTTACTCATACATTGAATAAAATGAATTTATAACATGTTTCACACTCACACACAAAATAAAGAAACTGATATCAGCCACTAAATAACGTTACACAAAGAAATACTTGGATACAATGTGAGCACGCGAACCACATGCACTTCTTACGGGGGATTCCCGTTATGGCCGCGTGAATGGAGTATCCTGTCAACATAATAGGTGCATCACAATCTGTCCTGCGATTTAATAACCATTATGTATTGGATCTCTTTATGTAAGAAGGATGGAATTAGTTTATAGAACTAAAATATAAAACAATGATAGATTGTTAAATGATTTTCAATGCGTATTTAAGTTCTGCAGCTATAACTGTGAGTGTTGGCGGCCCTACTTCACCGTGCAGTGAGTGATCGCCGCGCAACACCCAGATGCAGCACGCATTTGTGCGAAAATCTACTTAGGACATCAGGGAGGCAAGAGGGGAAGGTTGCACGCATGCGCCATACAGATTACCTTTTCCATGCATCAAGAGTTTGGTCGCACTCGATTTCTTATACTTACAGTAATGTATTGTTATTTACATGGTCTTTTAATATTTCTACAAAGTGATTTATAAAACAGCGTGCTGCAGCACGTTACAAAAGATGTTCAAATACACCACCATATCGAATACAGGCATTGCACCATCGAATAAAGTTTTGACACTAGCTTACATGTATAAAATTTCGGTAGATGCCACAATTATTCTGGCTACTTGCGTTTCTGGTTCGTCCACTGATGTCTGATATACTACAGCTTTGATATGCCCCCAAAAGAAATAATCAAGTGGCTTTAAGTCTGGGGAATGGGTCACACAAGTGGTTTCCTCTTCCGGTCAAACGTTCAGGATATTTGCGATCTTGAAATCGCCGCAAGATGTGGTCGCACTTAATCCAGTGGTATCCACGCCTTAACAGGATATCATTGACTCTGACTCGGGATCGTGTTTGGGACATGGATTCCTAGTCGAAAGTTACTTTATTCTGTCTAATTTTTCTGTTCCTTAAGTTTTTCAGTAAGCTTTTGAAACATTCTATATATTAGTTTCATTATTGTCTTGATCAACTCTATAGCGGAGGTACCTTGGATTAGGTGACAGTTGCCTAACTCGTGTAAACAGCCAGCAAATTACACTAAACATTATTTTCTGTCTCTCACACAGACACACACATATATAAACCACATAAATCAACCTGCTTGACATACAATTATTATGCTAGGTGTTGAAAATAATTACCTTGTTTATAAACACATTCGCTGTATCTCTAAAACAGACTTTGGTTTATTCAAGACGGTTTTACAGTTTGATTAGTCTCTCTTCAAGTCGCCCAATGTGCCGTCTTTTGTACAGCTTTCTGTTATCTGACATTCGTATTGTGGAACATCTTTACTCCTGCACTTGAACTTTATTCACGAGTTTATGAAGAGATGCTCCACTAAAAATTTTAACACTTTCAAGTTTTTAGAGAAAACTAAATCACTCATATTGTCTTTTAAAAATTAATCTTGCATCGTAATATAAATACATGTTTTTACATGGCTCCTTGGAGCTTAAATTATGTAGATAACAAGGAAGGCGTCTGCCTCACATTAAAGGGGTGAGTGGAATTGAATCTGGCCAGGGTGACTTTATCTGGATATAGTAAAGGTGAATTTCGTGTAACTCTAAACTCTGCGGATCACGGACTTATTTGAGTATCGTTTCACCCATTTCATACAATGATCCTCTGATGTGACTTACGAGGTTAAAGAACGTTAAATATCGAGAAAAGAAAAATAACTTTTGCTCTCCTATATATCAACTGAAATCATTTTGGATATGCTGTTCATCTTAATCGACATTTGCCTCATTAAAAAATTTTTGTTGTTTAGAAATGACAGTCATTACAAAGTATATGTGAAGATGTATCGGTTGTCTATCTAAAAATGCAATATGTTCTGGATTAGGCTTATTGTTCTATTACTAGTGGAATTGGAAGAAATGCAACAGGGAAAAGAAATAGAAAGATACAGTCAGACTGAAAAATTCCATGCCATAGCCAGGATTTGAACCATGGCTGTTCTGGTTGCCGTCCAGCCGCTCTAACCCTTGAGCTACTATGGCCAACGTGCCGACATGACATTAAATTCTCCAACTGACTTAAAGTACTTAACTTAAAGTACTTACATGCTGTAAGTCGCCATTAAGGTAGTTGTCTCATGTGCTTATGAGGACTCCTAAGTGGTTTACCGGGAAAAACACGAGTTAGTTGGAGAATTTAATGTCATGTCGGCATGTTGGCCATAGTAGCTCAAGGGTTAGAGTGGCTGGACGGCAACCAGAAGATCCATGGTTCAAATCCATGTTATGGCATTGAATTTTTCAGTCTGACTCTACCTTTCCATACTTTAGCCTACACACGGCCAGTGTGATGGAACATTAATTTCCAGGGAAAAGAAATGTTAGACCTTACTAAAGGCGGGTTTTAAATATGTGTAAGCAGAAGAAGAAATTCTGTATTTTTAAGGAGGAACAGCAATATACTTATATATTGTTCATCCAATAAAGTAGATTACGTTTTGTAGGAAAACTATTTAAATTAAATTTATTTATTTTATTTTATGACAAGCTCAGCAACATTCTCTAACTTGTTTTTCAGCATAATTACGCACGGATATGTTCCTAAAAAGTTTTTCTTTTCAGTGACCTCAAAACACGAATTTCCAATACAATTTCAATATCTCATTTTTGGGAAGTACAATAGTTCATCTACCTACTATGCGTAGGTAAGTGGCAGATAAAATCTCGTAAAAGTAGGGAAACATATTAAAACACAAGTTCGCAGTAGATATTGTTGAACGTTTACTCAAGTTCCTGCTTTACAAACAAATGAAGTAATGATAGACCTTCAGTATAATATATGAGCAAAGACAATGCTATAGGTACTTCACGTATATCTACCGCCTGACATTTTGGAAGGTCGTAGAATGCATGTATACGAGTTTATCTCAGTGTTATGAGCTTTATTTCAAGGCCTTCTGTTAATGCTTCTTAGTTTATCGTCCCTCACTAGGTGGGCGAGTGCCAAGGATAAACGAACTGTTAAGTACCTCATTGCCTCTTGCTCACGATAACAACTTTCTGTGTGAAAACGAAGGCATTACACTCATTACAAGTTGTTGAAATTTCTGTATTACCCATTAAAAAGGGGCCAATGTGCGTGCAGCTGCAAACAAATCACGTGCAAATTGCTAAATTAACTACAGTTGCAGAAATTTCAGTGACTTAAAATCTGATGTCCACTAACAAAACTTACTCTACTCATTACAATGTGGACACATGTCTTATATTTTGTAGCAATATTTACTAGGTCACTACACCAGGGCTGTTCAATAAAGAATGATCACATTTTTGTTTTTTGATAATGTACCTTTACTCATCCTCATAGTTTTGATGGTCCTTCTCAAAATAGTCTCCCCTGAATGCGATGCACTTGTCCCAGCGTTTCTGCCAGTCTTCAAAGACATGCTGGAAACCATTTTCTAAGAGATCCTTCAAAATCGCCTCCGCAGCCTTCACCACTGCTTCTGATGATGGATAATGCCTCCCACGAAGGCGTTTCTTCAAGTTAGGGAATAGAAAAATGTCACATGGGAATAAATCCGGACTATAGGGAGGGTGAGGGATGAACTTCATGTTGATTTTTGCAAGATATTCAGCAACAACATTGACAATATGCGGCCGCGCATTATCGTGGTGCAGCATTCAGCCTGCTTCACGGGAATCTGGTCTTTTGCGCCTGATATGGACTTGCAATGTTTCCAGGATATCCCTGTAGTATTGTCCAGTTACTGGTGTGTGTGCAGGTACATGCTGATAAACCATTCCATGAATATCAAAGAATGAGATGACCATAACTTTCCCATCAGAAGCAACCACTTTTGCTCTTTTGGGGGTTGGTGATGAAGGAGATTTCCTCACTGAGCTTTGCTGTTTGCCCTCAGGATCGAAATGATGTAACCAAGTTTCTTCAGCAGTGATTACGTTTGAGAGTAACTCCGGATCTACCTGTAACATCAACTTTAACTGCATGCAGGCCTGCATGCGAATGTCCTTTTGTTCGGGAATCAACAGTCTTGGAATCTATCGTGTACAAACACGTCTCATTTGTAATGTTTCTGTCACTAACGTGTGCGTGGCATCCATTGAAATGTTCAGTATTTCAGAAAGTGATCTTAAGGTAATTCGTCGATCCTCTCTCACAATGACAGCAGCAATGTTGATGTGTTCTTCCGTAAGAGCAGTAACTGTATCACCGTGTCCACCTTCCTTTAAAATTGATTGTCTCCCCTCTTTAAACATTTTAAACCACCTTCGAGCTGTGCTGTAGGGAAGAGCAGACTCTCCATAAGCCTCCTGTAACAATGTATAAGCCCCAGCTGAAGATTTGTTGAGACGAAAGCAGAATTTCAAAGCCGCATATTGTTCCTCGCGTGTTACCTCCATTGCAGCAGTAGGCGGTACTGAACATGTCTGAACTTGCCTGGATCTCACAGGCGGGAACCAGGAGTACCAACAATGAAACTACTGATGCGTGTTTGTTTCACATTAAGCTAACAGAGTAAAATGAGATTGAATTTTAGTTCGAAACATTAGGTCCGTAAAAAAAATTATGAACATTCTTTATTGAACAGCCCTCGTATGTCAACTTTTCATTATCCAGAATATTCTTTTTTTCATAGAAGCGATTGGAAATTAAGTAAAACGTATCTATAACAGGAACTGAATTAATGATTTCCTTCTAATACTGTTTTTACTATTAAAAGTATTAGGTTTTGACACAGTGTATTCATGCGAAAAACATGTCGACCAGCGCTGCATTCGCTGTCTTTATGTGGTAACCTGTAATGTAGTAACATCTATGCTTTTTTATTAACTGTAAATTCTCCTTATTTATTGTGCCTACACAATCAAACGGGGCGTTTTCGTCCTTATTTTTACCGTTTTTATTGTTTCCGTTTGTTTACTGTTTGCAGTTTGTTTTCTGTATTTCCATACATATACGCTATACACATAAACATCCATGCCCAAGGCGGGACTCGAACCCTCTACGCGGCGAACGCTAGAAATATACACACTAAAGACCAAGGCTACGAGGGCTGGTAAAATAAACAAATAACCTCTTCCCATTTGCAGTTTTTTATATTTTCATCCTCCAACGTTAAGTCATGTCAGACGTATGAAATGGGTGAAATGGTGCTCAAATGAGCCCAGGGTCCATGGAGCTTAGAGTTAACCGACACTTGTCTTTCAGGATAAGGAAAAAACCGTAAAAACCATATCCAGGTAACTCACTCTGACCGAGATTCAATCTTGGGCGCATTCTGGAGGTCCGGGTTCGATTCCCGTGGCTGACCTACCAGACTTATGGGTTTTTCGGGGGTTTTACGGGGTCGTCAGGCGATTGCTGGGTAGTTTAATTACATCCTCAAAATTTCCTGTCCCTCAATTTCATCTCAATTATCATTTCACACCATCTCTCATTTGGTAGTCTCTTTTAGGTTAGAAGTGTCAGACGGTGCCTCGGCGTTGCATGGCAGGATGATATGCTCTCGGTAAAATCGTCTCCTCCGGTCTCTGAACTCGGTCTGTTGGGACCATTTCCGGACCACAGTAGGGTGGGATGCCAGTTGTTCTGGCCTGCCGGGGAGTTTCCAGCTGTTTAAGTTAGGGACCCTTCCCTCAGCTTTATCGTGGCTCCTTGGTACGGCCGTCCACTGTCTTTTCTCGCCTCATCCTTCCTCCCGTGTGTGCCATACTTGAGGACACAGGTGCAATACTCCAAGTTTGGACCTCCGTTCCGAAGACCTCCAATACCTACACAAGATAATGACCGCAGCAAACTGGTTATGCGTGCTTGCCTCTGGCACAGGGGTGGGCGTCCGGGTTTGATCCCCGGGCCCAGCGATGGTGTTTTTTTTTTTTTTTTTTTTTTTTTTTTTTTTTTTTTTTTTTTTTTTTTTTTTTTTTTTTTTTTTTTTGCCCGCTGAGTGGTCTGGTCCGCGATATCCTCAGTCTCATGGTGCCAACTGAGTAGAGCTATCTTGAAGGAAATTGGCATCTCCGAAAGGTCAAGGAGTCGGAAGGGTCGGCGCGCTCACTCTCCTGGACTCTTCTGTGGCCTTGGCTGCGACTGAAGGACGGGTAGTTGTTATGTATAAGGTGCAGAATAAATGTTCCTATGTTTATCGGAAGCACAGAAAAATAAACAATTGGTTGTAAGCCATAACAATAGCAATACGTGTTTTGCCTCCAGTATAAAATTAATGGGGAAAAAAATGTCTAGTTTCACGGTGAAGGAAACTCAAACGATATTACGGTTCCGGCACTTTTTAAGATTTTTCACTTTTTTACAGGATCAGGACGAACTTTTTCACTTTTTCAGGAGTGGTATTTACAAAATTATGTATATGCTTCTGCAAGAGCGATTTTTGTAAAATAACTGTTATATCACCAATATGGCACTATAACTGATGGGGAAATACACTTGTGAAATTATAAAACCTGAGGTATTCGTAGCCTTGGATAAAATTTGAAAATTACAGACTGGCATTTTTTCCTCCAGATCGAAACAGTTTTAAACGAAATGTTAGGTACAGTAACAAAAATGAGCTCTATTAAATATATTTAAAGCTAAAACATCATACAATTATAAATAAACCCCCCTCTATGATGCAGTCTGTCTCACAGTCAAGCGATACCGAATTCGAATCTTGCTAAGGCCAGGTACCTCACCCGGATAAGGTTTCTTTTCAGGGTTTTCCCGTATTCTAATAAGACGAAATGTATGAATTCTGGGCTCATTTTGGTATAATTTAAACCACATTTTCATTAATTTGTTATATAACCTACCAGATTAATGCGCGTTAAACTTCAGGCAAGGGGAGGGAATTAACCAGTTAACAACGTATCACGATTTTAAACATTATTTCATTAGATAGAGTCAACATCAAAAATTCAATGGAATGGCCGGAATTTGAACCATGGATCTCGTGGTTTCCGTCCAGTCGCTCTAACCAATTGAGCTACCATGGCCATCGTGCCGTCCTGACATTAAATTCTCCATTTGACTCGTATATTTGCCCGGTAAACCACCAGGGGCTCTCACATTCCAGATACACCGTTTGTGGCGACTTACTATCTTAAGTACTTAAGTCCCAGGCTTCATCATGTAACTCTTATTATTTTAGTTAATTGATGCAAATTAATCATTTCTTTACACTAGCCATATATGGGCTAAGGTTTTTGATAGATAGAGTCAACATGAAAAATTCAATGCCACGGCCGGGATTTGAACCACGGATCTCCTGGTTTCCGTCCAGTCGCTCTAACCAATTGAGCTACCATGGCCAACGTGCCGTCCTGATATTAAATTCTCGTATATTTAAATGATGAAGCCTGGGACTCAAGTACTTACGATAGTAAGTCGCTACAAACGGTGTATCTCGGATACAAGAGCCCCTAGTGTCTACCGGGGAAATATACGAATCAATATAAATAAAACTTAATAAAATTTCTTCAATTTATTTGCTTCTTACTTACTTCAATTATAAGGAAGATTGACAATTCAATCCAATTCAATTCAATTCAATTCCACTCCAGCTGGGAGTCGAACCCGGGAGCTCAGGGTTAAAAATCAGAGGGTTACCGCTCCACCGAAGAGATGGTCTTGAAAAAAAAGCCACCAGAAGAATAAACTATAATGATACTTAGTCTTTCTGCACATTAAAAATGAGAAGAATCGGGAACTTTACAAGTAATTTGCGTCAGATTGTGTACTTATGTTTAGGACAACGTAATCCTGGAATTCTTGGAAAACAGCGAACTCTACGAAGAGCATTTTTAACAGAAAATGAATTGCATAATGCAGTAACCTCAGCATGCTTACGAAGTAAATTTCTATCTCATCTATGGCTTCAAAGAAAGCTATTGTTATAAAACTGAATCAGAGTTCTCTCTACACATTTCAAAATGATAATTTATTTCACATATCAATTCGTAAAACTTGCGATATTCAAATCAAAATCGTTATTGCCATTTCTGAGAAAATAAAAGTCGAGAAAATTGTCCTTTGTACCGTTGTTTGTTAGGTGACACATTGCCAAATGTATAGTAAGTGAACTAATGTTTGGCAAAAGGATGCAGAAAGTAAATAATTATTGGAAAACCCCATTCAGGCTTTATACACTGTAATTTTTATGTAATTTTTGTTACAAGATTGTGAACTGCCAAGAGGACACAAGCTTGTGAAACTCAGATTTAAAGTAAGGGCATTTGGCACTAGAATATGCTGACAGCATGTTGTCTATGAGACAGAGTGTGATGCTGTCGACCTTCAGGATGATTATTTTTAAGTTACCCAAACTTCTCTCTTATTATTGATAGGTGTTTTGGCAACACTGCGGGAGCTTTTGGAACTGATTTGTTTGTAACATGTGGCGAGTTAGTGAAATGTGACAGATCCTGGTGATATTTGCAGAAGACAGGGATTTCTTACGCAAAAAAGAGTTGGTATAACGCCAAAGTAATGGTGAAGTATTTCAGTTTATTCTGAGAGTTTGTTAACAAACAAGGAGAACTGTTCCAACCAATATTAAGTATAACATCAACAATTATCGCTTAAAAATAGACATATGTATATTTCTCTCCTATAATCGGAAGCAAATATAAATTACGAGTCCCTGCGCTATAACTATGAAGCGACTCGAATTAAAGCTGGATTGCCAGCTATCTCGCTTTACACAGAAACTCCTCTAGTCTTTAAGAAGACCAGCTTGAGAACTTTGGAAATTTTGTACTTCTTAAGCAATTGTTTCGAAGTTTCTACCGGATATTTATGATATATTCTGTAACAAACTTAAGCATTTTAAGGCCAGTTTCTTGAGTAGTTCCTTAGGGGAAAATATGTTCTGATTTTTCGTCATCAATGGGAAAATATTTTTACAGTGCAGTTTTCTATATTTTGGAACCAAATTTCATATTTTACTTACAAACATGTCTTACGAGCTTATGACATTATTTCGTTAATCACCTCAGAAAACAAATTCAGAATTTTATTCACTTTCCTAATAAGACTCCTTTGTAAAATTTTAAAAATAATTGGAAAAGTTTTGTGCCATTAGGAGCAATTGAGCGATAAAAGAATTAAGAAAATAATTATTTTAAGGCTAGAGAATTTTTATACTTTAAAAATTGCAATCCTGTATTTGATGGTTTTCTAACTGTCTGTACCATTAAAAGCTCTAAAATATAATATTGATCAAAATCTCTGTCAGAATTTGCGACAAATTGTCACAGGTTTTTAATGCATCTGCGCCTTACTTGCCAAAGGTAGATCGGGTATTACATTCTGTTAAACGATTCAATATCGAGATTTCATAGAAAGCGCCTTTGATATCTGTTGAATCCCTCTTGCTCCAAATCGATACCATTGCCAACGGTTCCCTTATCCAGGTATTCTTATATCCAACCAATTTCCTATAAAACTCATATTTTAGCAATATATATCGAGCTACGTGGAAGGCACTGGAAGAAGTAGTTACCCAGGTGCTATAAACTAGAAGTGTATCATAGCTAAATATGTACAAGAATGGTGTATGTGTAAAGTGGGTGAAATAAACAGTGACAGTCCTAAAGATACGAAAGTTCGCCGTTACTGGAGCGCAGCAACTGCATAAGGCTCTTAGGAGCTGCAACACTAATGAGCTTCTCAATAATACTCCCTGCGCAGCAGGAGGCCTTTGCCCTCAATATGTTTACAGGATTTTAATTCATTTATTTATTCATTCATATCGTTTCAATGTATCCATCAGTCATTGTTTTAGCGGATATGTTATTTCTGTAATCTTATTTGCAGATCCTGATCTTGATTATAAGACTAGATAATTAAAGCGTGTGGAATCGCACGAGGGTAATATCTGAATTTGAAAGTGTATGGAAACTGGTTGAAAATGGTCGGTTTTTAAATCATATATAATACCAATTAATAAGACTTACAATGTTTGCTGGTAGTGTGATGAAACATTCCCTAAGAAAGTTAAGCTCATTGATGATTGAGGAAAACGATAACGCCCAATATAAAATTCACAGCCTTATCATATTAAGTCGATGAGGCCAAAGTTATTCACCCCCACTACCCCTGCAATTGGGACTTCTAGATATTTTTAATTAATAGTAATAAAATAGATTTTACGAGGCTGGGTCAAAAAGTAATGCCTCCTATTTTCTTTCTCTTTTAACTGTCAAGAAAATTGAATTCAATTTACATAGCTTGAAAACTACAACATTGACGATTAATTTGTCACTATTCAATATAATCTCCGTCCTTTTCCACAGTTTTGGTCCACCTTTTAACTAGGGCATGGTAAAACACACGGTCTTGCTTCCTAAGCCATTGACGTACGGACGTTTTCCCAGCCTCCTCATCTTCAAAATGAATCCCACAATGAGCTTCCTTTAGTGGCCCGAACAGATGGAAGTCTGATGGTGCCAGGTCAGGGCTGTATGGGGGATGAGGTAAGACTTGCCATCCCAATTTCTCAATTTCTGCAGTGGTGTAACGGCTGGTGTGTGGTCTTGCATTGTCGGGCAAAAGAAGAACATCCGCCATAGTTTTTGTTGGGCGAACTCGGCGAAGACGTGCTTTCAGCTTATTGAGAGTTCTGACGTATTGGACACAATTTATTGTGCACCCCTGCTCCAAAAAATCAATCATAAGCACACCCTCTGCATTCCAAAACACTGTCGCCATAACTTTGCCTGCCGATCGCTGAGTTTTGATTTTTTTTTTCTTCGGTGACGTTGTGTGATGCCATTCCATTGACTGCCTCTTTAATTCAGGTTCAAAAACATGAACCCACGTTTCGTCTCCAGTAGCAATTTTGTCAAGAAACTCCTCTCCCTCCAAATTGAAGCGCTGCACGTGTTCGGAGGCTATTGCTTTCCTTGTTTCTTTGTTTTGGGCGGTTAACATTCTTGGTACCAAACGTGAACAAACGTTTGAATAACCCAGTTGTTGAATAATCATCATCACACTATCTTTACTGAGGGAGGTAATGCGACACAATTCACCTTTTGTTACCCGGCGATCACCACGAATGGTGCCATCGACTCGCTGAATGTTGCATGGAAACACTGCAGTCACCTGCCTGCCGCTTCGCTTTTCATCTGCCAATGGTGTTTGCCCTTCAGCTTCGTTACAGCGACGAATCCATCATCTAACAGTGCTGACATCCATCGTTGCATCACCATACACATTTTTTTAGCCTTTTGTGAATGCAAATTGGCGTTTCACCTTCCGCAGTCAAAAATTCAATCGCAGAACGCTGTCTAATACGAATGTCGATGTCAGCCATTTTGCAAGAGAATGCAGTGCTGCCACCTGTTGACTTAGGAAGTTACTACTGCAGGGGATTGGAGAAGAAGGTTTGAGGAATTGCGCCAAATTCAAAGTTTTCACATAACTTACGTATTTAAGGGGAAAAAAATAGGAAGCATTACTTTTTGACCCACCCTCGTATTTGTACTTCTAATGGTAGTTGGTTCATGATATTTATATTTCAAAATAACTGAATGGGTGAAGGGGAAATGCTTAATGCACATAACGAAGGCAAGGGTGACGTCATGTTCACATAATTGGGCATCGCTGCATGTACTTGCTTTCTGCCATGTAATATAATGCATTTTAACAAGTTACGGGTGTCACTGTACTAGTGGAGTACTGCACACGAACTGTTGGCGTTTGTTTTCTTTGCATCTCATTAGCGCTTAATTAACATAATTACGTTGACTTGCTTTTTAACATTCTCGTGATATTAATTGTAATAATTTCTTGACAACATTTAACCGGCTCTAATAGCCGTAGCCGCAAGAATATGTGCCTTTGGAGTTCCGTTGCGCAGAGGGTCATGAGTTCGTATCTCACATAAAGTGGAAAAACAAGGAAAAGAAAAAATATTTAGGATGAAACAAATTAGAAAAAAATAGATTTTTATGAAAATCTTTTAAACTAGCTATCAAAATAACTAAAAAGGATTGTGTGTCTCAGAAGGTGTTTATTAAGGACTTTAATTGGCATAATTCAGAAAATTAATCGGTTTCATAATCGAACAAAACAGGTTGTAAAGTATTGCTGCGACATCATTTTTAAGTAACGCATGTTTTATTTCTAGTGACTAAAATTACTTGTAAATGTATTTTATATCGTCCCCCTTGTCCCCCTTCCAAGCTGGGTTACAAATTACGCCCACGATCACAGTGTTTTTGTGATGCTGGGCTTTTCAGGAGACGATAAATATAGGTTATACTTTATCTTATTAAGCGCTAGATATTTGTATGTGTCTACGTACTCGTATTCCCAAAATGTTTCAAGATAATCTGCTGTAAACAGCGCTGTCCAGAGTACATTCCGAGTTTATTGATGCGAATTAATTTTGTCCTTCTATCATCATTGAGCGGCTCGCTTTAAGAGATTAACCTAAATATCTTTGCCATAGATGGCAGGCAACCGCTGTATACGTGTTATGTTTCGGTGTGTCGTATTGCTTTTCCATCGCCTCTGTTTTGTTTATACTTACATTTTTAGTACTGGCGCCTGCCGCTTGGTGTTGCTCAAGCCATCATTTTCATAATCGTACCAATTGTGTTGGCTCTAAAACGCATGTTTTCTTTAGCTTCCTATTTCTTAGAAAAAGATCCCTCCATCGCATGCCATTCCTATTTTCGCGGATTGCTCAAAGTAGGTCACATAAATTACATAATTTTCCTTACTTGAAAACAGCAAACAAATGAAATGGAATATGATTGCAACGTATTTTATACGCTCCACTAATTGAAGGTATTATTATAACATGCACGTTCATATATTAATTACTGTCAGTTAACTGTTTCCATTAAGTGAATCTTTATGCTTCAGTATCACTTTTACTTTCATCTCATAATATTCGAATATACAAGGCATATTACGTTCCAAACAAAGAATTCAACTGAAATACCTCCTTTGAGGTCCTCTGAATTAAAAATAACCATGCTTAGAAAAACTGTCTTCACATACGTATGTATATGTGTGTGTGAAAAAGAGCGTACTCAAGAAACAAAAGATGAGCATCTTCCAAGGATCCAGTAAACTATTTTCAAGAAAATCTCTCATCACAAATTACCCTTTATATTAAATATACTCTGTTAACTTTTTTTATAAAATAGCTTCAATGATGTTAATATGTTTAAGATATCTGATGACTAATAAAATGTACTTCTTGAGTTGTTTGTGAAAAGGATATGAGGGCCTGTTCATTTGGAATTTATTTTGTAATTTTACAATACTAGTAGTGTAAAATATAATCAGAAGCTTAACACAGAAACCAGTAGAAGACCGTCTTTGTGGTCGAGTGGTCTATCTTATCAATATCGGGTTCGATTCCTGGTGGGAGCAGACAACTTTTTTAATTAGAACCATTACCTACTCTCCGCAGTTTGTATGTATGGTTGCAGGAGCGAATGTGATTGTGTTTAATAAAATATAATAACTTTAATTTCAGCCAGTGAAAATAAATCTAAGCTATGCGTTTTTATCAAGTCAGATAATATGGTCCTAGCAGTTAAATGAGACTATATATATAATCAAGCAATTAGAAAAGTATATCTTGTAACTCGCATAACGCATGCAATTTTCTGACACCAACCTTTGAATATTTCAATACTTTCATATTTTGAAGTGTGGGTAATAATAATATGTAATAACAGTAATAGTGTTTGACGCCCATTCTTACTACGAGGGCTGTTCAATAAAGAATTATTATAATTTTTTACGGTCATAATTTTTCGCAATAATATTCAATCTTGTTATATTCTGTTAGCATAATGTGAAGTAAACACGCCGTAGTAGTTTCATTGTTGGTACTCCTGGTTCCCGCCTATGAGAACCAGGCAAGTTCAGACATGTCCAGTATCGCCTACCGCTGCAATGAAAGTAACACGCGAGGAACAATATTCCGCTTTGAAATTCTGCTTTCGTCTCAACAAATATTCAGTTGAGGCCTATAAAATGTTACAGCAGGCCTATGGGGGTCTGTTCTTCCCTACAGTACAGCTCGAAGGTGGTTTAAAATGTTTAAAGAGGGGAGACAATCAATTTCAAAGGAAGGTGGGCCCAGTGTTCCAGTTACCGTACTTAAGGAAGAAAACATCAACAGTGCTGCCGCCATTGTGAGAGAGGATCGACGAATTACCTTAAGATCACTTTCTGAAATACTGAACATTTCATTGGGTGCCACCCACACGTTGTGACAGAAACATTTACACATGAGACGTGTTTGTGCGCGATGGGTTCCAAGACTGTTGATTCCCGAACAAAAAGACATTCACATGCAGGTCTGCATGCAGTTAAAGTTGATGTTAGAGGAAGATCCGGAGTTTCTTTCATACGACATCACTGCTGATGAAACTTGGCTACATCATTTTGATCCTGAGAGCAAACAGCAAAGCTCAGTGTGGAAATCTCCTTCAACACCAACCCCCCCAAAAGCAAAAGTGGTTGCTTCTCCTGGGAAAGTTATGGTCATCTCATTCTTTGATATTCATGGAATGGTTTATCAGCATGTTGTACCTGCACACACATCAGTAACGGGACAATACTACAGGGATATTCTGAAAACATTGCAAATCCATATCAGGTTCAAAAGACCACATTTCCGTGAAGCAGGCTGGATACTGCACCACGATAATGCGCGACCACACATTGTCAATGTTGGTGCTGAATATCTTGCAAAAATCAACGTGAAGTGCATCCCTCACCCTCCCTATAGCCGGATTTAGCCCCATGTGACTTTTTTCTATTCCCTAACTTGAAGAAACGCCTTCGTGGGAGGCATTATCCATCATCAAAGCAGTGGTGAAGGCTGTGGAGGCGATTTTGAAGGATCTCTCAAAACTTGTTTCCAGCATGTCTTTGAAGATTGACAGAAACGCTGGGACAAGTGTATCAAATTCAGAGGAGACTATTTTGAGAAGAACCATCAAAATTATGAGGAAGAGTAGAGGTACGTTGTCAAAAAAAATTGTGATCTTTCTTTATTGAACAACCCTCGTACATACCTCCAGTAAAATGTGTTGATACAATAGTTTGTAAAGTAAATGATATTGAATAGGAAAAGTCATGTGAATATAGCACATCAGAGCAACACTGTTTTATGGTCATAGAATGCTCTATAGCAAAGTAGCAAGAAGATTGATTGTACCTTGCATTGGTTTTTAACATCATCCAAAGGAAGTCATATAGGGCGATGAATGAAATGATGCTAAAGTGAGCCTACGGTCTACAGAGCTTACATTTACCCGACATTTATGTTTCAGGAAAAGGGAGAACCTCGGTTAAAAAAACGTACTATATACAGAATTCACTCGACCGAGATTGGAACTCGGGATCTCTGCTAAAACCAGTTTCCTAATGTCACTTTACAGTTTTATTATTTTGGCGACATATGTTTTACGGAATTAAGCTCATATTTCATTCTTTCTTAGTTCTACAGGTGCAAGGAAAGTGTTTTAGATCTATGTTGAAGGTGTTTGAACTTTGTGACGAGAAAATAAAAAGATAAATCGTTTAAGATAACTCTGGCTATATTTAAATATCTGTCGTAAGAGAAGCGTTTCAGCTCATTAGGAAAACGAACAGTTTTCAGGATTGCTTCATCGAACGTTGACATCGCTGTGTTAACTTGCTACAAATACGCGGAACTAGACATATAATGAATCATTAGCACTTCATTTGTTCAGAAAGATGTTTATTAAACGAGTGGCTGTAACCTGTCACGTTTTCTATACTGAATGTCTCCTTTGGCAGAAGTCTTAATTTCAGTTTATGATTTTACTTTCCTGGACATAATAATAAATAATAACAACAACAACAATAATAATGTATTTTATTATTTAATATAATTTATTTAATAATTTAGTGAGTATTAATTAATAATAAATAATTTAATGATATATTTATTATTTTATTTATTATTATTATTATTATTATTATTATTATTATTATTATTATTATTATTATTATTATTATTATTATTATTATTATTATTATTATTATTATTATTATTATTATTATTATTATTATTATTATTATTATTATTATTATTATTATTATTATTATTATTATTATTATTATTATTATTATTATTATTATTATTATTATCATCATTATCATTATCATTATCATTATCATTATCATTATCATTATCATTATCATTATCATTATCATTATTATCATTATTATCATTATTATCATTATTATCATTATTATCATTATTATTATTATTATTATTATTATTATTATTATTATTATTATTATTATTATTATTATTATTATTATTATTATTATTATTATTATTATTATTATTATTATTATTATTATTATTAATCCATGCTGTCTTAATACTGGCTGGACTTACAGGCCTCTAAGGGTGTTGGTTTACTTCGAACGACCACCGGGGAAATTTCAAAGTATTGACACCCTACAGTTTCACAGATTTCGGCATTAAAAATAGCAATTAAAATAAATGACTATTCCTATGCGCAGTACCTGGCTTATAAACGGAGGTCCCGAGTTCGGGCAGGGCTAGTTGTGCATTGATTAGAATTATTGCTTATGCTTCGCTGGATCTGGAAGTATAAGTGTGTCACAAGGTAAACGAACAAAATGTACTTTGTTGCACTCACAAGCTTTCTGTACTGTTGTATAATTGGTACAAACGTTTATTTCTTTATGTACCTACTTTATGTTAATGTAGATAAAGATATGCATAAATTGTCTTTTGCTAATTTTCTTGTACGTGCAGGAGATACAGTAGGCTCTAAGTGATAGTGAAATATTTGAAGAAAACAGTTGGTCGTTATGGGAGGCTTTGACGTTCCATTCTCTTTGCATGTCTAGGATATACAAAATGGAATGACTTTCCATTTGAGACAAGTATAAGTATTAAATAGATGCAGACAAATAACAAGGATCTCTCACGTCACATGACGTTACTGGAACATGTGAAAAACACCACAGTTCTTTTTGAGTGAATAGAAATTTTACAGTGTCTCATAACCAGGATTTTTCATTAATACCTTCCTGAGTTTCTCAAAGACAGTTTTAGCAATACTGTGAGTCTCTGAAGACAACGTTACTGAAATTTCATATATCAAAGAAAGTGAATGCTCCAAGGTATTATTTCGAGTTTCCTACTGTGTTATAATAGCAGGTATTTTGGAGAAGCGCTTATGGATGTACTCTATCTTATCTTGAATGTCAATATTAGCAAAATATTCTTGTGCTGTGGCGATGTTGCTTGTATCTTCTGCATCTAAAGAGTACAACACTGTTTTATTTCATTGAAATGACACAGCCTTTAACCAAGAACCCGATCGAGTTAAAACTGACTGAGGAGGTAAAGACAAATTTGGAAGGACTTCATGAAATGTTTAAACTCTAATCGGCGACAATACACTTTCTTTATGCTAGAGACAAAAAGATTGACGTTTTTATATCGGCTCCTGACTCTTTCGACGAGACGATGATGGCTAGGAGTGAAAATGTACTTTTAAATTAATATGATTTGGATAAAATAAGGTATTTTAATTAAAAAGCATAAAATAAGCTAGCAGATGCCGTATTTCAGCAAAAAAGCATTTATAAGCATTTTGCTTAGAAATCCAGGCTCTAGCCATGACTATTAGAAAGAGTACTACTGACGCCGTTACCCATCTTTGGCACAAAGCGGAATATCACTGAGGTCTGGCGCAGGCGCTTGCTATAGGAAGTTGTAATGTTGCCTAGAAATTCCACGTGACTGACGTAAACAAACAAGTTAGATCCTTATTCGGCATTACGGGACAAGTTCCAGTAGCTATTCTGCTCATCTGAAAATATAACATTTAGTTTACGCTGGGATAGCATGGGGGAAGTGTTACTCTCCGTACCTTGCAGGCCATCTCGAGGATTCAAACGAAAGCTACCTGTCTTCAGCTACAATGTCATATACTCCAGGTAAGAGACAGTCAAGATCTGACGTGCACGTACCCAAGGCACTTATGGATTTAGTGTGTCAGACCTAAATATGCTGGCTATGTTCAAATTGCTTATTTCTACAAATGTAACTGATAATATTGTTATGGCTTTGTTAAGCAGAATTATGATTATATCTTAACTCTCCAGGAAAACACTGTTTAGCAAATAAAATGGAGTCAAATTTAATATGCACCATGTAATGGAAAACCAAAATTTTAAATTAGGCATACATATTTTTTCCCAAATATAGTTATTTATAATCAAAGAATAAAAATTTTAATATTTAAAAATAGGTCATGATTAATAGTTCCATTATATATACTCATATAAGAAAAGTTGTTTTAGAACGCATATCGAATTTCTTAAAAACGTTGTACAAAACATATAGACATCACAAACTTTTAGATTAGCAGAAATGTAAGAAATAGAATTACCATAAAATACAGTTAGAGTTATTGTACAAACGTGTGTACACTGTGCACTTTATTTAAACGTTACTTTGGAATTGAAACCTTAACGAAAAAAGCTATTGTCAATAGTTCATTATGGAGTACCTATAATGTTATGAAACATCACCTTTTTAGATGGCATATCAACCTGAACGGTTACAAACTGGTATTTATTTACTTTTTATACTTTATCTGCTTCTTTGCCATTGATATTAGGGTTTTTTAGCCCTAAACATACCAATGGAGGATATTTCGAAAATTCTATTACAAACTTCTAGGATTTGTAAAGCGAACTGAGTACATAGTATAGTCAGTGCATAATATGGCTATAGTAATAGAAGAAAAAAGACCTCCTATCATTGGTAGACATTACCTGCGCAGGCGCATGTTCATGTAAACAAACGGGTGTGCTAGTTGGGGAAGCTTTCTTATGTACAGGAGGGCCACCAAAAGTTCTGTAATTTTTTTTATAATATTACAAAGACATAAAAAGTTGTGTGTGTGTGTGTGTGTGTGTGTGTGTGTGTGTGTGTGTGTGTGTGTGTGTGTGTGTGTGTGTGTGTGTGTGTGTGTGTGTGTGTTTTGTCTCCAAAACCATTAAAACAATTTTGATAGATCTTGACTTTTAAGGCACTTTGTGTAATTACAATTCCTAAATGACTTAAAAAAATACGTTACAAAACCCATGGGGGCTGTGCAAAAAAGAAAATATTTACGAAGAAAGTTTTGACTATTCGTTAGAGAATGCCTTTGGGACAGAAAATAATTATTGGATTGCATTATGCTACGGAGGGGAAACCTGTGGTTTATTGTAGAGTATCCGTACTTCCGTAAAGTTCTTGTCAATGGCGGCGATTCCAGTATGCGAGCCCTCCAGCCGTCATATACTGCACGAAAGTCAAGTACTGTGCGCGTCCAAGCTTTGGTTGCAAAATGCGGGAAGTCATGATAAGAGGGAAGGGGAATAGGCTGGTGACTTTTTTTTTTCACGTCCTCCAACGTTAAGTCATATCGGACGATGAATGAAATGGGTGAAATGATGCTCAAATGAGTCCGGGATCCATGGAGCTTAGAGTTACCTGACATTCGTCTATCAGGATAAGGGAAAACCCCGGAAAAAACCTTATCCAGGTAACTCACCCTGACCGAGATTTGAACTCGGGACCTCTTGAACGCGAGGCAGGCATGCTACCATCTACGCTACCGAGGCGGGCTAAGCTGGTGACGTGATGCAATGCATGCATAAAGAAATTATCACGTGAGATTGTTATTGTTTCTTACACGAGCGAAGCAGACGATGATTTGGATGACATCACAGAGCTTCTCCATCCCACCCGCCTAGGTAGCGTAGATGGTAGCATGTCTGCCTCACGTTCAAGAGGTCCCGAGTTCGAATCTCGGTCAGGGTGAGTTACCTGGATAAGGTTTTTTCCGGGGTTTCCCTTATCCTGAAAGACGAATGTCGGGTAACTCTAAGCTCCATGGACCCAGGACGCATTGAGTATCATTTCATTCATCGTCCGATATGACTAAATGTCGGAGGACGTAAATTACAAAAAAAAAAAAAAAAAATCCCCATCCCCTTAGAGTAGGTCACCAATGTTACCCCTCATACCACTTCCACTGAACTTGATGGGACTCGCTTCAAGCTTAGCTACTTTAAATGTAGGGACTTTATGAAGTACGGCTACTCTACTTATGTCCCTTCCCGGGAGGAAAGATGAGGCAATACGAGACAGTGCGCGGCCGACCCAAGGAGTCACGACGGTGAAGAGGGCGGGGTCCCTACAAATTTACCAGTTTGGAACTCCCCCAACAGACGAGCACAAGTGCCATCCTACCTGCCGTGGTCCGAAAACGGCCAAATAATTATTACCCCACAGAGAATGTGTGTAAAATAATACAAAAGGTAGCAGAAATTTGTTTTATTGCATTTCCTCTGAATGTTGTACTCTATAACAATCGTAGTTATCAATGTATGCTATATACTTCACAGAGAGAGGAAATTGTGTTCATATCCGAAATTATTCACCCAATGTTCTATAATTAACACAATTTTTGCATAACGTTCAACATGATGTCCTTACATTACTTCTAGACATTTGTCAGTACTTTATTCATAGCTTGAAAGTCTATTCAGTGTAAAATGAACAAAACTTTAATTATATGAGGATATCCCCTCTACTTCGCCCCTCCCAGTATCGAGGATATGCGTTCATTTCTCGATGGCATTGTATGACGTTTTTAATAGTGATTCCTTTAAAGGAAACCAGGTTTGTGTTACACAAGGACGCATGCGCCGATGCTGTATATCACGACAGCGTCGTTAATGTTACGCAATGATAAATAATCTGCTGCACCGAACGTTTTACCACTAAAGCCACAAGTTAGCGCAATAACGCAGAAGAGGACATCTTCCTAACGACAGTTACGCTTAGAATTTGCACCACGTGTTTGTTACTCTGCCCTTGTGCTGCAGGTCTATCAAGGACGAGAGAAAGTTAGGCAATGTTTTACATACTCAGCTCTGCCTGGAGAACACGACGGAAAAGCTATAGCTTTTTATTCCTGTAGGTTTGTTCATATGTAATTATTATGGGCTTGTGTATCGGTAACAAAATAGTATAAATGGCAGCTTTCTTATACACTTCTAATACATACAGGTACTCATTACAGATAATTAAGGGACGGATTCCTATGACATTCATTTGTTGGGTCTTAAAAGTCATATGTTTTTCAGATCTTTGGTCAGTTTTATGCTTATTTCCATGATAAAGTCATATTTTGGGGATTATTATAGAATAGTCAGCAGCCAATTAAAACTAAACCTATTATGATTCGTTAGAAAAAATAGCCCAAAATTTTGATTCTTCTGATTTGTCACCCATTAAGATTGTGCAAGATGCATTTTGTTCACTGACTAGCAAATTTGGCATATATAAAATCGAACTTCGATCAAATATCAGGTCCGCTTATCTGCCTAGAAACTGTAGAAATTTCACTTAGTGATGTATTAAAGATTGTAAAAGAAATTGAAAATTAATTAAAGGGAACAAAAAGTAAAATGTCTGAATAAATTACTGCAAAGCTGCAAAGAGTCCTAGTGGCTAAAACAGGTTATACTATCCTTTCCAAGATTTTTTTTTTATTTATCCAGATTTATTGAACCCTATTTTACACAGTGGTATATTAGGGTTAGAGCTGATACATAAAAATTTACAATTTTAAGAAAAATATTTTAAATACTAGAAGGAAGAAATGATGTTTTAATCTAATGAATATTAATTTAAACTATTTCAGACGTTTAAACACTGAGTTTATAAACATCATGAAGTACTTATACTGTTGTGGCTTCATTAGCAAAGATGTGAGCAGAGCAGAAAATTCAGTTCCTAGAGAGTCTAGCTTGAATATTAATTCTTGTCTTTCTCTCCAAAAAAATGGGACAACCGAAAAGGAGATGAACCACAGTTTGAAATTCTTCATCACACATGCACTCGGGGTTGGATGTTAAGTAAAACCGTGATAATCCTTTCCAAGATTAGTGAATTCTTTGTGGGCTTGAAGCAAAGTTTGAAGATTCTGAGCCGGCATTTTCCCTAAATGAATTAACATATTTCAAATGTGCTCCTATAACCTGATGTGACGTAGAACGTAATTTCTCCAGATAAGAGCATTCTGTCTAACGCCCCGTAGGGAGGGGGTCCGTCCCCTTCAGCTGCTGTGGTGCGAGCGCTGCGGACCCCTAGCACTCGTGGTACCTCTGACGTTACTAGAAGAACCTCAGGCCGAACATTTGAGCCCCTCCCTGATAGGGAGTTGTTCGGATTGGGTTGGACTCGAGGGGGCAGTGGTTCCCGATACCCGTGGTAGATCGGGCACGTCTCCGGACGGGGTTGAGGGAAGCCATATATTCCCGCGTACTAGCCTGCATAGCTAGTAGAAGGTGTGCTAGATCACCAGGCGGCCCTACCGAGGCTAATCGGTAGCCTTCCCCTTTGGGGTTGGCGCGCGTAAGTGGCGTATTCACTTCTATCCCGTCTTGAGTCCACAGGATCAGATGGGGGCTAGGGCTTGTTAGTCTCTAGGTCTTGCCCTATGGAAAGCCCCACGGAGGCGCCGGGTGCCCTTTTGGGATAGCTCGGTAACTCCCTGGTCATTAGAAGGGGGGGTCAGTCTTCACTCAGTGGATTGCCCTGTTAGACAATAGAAGAGGCTTCCAATTTGACAACCTAAAAAGGCACATTGGTATTTAATGTAACTTTGCTGCTGATGAAAACTCACCTCCTGGTATGAACATTTTATTTATCTTAATTATTCTTTCCTTAAGTTCCAATAATTATTATTCTTCAATTTAGGACTTTTTAAACTTACAGATTCCATAAAGTGCTGAATTAAGTAATAGAGAAGTTTTTTCCCTGTAGAAACGATTAAAAATGTTTATGCATGAACAATTATTAATTGACGCTTAAAGTCAATTAATATAATATGGTGAATATGTTCATTAAGTTATAAAGGTCATATTTTTGTCTTGTTAGGTCATATTTAAGCTATTTTAAGGTCATAAATTCATGCATATTTTCCATTTTTAGGTCATAGATATCCGCCCCTTAATTATGATAAATCCTTCCCTATCAAGTTCATACAAATTGTTTTTACAGAACCTTATTACTCTATTTACATACAGTAATTAGAGAAAATATTACATATCACAAATGCACATTATGGGACTTTCTGAATGCAAAAGAGTCAATTTTAGAAAAAGAGTTCATATAGTATATCAGTTAAGCATATTCCAAGGATAAGACACGAACATTTTCAGGACCCCCGCCCCCTAAACGCTTCATGTGTGTGTGGACAGTATAAATTAAAAATGAAGAGTTGTTTAAATACCAAATATGGTATTCTGAATTCCAAGAAGTGTATATTATGTTTCTATTGGACCAAAATGTTAATGTATGTTCCATCTGTAAATCCCATGAACACTTGTGCTGATAGAGGTAAGACATAGCTGGAAGGCATTACTATGACCTCGGAAAGTGCATTTTAGTTTTCGGGGGAAAGGTAAACCGCTCTAGCAAGGGGAGGTGGGGGGACGGTACTCCATCTGTTGAACATCAAACTGCATGAGTCAGTCAATAGCCAACATAGGTGAAGATACTGTGTATGTGTGTTCAGTTCAGTGTTTAGTGTAACAGCAACTGTCCAAACGTAAGTGATTTGTTATCAAACCTCCACATTTTAATATAAACGCGAACTTAGGATTAACTTCCGTGTTAGGCAGTGAAGTAGTACATAGGACCATTCTTTATCTGCGATTTTTTAAATTTCAGCTTTAGTCAAAATGACCAAAACAATTGAAGTAACCTGAGGTGGAATGTTTAACATAAGGCAGCATTATGACATCAAAAACCGAGTGCTTAAATTCATTTAGGTTCGATATCACGGACGGGGTGACCCTTGAGTATCTTTTCTCCGGGTACTCCGGTTTTTTCTGTCAATCATTCCATCAATTGCTGCATGAACCTCATCTCAGCCCACCCTTTCGTTCATATTTTTGAAATCTCCGAGTGTTAAGAGTTACCTTGAAGTTTTAGGAGATATTTGAATCAGATCAGAACGTTCGCTCAGCGATTGGATATTGCATTATAGCAGCAGATCGTAGCTTTGAGTCCTGACGTGGCGTTGAATTTTTCAAGTCTCACTGAACTTTTCAATCTGAGGTGCACAGGTCAGTGTGAAAGTACAGTTATCAAACTCTTTAAAAAAAAAAAAAAAAAATATTTGAAATGTTTTCTGACAAGTAGTTAATTAATTTTCAAAGCATATATCATTAGAGTTTATGGTCTTGAGGTATCATTCAGCGAGATTTATTATCCCACAATGGTAACAGGCTCTGGTTTTTGACGAGAAGAATTCGGTGACACCCACCTGCACTATTTCAATGTTGTCAAAATTACTTCCACGTAGAAAATGGGCCATGGATCGAAAAATATGACAATCCGATGGTGCGAGATCACGGCTGTATGCTGGGTGTGGTAGCCGTTTGATTCCTCCCAATTCCTGAACTTTTTTCATAGTTGAACGTGCAGTATGAGGTGTTGTATTGTCCTCCCCGTAGGGGAGGGAATCTGGGGGGATCCATCCCCTTCAGTTGCCGTGGTGTGGGCGCTGCGGACCCTTAGCACTCGTGGTACCTCTGACGTTACTAGAGGAACCTCGGGTCGAACATTCGAGCCCCTCCCTGAATGGGAGTTGTTCGGATTGGGTTGGACTCAATGGGGCAGTGGTTCACGATACCCATGGGAGATCGGGTACGTCTCCGGACGGGGTTGAGGGAAGCCATTGAAATTCCCGCGTACTAGCCAGCATAGCTAGTAGAAGGTGTGCTGGATCGCCAGGTGGCTCCACTGAGGTCATATCGGTAGCCTTCCCATTTTGGAGTTGGCGCGCGTAAATGGCGTATCCACTTCCATCCCGTCTTGAGTCCACAGTACCAGATTGGGGGGGGGTGCTTGTTAGTCTCTAGGTCTTGCCCTATGGAAAGAGCCTCGGAGGCGCCGGGCGCCGTTTCGGGACAGCTTGGCAACTCCCTGGTCGAAGCAGGCCCGGGTCCTTGGTCCTAAGCGTTCAGGACTAATGGGAGTAGAACCTCTGGCATTAACTGTTGTATTTGTCCTGTTGCAATAGAACTATTTCGGTTGGGTAACTTAACCTGACGAACATAGAGAGAGTGAAGGCAACATTTCCGAAGAAAATTTGGAACACGCTATGACCACGGGAAAATGGAGGAGATCAAACTATGAACTGAGGCACTTTGTAACGAGATACGCAGCACATGGTTTTCATCATCTGATTTGTAAGAAAAAATGGCACCACGACCCAAGAGAAGAACGCGTGTGCGTGTTAGGTGGAAAATAATGCACGAAATACCATGTAGAAGTATGCGAAAACAGAAAATTATCTTGCGGTGACAAATATAGTGGAAGTGAAAAAAACAGTGGTGATGGATATAAGAAATATCAGATGGCCAGAATAAGAAGTGTATGAAATACACATTACTAGCATCAATGCACATTGTGCGATTTCCTCATACTATTATATATTATGAATACAATAAAGCGTTGAAAAACCGAAAGCAATTTTCTATTATTCCGAATCAAAATTTTCTTATTCATTGACTTAAAATAAGTTTACGAAAAGTCGTTAATAATACCCATTACTTCCACAGGCTGCGTGGAAAGTTCAGAATTCATCATATACGATGGCTGTTCAAAAAACAATGATCACAATTTTTTTGACAATGTACCTTTACTCATCCTCATAATTTTGATGATCCTTCTCAAAATAGTCTCCCCTGAATGCGATGCACTTGTCCCAGCGTTTCTGCCAGTCTTCAAAGACATGCTGGAAACCATTTTTGAGAGATCCTTCAAAATCACCTCCGCAGCCTTCATCACTCTTTCTGATGATGGATAACGTCTCCCACGAAGCCGTTTCTTCAAGCTAAGGAATAGAAAAAGTCAATGAGGCTAACTCCGGACTATAGGGAGGGTGAGGTATGCACTTCACGTTGATTTTTGCAAGATATTCAGCAACAACATTGGCAATATACGGCCGCGCATTATCGTGGTGCAGCATCCAGCCTGCTTCACGGAAATGTGGTCTTTTGCACCAGATATGGACTTGCAATGTTTTCAGGACATCCCTGTAGTATTGTCCAGTTACTGATGTGTGTACAGGTACAACGTGCTGATAAACCATTCCAGGAATATCAAAGCATGAGATGACCATAACTTTCCCAGCAGAAGCAACCACTTTTGCTTTTTGGGGGGTTGGTGATGAAGGATATTTCCACACTGAGCTTTGCTGTTTGCTCTCACGATCAAAATGATGTAGCCAAGTTTCATCAGCAGTCATTACGTTTGAAAGAAACCCCGGATCTTCCTCTAACATCAACTTTAACTGCATGTTACCTCCATTGCAGCGGTAGGCGATACTGAACATGTGTGAACTTAACTGGTTCTCACAGGCGGGAACCAGGAGTACCATCAATAAAACTACTACGGCGTGTTTGTTTCACATTAAGCTAACAGAATATAATAAGTTTGAATTTTAGTGCGAAAAATTATGACCATAAAAAATTACGATCATTCTTTATTGAACAGCCCTCGTATTTTGCGGCCACAGCGCGTCGTCTGAAGGCCGAAATAACTCGTAACCCCTTTTCTTGCTTACTTGAGTGTTTTGATGTAGAAGCAGTAGATGGTTGTTAAATCAAAGGGAAGTGTTCAAGAGCTATGGATAACAAAATTAGTAATAGGAGCTGAAGCTTTCCTGACTGCGTGAATATTCCAGGCATGCTCCCGAAACGTCGGTACATCACCACATCTACACCTGGCTTGAAGCCCGAGAAAACTTGGAATATAACAAAATTAGTATCTTTGGTTAGCTATAGTCACCGTTTAATAGCGGATCGTTAACCCTGTGGTGGGAATTGAAGATACATAGAACGCCTTTCCTGATGTTTCGGGTGCGACCTATTGGAACTAACGATTCTGTCAGTAATGCAGTGAGCTTCTATTTCGACCAAGCTATGGTACATCTACTTCCACCCACCCTTCCTCGCCCGTGTTCACCAACTGGTAGAATCCAGCCTCTTTCGAAGCCCCATCTCGCGCACTCATGAACAGTTTACGGCACATTTCAAGTATCACATGTTAGCATAATACGCGTTAAATACGCTGAGAAATGTTAATGCCCCAAATTAAAAAAAATGTCAATATCTAAATCCTGTTCAGGGGAGGATAACTACACCATCAATGTACAAAGCTTAAATACTAAAGAGATCATATAATGATTATTCATGGTGTTTAATTTTGGCACAATGTTGTTTTAAATGAACACATCAAAGCTAAATGAAAACTGCAAAATAGCTGTAATTAGGAAAGCTATTTATTTTTGCAGTAATTTAAACTAGAAACTACTCACCTTACAAGGGCCGTTATATGACTCAAAACATTTTAAATTTAAAATTTCTAACACAAAACCATCTAATATACCCAATCAACTTCCTAAAATAACTCCACTTTCCTTGAAAATTTAGATCATGTTGGTCATAATAGTTCTCAAAGCTTTTGTTAATTTTATCCACTGATATTGTAATGAAATTCCAAACAGTACGAAATATTTGATGATATACCACAATATATTGCTGTATAGGCGAGAAAGAAAGCTTCGTGCTACATCACCAATGTCATCACTGCACACTACCAGAACAAGAAACATACATATCTTCCATTAATTCTGCACTTTCGATTTCTGCCATCCTATTCCTGGTAGCTTGAGACGATGGCCACTAAAATACACACAAAAACAGAAAAAAAAACTCGTTATTGCAACAATAATTAAGTGACAAGGTTAATGAAATTAATGCATGGTAACTGCTTTTACATGTGAAACATCCTTGACACATTATAAAGTGCCACATTAATCTACAGAATAAAATTAGTATAATTAACCAACTGGTGTCTTATCCACATCGTACATTGAGTTCAAATAAGGTACAAAATAGGCCAATGATGTTATGGAACGTTTTCCATATGCAGTAAAATAATGCGATACATTAAAAAATGTTATTTTTTACAGAGCGGCCAAAATAATTGTATTGGCAACATTGAATGTCTGGTTGTTAGTGCCATCTAATGTGTGCATTTGAAAGAAAAGAGTAACATCAGCATATACTATGTCCAACGAGAGAATGAAATACTGTATCACTCCGCGTCCACATGTGTTTGGAATGACAGTACTTTTACCACTTCGTTAAGTATAATATTAGTATGTATTAATAATATGAATATGCATTTTCAACACAAAACACGTATTTATTCAAGCCAACCGCTTAATCGCTTTGTTAAGATAATATTAATATAAATTTTCGACACTAAAGGCACATTTTTTGAGCTAAGTATCACGCAGCACACTATTAATATCCATGAAAATGAATTGCTATTTACATATTTTTCGTACTTTTTAGCACGGGACTTGACCATTGCCAGCAATTCCGCCTTAACATAACCCTCGTGGAAAACTATATTTTTACTCTGTAGCCATGTTATGATGTCATTGTTGTTTGGTATACGTTCTAACCTCACACTGTGGTAGGGGGGGCATTGTCCATCACAATAGCGCTATTCGGTTGTAATTTGGGGAGAATCTTTTCAAACCAGGGAATGAAAACGTCGCCATTCATTTCTTCATGATAGTCTCCCGTAGTTTTGGAGACGAACACAAGCTCGCCACCCTCGACAAAGCCATAATCACTTCCTATGGGCAGAACTATAAGTCGCTTATCCCTCCCTGTAGGATTTCCAAGTCCTGCACTTAAACCAGATCGAAATGCATGCTTTTTTTATTATTATTATTTCACTATGGTGTCAGTCCATACTTTGCTTGTCGTATGTCCCTCGTTAACCCACGTCTCGTCTAAACTTCACCGAATGTGGCTTTTTCCTTCCGTGCACTACAAATGCTGGAACCCGACACACCGGTAAACTCAGATATTAACTTCACCACTTAAGCGATAGCAAGGTGTGAAAATTGTTCACAGAATTTGTTAAATCCATTCAATATTATTATCTTTTCACCACGTCCTAAAGGCTTTCTGCCTGCATGTTTAACAGTACTCGCCAGTTCCGCTATGATTCACAAATGGATACGCCTCTCTCCGAAAATATGCGCGCGCAGCATGATTTACTTTAATTACAAACTAACTTCTATTAGTATATGTTTTTTCATAGTTGAAATACGATTAGTACGCACTTGTGCGCTTTAGCAAAATGAACTTAGACTCCACATCTCAGTAGCAGTACTTATTCAAGGGACTATTTACACGGCGGAAACATCATGGAAATTGTGAAGAAGGCGCGCTACGATCAACGGTCACGTGGTTTTGTTTACATCTACTTTTTTTATCCCGCTGCAACCAGTATAGAGATGTCGTTGAAGAGTCATCCTTCTCAGAGGAGAAGGAGCCTTCGACGTTTTGCCATTCCGGAATTCTGTCCTTTACTGACGTCACGATGGATTTCTAATAATAGACGGTGGTTTCCTTTTTATGAAGTATCACAAGTTGTAGGATGAAAAAGAGGATATGTTGTTAATTATAGGAGACTATTGAGCTTATGTTGGGCCTAAGGTGAGTCTGGGACGCTTGTAGGCTTTCCCGGGGTCAATGTCTTATTTCCCGAGGCCTCGGAAAAGTTGAAGCTGTATGGAAGACCGGAATAGAATTTGTGAGAGAGGTTGAGGATATCATCATTTAATTTGGAAAATGATAGGTATGAATGGATGTTTTCATTAGGAATGTATGTACCATTCGGCAGCTTTTTTTTTTTTTTTTTTTTTTTGTAATTTACGTCCTCCAACGTTAAGTCATATCGGACGATGAATGGAGTGGATGAAATGATGCTCAAATGAGTCCGGGGTCCATGGAGCTTACAGTTACCCAACATTCGTCTTACATGATAAGGGAAAACCCCGGGAAAAACCTTATCCAGGTAACTCACCCTGACCGAGATTCGAACTCGGGACCTCTTGCACGTGAGGCAGACATGCTACCACCACGCTACCAAGGCGGGCTCGGCAGCTGTTGTTACTCCAAGGCATAGAATGAATGATTGTGTTGAGGGCGCTCAACAGCGTGGTCATCAGAGCCCTTAAAGGTCTTATCATGCTAAAAAACTGGATAAAACAAAACTATAATACATCCATATGAAATAAAACAAACACATCTTTGTACGTCAAGGTCTAAAAGTACGTCAAAACCATAAAACAGATAAAACGGATAAAAGCATGAAAAGGATAAAACTTACATGACTAAATTCTAAAATTTAGAGCTAAAAATAACCTAAAAACTTTGGCCACCACTTCCTGGTCACCGGCCAGCATCTCTGCCATGCTGGCCGGCAGCTGAAGAGACCGGCGAAGACGAACCAGATTAAGACATTCTACTAAAACATGCCTGACCGATAGGGCATCGCCGCAAAGCGGACAATCTAGGGCAGAGTCCCTTGTAATAAAATGGCTATGTATAGAAAAGCAGTGGCCAAAGCACAACCGAACCAATTGTACTTCCTCACGACGGGATGGACGGCAGGAGGTTACCCAACGATCTCTGACCGTAATTTATTCCTGCGCAGAGCGGACCATTCTGCGCGCCAGGAGGACAGCACAGCTCCCCGGAATATGTGACGGAAGTCCTACGAGGTAACGATCGCTAGGGCAACCTCGGGCTAAATAGTCGCAAGCTTAGCCGCCGATTCCGCTCGTTCATTCCCTGGTAAACCAACGTGACCGGGAATCCATGCACACATCACGCTAACGCCTACTCGTGTAAGGCGTGGAGGGTGTCCTGGATACGCTGTACAAGTGGATTGGGGCTGTACAGCTCACGAAGGCTTTGAAGTATCCAAGGTATCGGTTCCGTACAGTTCTGTATTTTAGGTTTGTAGAAGTGAGTTTTTGCAGCTGTACCCCAGATCTGAAAAAAGGGGGTACATGCAGCGCTCAATATGCTTGGTCGGTACTGAACTTTTGGAAATCTTAAATTGTGTATTACCTATATACAATTTTCCCAATTTTAATAGCACAGTCGTGAATAGTTCCCTTCGATTAAAGAACCAACGTAACCACAGACGGGCCCTAACACACTATACACTCACTCACTCACGTTTCACAGAAGGGAAAAGCGTTAACATATATTCATTTCAAAAGGCATCCATTTTCACACACAATTGTTTGTTCCTTCGATACTGCATCTATATAAACTGTAGCTATCCTTGTTGACACATAATTAAAACCAATTAAATCTACGTTACACGCAAAGAACGTAATTGTAACTTATTACAAAGCTTGTGAGTAATTAGAAATCGTCTTCTCCTATATGTGATATTACAGGTAGAGCCATCTATGTACAACAATACGCGTTCGAGTGGAAGTTTCGTTTCCCGTCAGCCAGAAATTCTCTCCTAGCAAGCGTCAGTATAATTAAAAGATCATCAGGTGTATAATATATGTAGTTAATGTGTTGTATTCACTGGACCTTCTCAACCCACTTTTCCACAAATGATTAACTTTCTATCTGCACCAAATTTAAGACACTAGTTTCATTACCAGGGGCGGCTGCTGTTTAGGCGCACAAGAGCACGTGAACCCCCAATATTTGTCTTGTAGAAGCCTGTTTCCTCTTTTCACTCGTTATTTTTATTTACCGCGCTCATTGCTTAATGTGTAGTATAGTAAGTAGACGGCAATAGTATGAGTATGTGGCAACCTTGTAGGATCAAGCACAGTCGCTTGGCTGTCACCAAGGTGGCCCGGGTTCGATCCCAGGCGACCGCAAAGTGAGATTTGTGATGGACAACACGGCGCTGGGGTGGGTTTTCTCCGGGATCTCCGGTTTCCCCCGCCATCTCATTCCACCGGTGCTTCATCTTCATCTCATGTATCATCAGTGTCATCGCCTGCGGTGCCGTATGTAGTAAAAGCGGGCGTTAAACACTACACATTTTACACATTTCAGAGCACAGTTTCGATGTGCACGTTAATTCACATTGGCAACGCCAGAGTTCTTGGTCATCTCTGGGAAGTGCTACTATCTATACAGTTTAACTGCAACTATCTCCAAATACAAAGAATGTTTACAACCTCTAGCGCTCTCAGCGATTGCTTTGTTGCTTTATGTTACTTTGAATACGGCGTGTTTTTACAGTCCAGTTTCTAAACAGGTGTTTTCTTTTAAACACTGTGATAAACTTGGAATTTGTAGATTATCAGCAGATGAGACAATTGAGAGTTTCTTAGTACATCAAGTACAACAAGTGTTTTAGCGCAAAACAATTACTCTTTGTTGTGTGCAGCGACCGATCGCAAGGTTTTTGGAATCTTTGTGACTGTTGAACTTCTCTCAAGAGGCAACTACGTACTCGGTGGATTCCATTTTAAGAAATAAAATAGATACAGTGACTTGCGACGAAAAAATGTAATAAAGCGACTAGGACGTCCGCAGCCCAATCTGACAGTTGAGCGTGTTACAAAAATCAGAAGCGGGACTGCAGGCGCAAATATAACAACAATGTATATACAACTTGTAAATGGCTATGGGGTTGCAGTATTAGAAATGCGCTTTTCAGCTTTCCGTGCCTTCTGTTTAGCTCTGAAGTGAGTTAAGTTAACCACTGGCACGACAGCCCTAACAGGACCAAGGCTTACCAACCCGACTGCCGGCCTCACGCCTACTTGCACACGCCAGACAGAGGTGGGCGATCATTCAACTGATACGGGGAGGAGATGTGGTCAGCATCTCGGCATCCCCCAGCCGGAACGTTGGTTTTCGTGACCAGGGCTGCTTACCTAGCGTAAGCTCCTCACTTTCCTCACGATGCTGAGTGGGCACTGGTCCTATACCCGGGATTGAACCCGGGCCGCTTTCCGTGGCCAGGGACCAGGACATGCTGCCTTAGCCCGCTACGACACGGCGCAGGACTAGCTCTGAAGTGAGTAATTGGACAAAAGTAGGATGTGCCGACTTGGTACATCTTAGTGAAAAGATAAAGAAGCACGGGAATTCACGCTGACGTAAAAATGTATGTACTCAGTTCGTCATGTTTGGTCGTGTGAATATTAATGCTCAGCTTACAGACTGTCAGTAAAGTGACACAAGCAATGTGATAGGAATAGATACATTCTTTCTAGGCTAATAGATTGTATACAATTTTGTGGGGCATTGCAGCTAGCACTAATTAGTAGTAGTGGTGATAGCAGTAGCGGATAGTGCTAGTGTGTATTTTAAGTGTACGTCTTGTGAACACACAATTTTTATTCCACGAGCCGCCACTGTTCATTTCCCATTTTGTTGTAGCTACAAGAAGAATACAGTTAAATTTTTTAAAAAAATGGGTCAACACATGCCAACCTTTCAAATTCCATGCTATTTCTAGGAAACCATGAGAGTCACAAGAATGGAGGTTAGCTTTTTAAAAAGTATAGCAATATTGGAAAATTTAAACTAAAGCCAAAGATTATCTCGAAATTCGTAAGTAAGAGAAAATAGGTAACCAAAAGTAGTTTCTGGCTAGAAATAATTTCAAATAAAGTTTGATACGGAAAATAAAACGCACTCTCTATATGAGGACGTATGTTACATTTAATATCTGATAACCATTCTGACAAATTTTAGCACACAATTAATCGGTATAGGTAACATATATTAATTAAATATATTAAATCAAATTTTTTAATCGTTTCAGAAAATTGTATTTTTTCAGTAAAATTAAAAAAAAACCTCCAGAATACACTGACTCATAACTTTATTAGAAATTGCAGTGTTTATTAAAATATACGAGTATAACAAATATTTTCATTAAAATATCTCTTTTATAGGACATTATAAAAATAGAAAACACAAACAATGAAAATCAATTTTAAAAATTAGCATGTCGAATGATTATTTTCTTAATTTAGAATAAGTTTGGTTGGCTAGCGTAAACTTTTCTATTTATTCTGAGCACAACTACTTAGTTTTTTACATACTTCATGATCAGTCTAAGTAGGTATATTGATACATGTAAACTTCAAAAAGAAGAAATGGTGAACGTTCAGGTTATCACGTCAGTAAAAGCTTTATCGTCGGTAGTAGTAATAAAAGAGCGTGTAACAATGCCAAACATTTGACCTTTATATCCCTGTTATCTGCTACATACATACGTGCCTGTTCATTTGTACGTGACTGCTAATTTGCTCACAGGGCTGCAGGTCTCAAGAGCTTGTAAACCTAGCCATTGGGTTTTAATGTCTTTCAGTTGGTCATTTAAAATACCTGAGTAACGAATACTCACTAGAACTTTCAAATCTGTCCTGCAAATTACTTATAAATACGTCACATGGTCTCTCTAGTTACCCTTACAAAAGTTTATTTTGTTTTGGGAGGTCTGGCTTCGATTCCCGTGGCTGAAGTTCCTGATTCATGTTTTTTTTTCTACCTCGGTAGCTTAGATGGTAGCGTGTCTGCCTGACGTTCAAGAGATCCCAAGTTCGAATCTCGGTCAGGTTGAGTTACCTGGATGAGATTCTTTTCCCTTAGCCTGAAAGACGAATGTTAGGTAACTCTGAGTTCTGTGGACCTTGAGCTCATTTGAGAATCATTTCGCCCATTTCATTCTTCTATGACTTAAAGTTGCAGGACGTAAATTATAAAAAAAAATCATGGCTTTCTCGGGGTTTTCCTGAGTCACTGGGCGAAAACCGGTAGGTTAATTACATCCCCTGAGTTCCCTGTCCTTCCATTTCATCTCCATTATCATTTCACTGCATCTTTCATCTGGTGGTTTCTTTCAGAGTAGAAGTTTCGGCGGTTGTCTCGGCGTTGCATGGCAGGATGATATGCTCTTGGTAAACACTTTCTCCTCCGGTAGGACGGTCTTTCCCGTAGGGGAGGGGATCCGTTCCCTTCAGCTGTCGTGGTGCGGGCGCTGCGGACCACTAGCACTCGTGGTACCTCTGACGTTACTAGAGGAACCTCGGGCCGAACATTCGAGCCCCTCCCTGAATGAGAGTTGTTCGGATTGGGCTGGACTCGAGGGGCAGTGGTTCCCGATACCCGTGGGAGATCGGGTACGTCTCCGGACGGGGTTGAGGGAAGCCATTAATATCCCCGCGTACTAGCCAGCATAGCTAGTAGAAAGTGTGCTAGATCACCAGGTGGCCCCATCGAGGTCATATCGTTAGCCTTCCTATTTTGGAGTTGGCGCGCGTAAGTGGCGTATCCACTTCCATCCCGTCTTGAGTCCACAGGACCAGATGGGGGGGCTTGTTAGTCTCTAGGTCTTGCCCTATGGAAAGCCCCACGGAGGCGTCGGACGCCCTTTTGGGACAGCTCGGTAACTCCCTGGTTGAAGGAAGCCAGGATCCTTGGACCTACGGGGTCCTGGACTAATTGCAGTAGAACCTCTGCAGTTAACGGTAGGACGGTCTTCGAACCCGGTCTGGTGGGGCCGTTTCCGGACCACAGTAGGGTGGGATGCCGGTTGTTATGGCATGCCGGGAAATGTACAATTGGTCAATTGTAGGAGGTCTGTCTTCTGCACTGTCGTGACTCCTTAGCAGGTCTTCCCTCTGTCTCCTCTCGCCTCATTCTTCCTCCCGGAGGTGCCCTACTTGGGGGCATAGGTACAATAGGCCAAGTTTGGAGCTAAGTACTGAATCCCCTCTGTAGCGTAGTCAGTTCAGGCTAAAGATAGTCAGATTTTTCAAAAAGGTGGATTGATAAGTTATGGCTCTGTAATTCATGTTACTTGCATGGACATAAGAAAAACAAATACCAACTTTTTTTTTTGTAATTTACGTCCGCCCCAACGTTAAGTTATATCGGACGGTGAATGAATTGGGTGAAATTGTGCTCAAATGAGTCCAGGGTCCATGGAGCTTAGAGTTACCCGACATTCGTTTTGAAGGATAAGGGAAACCCCGGGAAAAACCCTATCCAGGTAACTCACCCTGACCGAGATTCGAACTCGGGACCTCTTGAACGTGAGGCAGACATGCTACCACCTACGCTACCGAGGCGGGCACAAATACCAACTTATCAAATGAAAAGACAATAATTATTTCAAAATTCAACCAATAACAGTGGTTTATGCCACAAAAAGGATTGATGTTTCATAACCTGTGTGCTTTTACAATAACTACAAACATTTATTTAGTAAGATTTAGTCCATATCTGATAGTTTACCAGTTGCGGAAGTCACGGACTATTTGCAGAACATTCAAGATATAAATTTATTCATCGTCAACTATCTTCAACATATGACGTTTTAACCAAAACTTTAGAATGATGAAAGTAAAAGGATAACTAACATTTTTACATATAGAGGTAACGTGTTGAAGGATTTTCATAAAAATCTTGTGTCTCAACCTTGGAAGAAACTGAATTTAGATATGCAAAATAATCGTTCTTCCACACTAGCATTTGAATAGGTAGAGTCAATTGACAAATTCATTGCTATAACCGTGATTTGAAGCACGGATCTTTCGCATTCCATCCAGCTGCTCTTAACCATTGAGATACTGTGGCTAAGATGCCGACATGATATTAAATTCTCCAACTGACTTGCGTATTTCTCCTTTTGTGGCGACTTCCTATGCCGTAAGTACTTAAGTAGTTGAATTTAGATATGCCAAGTTGGTATTTTACAACTTTCTGTTTTTGAGTTAAGTTGTTTACACTATGAACCTCTATTAAGTACCTTTTACGATTCAAGGAACCTCAAAGATGAGAACGGTACTGAAATTTTGGGTCCAATAAATAGGTACTTGCTTTATTTATTACAGACAACTTGTTTTGAATTCTCTTCGCACTGACTGTTAAGCAACAAAGCACGACGTAATATTTCAGAATTACGTAGAAGACATGAAAAAGAAAAAAAGAAAACAATATTCAAGAATACACGGCGTTCATTTCTATTCGTTATTTCCCTCCCTCCGATTGAGCAAGAATGACGTCATAGTTGACTGGTGAGTCTATTTAAAAGTCATAGTGCGCTCTACGGAGAAGAAGCGGTAATTTTTGTGGAACAGTAAACAAATTACAGCGCTCTCAGTGTGGTTGCTCTGATAACTAATACAACCAGCTTCCCCTGGATATGAACACAGACCACTGCGTCTTCATGGTTGAATGCTACCGGCATTAAAATTGGTGCGACATATAAATATAAACTGCTGCATAGAGGAGTTTATGCAACGCTATCCAGCATTCAGACAAGTCCCTCGGAGCGTAATGTTGTCAAAAGTGTCCAGGTACCGTCAAATTGACATACTTTTGTTTGCAACATAAACGTCCTACGTTTTATCAGTATACGATTTAAACTTTTCGTCATTCTCGTGCTTAATTAAAATGTCTATTAATGTTGGTATCCTTATGTCTTTTAAAACCAATAGGTGCATCAAACATTTCCAAGATATAGGATCAGTTACTCGCAAAAAGAGAGACACTGGATGTTATAAAGTGACTGGTCCAAATCTAAAAGCAATAAATAATGTTATGACAGAAAAGCCTCAAGCATAGCTTCTCGCAATACAGACAGTATTTAAGGGGAAGAGAGAAATGAAATATAAGAAAATGGACACATAAGACTATGTGCTAGAGATAGTTTCTTATTTAGACTTGGTTAAAAGTTTTTTACATATTGTAACACTAATTTATTTTTCATCCCTAGAACATGTTCTGCTAATTTTCTGGTTTATAATAAAGTCACATTGTGAGGAAACTGTGGGTGATAGAAAAGAATTGAGATCAAATTGAAATATTTCTATTTTATATGACAGGATTACAATATGCATATATGTCTACTATAACAATAACAGATGTTCATTGTAAAATAAGTGTTCATTGACTTATTTCGTATATTCTTCATGGTATACTTTTATGACTGCATAATTAGATTCGCAGTGCACTGCAAAGCAGTATATAGTATTTTTTATAAACAGTTATCATATCAACGCACCAGGCGAAATTACGCACCTTTATATTACGCGGGCAGACCCACCTCTCAAATAGTATATTTATCTGCCGGTAGAGGGAGGCCTCAAAGCTACTGTCAACACATCTAATACGATCGCAAGCAGCTAGGGGAATCGTATATAAACTCGCTCCATCAGCGATGCTATTGATTACGTCAAATTTTACTCGGTAAAATTACAGAATTGCATTTCTGAAGGTATGTTTCTATTGTAGCTTTATGCAAATTTTAACAAAAATGAGGATTTCACAGACTATTCATACATAGTAAATTAAAGTTAAAACGTTTTATTTATGATGTTTGATGAAAGTGCTTAGTCATTTTTGAAAAGGTAAAAATAAGACACATTTTCAATGTAAAGGGTAATTTGCAGAAGGGAAAGATTCCTGAAGGCTGGCCCCTTAGCTCAGTCGGTAGAGCACCTGCCTGCCGAGCTAGGGGTCAAGGGTTCGATTCCCGGCGGTAGGGTGGGGGGATTTTTCTCCGACCAAGATAATTCCCCATCTTCCCCAGAGCCTGGAAGTGATCTAATGATTAAAAACCAAAGATAACGAGTTAACACCTTCGATATGTTCCAAAGAAGAACGGCCGCTGATATGACCACTGCAGTTAAAGGGGGGGGGGGACCTTCCTGAAAATCTTGTGCAACCTTAAAAAGTGAAGAACGACTTAAATGCTAGCTATTTATTCAACTTTTCTTATCGAGCTGTTATTGCACACGCACTCTCTCTCAAATGCGTCATTCTTTTTTACTTTCTAAATTCAGGACTCTTCAATTTTATTTTCAGAGTTATCTCGTTACACATCTTTTTTACAGTGCAATATTTCCTTTATCTTGTGGCAGAGGAAGTAATAATAATTTCCAAATAATTTATTTCTTCAGAACTTTTTACCATCATCTCAAGTGAAACGACAAGCAGGAAAAGCCGAGTTTTGTTACAAATAAAAGGGAAAAATATTATATTATGTTACATTTCCCAACACATTGCTCTCTCATATTTCATTTCAGTTTCTCACTTGGATGCTTTAAACACTCCACTTTAATAATTTAACATCCATAAAAATTTCAAACATGTTAAAGCCCTAGGTTTCAATGTTTCCAGGTTGTTTTGTATACAAAATACTCCCCACATAGAAGTTCTATGTACCTTTAACAACTTTTTGCTTTCTCTTCTACGCACTTACAATAATAGAGGAAGTATTACATTCCACCACAAATTTTAATACCGAAACTTCAGTGAAATTTACAGATCTATCTGTGTCTATTTTCTGCAAGAAGTTGGTGTTATTGTCACGTGTTTCAAGGACGATATTAGGCAAGTTACCTTCACGAAGAGCATGAGTCAGTGATGTACACAACACAAGGACTTTTGGCAGCCGTGTCTGTCGTCTCGCAAGGTTTTCATCAAGGAATGCAACACTTATGCTGAACAACTTACTTATTTCTGCTAATGTTCATTAGCTTGTACACTTAGAGCATGTTCTTATTTGAAGACGCTCTCAGCATTACAATCCACTTATAACGTATGTTTGTATCATCTATTTTTTTTTTTCAAACCAGGCCTGGGAAAGATCTCTCCAGATGTTATATCCTTACCTGCAATAGCTACTAACACATATGTACATAAATATAAGGTGGGACACGTTTTCACTTCGGTATTTCCCGGTTTTCTGCTTTGGCGAGCTCGGACGGAGAGGGTGTAGAGAAATATCTTGACAGCTCGTGAGTACTTTCATCGGGTCTGTTTATAACAATAACAAAATTTAATTATAAAACTAGTTGTATCACCGCCGTAGTTTCTAAATAATGCGAAATGCTCAAGCGAATTAACTCTACGATTGATTGATAAAGCTCACTCCACCCAAAATAAGTGTTGAAGCAGGTGGCATCATATAGCGATGCATGACTTGGTACGTCATGGCAGTAGAGGACTATCGTAGTAATGTAAATGTTTCCAAGCAAATTCCAACCAAATAACAGTTGAATACAGCCACTAGTACTTACCTACAACCGTAACAAGATATTCCAGGCCCGCCTCGGTAGCGTAGATGGTAGCGTGTCTGCCTCACTTCAAGAGGTCAGGGTGAGTTACCTGATAAGGTTTCATCGAGGGTTTTTTGTAACCCGAATGTCATTTAACTTTAAGTTCTTTGGACCCTGGGCTCATTTGAGCATCATTTCACCCATTCCATTTATCGTCCGATATGAGTTAATGTTGGAGAACGTAAAATTACTCCCCCCTACCAAAAAAGAAATCCAGGTCCACAATTGTTCGACTGACTCACGTTCTTTCGCATTATGTCTAATTATTCGTCTGTGGCAGTATCTACACCTGCAGTACATCGTTGCGAGATTTTGTACTTTTTTAGGAATCAAACACAACTATGTAAGCATGACTTATCAAGCCAATTTCTGGTATCTGAATAGAAGAAGCATTTCGACAAATCCAAAGGAATACATTATAGTAAATTAAATATGGTTGAAAACAGTTATGCCGATAAGTTATATCTACAAATAGGGACATTTTGGTATTAGTTTTCCCTGATGACTTTTTCTACTCTTGAAAAATTATTCCAACAAATGCTTATATTCTTATCAAATTCATGTTAATCGAGATATTATCTTATTGCTAATTTTCTTGTATGTACAAGAGAATATAGGTGTACAGTAGACTTTAAGCGATAGTCAAATCTTTCAAGAAGTGTTTGCTATTTAATTCGGCTCTCTTTGCATGATCAAGAAATAAAAAAATTAATAGCGATTTCCCATTTCAGAAAATAAAAGTATTGGAAAATTCAAACCTATACCTCCTAAATGGTTCACTCCACAAATATATATTTTAAGAAAATCAAAACTTTTGAGAAATCTTTTATGTAAAGGGTGTTCTAGAGTGACATACACACACGGAACGTCATCCAAAATAGAGAAAGTAAAAATGAAACCAGACGAAGATGCTCCGCAAACTATCTCATATATTACCATACCTTTAGTTCATTTAGTATTTATCATTTGGGGGTGTAATATTGGTATCGTGCTGCAGTTTATTCTGTAGGAGTGGAAAATTGCGAGTCTTAAGATGTATCTTTGATTCATAACCAATGAACTAACAAATTCGGTTAACTCTAAGGAATGCACAAAATTAAAAAGTTCACAAGCTGCTCAGTCGTTCGCTGACTGTATCTTCTAACAAAAACTTAAAAGTCTTTTTCTTTCTTAGAACAACATACAAACCTTGAAGGCAAAAATTGTGGGCAAAGATGTGTTTGCTGATTAGCTAATTTGAAACAGGAGGTCGGTGACTGCTCGTAATTGAAGACTGCTGCGGTCCCATTCACACTTGGGGCACTCCCCATTGCTTTTATATGCTTTTTGGTAGGGCACAGAGTACTGTAGAAATCTCAATAAACCCATCAGAAGCATTTGGAACGCAATATTTGAGTAGCGAAATTACTCATTTCTTCTTCGTTTCTTTCTGTTTCTTCTATTATTCGTTCAGTAAGTTTACTCCAGAACTACTCAGCACTGAGCACTGTCCCCGCTATTACTTCTATTGTATGCCATTTGGTGTGATAATGAACTTAATCAGTCATTTATATTTTATTCAAATCTTTCCTCATTAACTCACCAGTTTTATATAGATACACATTTTGGTTTGCTAGTTATACTATTTTCACGATAATTTGCTTCTTACTTTTGGAGGAACATTTGCCATTTTTTGTGTTGCAATATTTTGGGGAGTTAAATACAGGACATTCAATAAGTATGAGCTTAATGCCAGTTCGTGTGCAGCACAAAAAAATATTTCATTTTTGTAAAAGCTATGACCCGCAAATAGCCTCTAGTTCTGCGATGACAGTATATCTGCCTTGGATGCATATTCCCAAATAATTTTGTAACATTTGAGCTAAAATAATATTAATTTCTGGGGGAATTGTGGTGTGCATTTAAATCCAATCGTTATCGCCAATGTTTGAAGTTGCACCGCACCCTTGACTCTCTGGAGTGAAATTGAATTTTGCATTTGGTACATTTCTGCATATTTGCGAAGTCTTCTTATGGTCCAAAAGTGCTTATATAGTATAGTCGTTCATACTTTGATATAGGAAAGGTCCACCTCGAACCTACACGCTTAGTTAGATTTTTAAACGTAAACTACAAGGGCGGAATACAACTTCGGAGTAGTTTAACACGGATTTGTATGCACAAAATGACAAAGGAACGATTTATGCTCTACCTGGGCATTATATAAGCTTATAAATGTTGAATCAACTAATATAAAGTTGTAGTGGTTTAAAAAGTGTTCTAATCCGCTAAATTATGCCCTTGTTTACGCTACACGACCTTGTGACGAAGATACAAACTCCATCATTTTGTTCATACTTCCCAAAAAGGAAATGGAAGGTAATCCGCATGACAGCTGATTGGAGTCAGTGGGGCAAGGCTAGATGCTCAACTTTTCTTTCCTTATGGCTGACTGCATTCTCTTTGTTTTATGCCTTCTTCCTCTTCTTCTACAACAATCAATGATTGCAACTGTGTTTATGCTATTACGTAGTAGTGCAGTAAATTTTTGGTGCATCATCAGAGGCGGAGGAGTATTTTGGTTATTAATCTGTGTGTTTATTTTGTAAAAGGAAAGAAAATGACAATGAGGCACACACTGACACACACGCACGCGTGCACACATTTCTTCAATGAGAAGGGTTAAAATAAAAAAGAAAGAATAAAATAACACGCCAAATTAGCAATGCAAGGGCTCGTCTTATTGTACAGTCTCACTGTACATGTCCTTCCTTATATGATGTTTAGAATACGGTTCTATTTCACAGATAGATAGTTGCTCCTAAATGCGCCCATAACTTGCTGAAATATTAAACAAATTATTACATTATTTCATATATTAGCTCTTGCTGTTCTTAAAACTTTGATGTGTTACGTTTATGTAGCCATTATCCTTGTTAACGGCATAACCATGGTGATTATATATTTACCCTGTCCTCAGAGTACATTAGATTTGTTTTCTAATACTTTAAATGATAGAGGCAACTTAATTCATCCCCAGAGAAACAAATGCTTATGATAGTTTTGTCTCTTTTGGTTACAGACGCCAGTCGAGTCAGTTGTCAGGAGGAGAAAGTACTCCTAGCCCAGGACCTCCTAGTGCACCAGCATCAGGCAAGTAACATTTCACGCTAAAAGCACAGATGCATGCTGAGGTAATGACTAGTAACAAAAACATAAGAGTATCGTTTCACTGAATGTCCATTACTTCAATAAGTAAATAGGCAAATGTGTCAGCAGGGCTAATTTTTACACGCATATAATAACAAATAATAGGGTTTGAATGAATGCTTAGAAACACCAAAAACATTAACAAGGCACTGTCGACAAATAGCAGGCCATAGAAATAAATTAGGTTTTTTCAGTTCTTTTTTAAATTCAATTCTGCAGAGAGTATATTGGTTATCGAATCTAGTTATAACTATATATTATTATGTACATACCATACCAAGTATTCACGGCAGTAAAGTAAAACCAGCTTTATCACGTGATTTACTCCACAGATGTCTCATCCTTCATTCATTGGTTGGACTGCAATTTATTGCTACTCCGCCTCCATCCATTAGTAACAGATTCATATCTAAACTTTTGCAATCAGAGACATTCAGAATTTATACTACACACAGTAATCACTAAATGAGGGTGGTTTGGAAAATTCTCGCCCTGATACAGAGATAGTATATGGTAGCAAGATTATTTCTCGAGTACTATTTTTAAATATCACAATATGGTTAATTTTATACATGTGCTTTCATTTGTGTTCGGTTGTTATACTTCACAAGTAGATTGAACATTTTTATTATTTTTTTTATTTTAAATAAAATCTCACACATTTAAAACCCTTACATGAGAGATAAACATAAAGGGTCTTTCAAAAAGAGTGTCCTATCTTTAACATGTAATAGCTGCCGTTGTTATTGAGTTACAGCAGTCATTTTATCATATGGTTACAGTTGTTATTGACAAATAGCCATGGAACGTTACAGCATTCAGCAACGCATAGAAATTGTGAAAATTTATTATCAAAATGGATCATAATGTTCGCCAAACCTTCCGTGTATTTCATAAAGTTTTCGGAAGCATATGAGTCAGTTGGAGAATTTAATGTCACGTCGGCATGTTGGCCATAGTAGCTTAGTTGGTTAGAGCAACCGCACGGACAGCGCGAGATCCGTGGTTCAAATCCCGGCTATGGCATTGAATTTTTCAGTCTGGCTCTATTCATTGACATCATACAAACTTACAAAAACGTATCATAATTAGCTTTCTTCTTAACTATATTCCGAAAGTGTTTCCAAGATAATTTTCATTCTAATTATTCAATGTCGAACTGTTGACTACCACAACTTGTTTTTTCTTCTTGGTGCACATAATAAATAACTTTTAATACAACGTACAAAAGAACTCTTCATTCAATCACATGCTGGACAGTTAGATACAAATTAATGTCTGCCGGACTTAGTGAAAATGATAAAAAACGAAACATGACTGGTAAAAGGCGGTCATACGGCAACCCTAACCTGATTACGTCATCATATCTCCCATTCTTAAATTTAGCAACTTAATTGTTAGAATGTTACATATTAATATCATTTTGGATCAAAACCTACGTTTGTTGTTTTAAAGACAGATTTTTATTTTTGAAAACTGCGATCTTCAAGAAATAGGATGAACATTTAAACTGAGAAAACCTTGGTTCATTCCTAAGCCCTTTAATTTCCACAAGGTGGATAATTGCGCCGTTAGATGAGCTTGCAGGATAATGCGACTCCTACATATATTAAGTAGGTGACCAGTGGAGTGCACTACGACAGCACTGTGAATCTTTACTTGGCTTCAGTCTACACCTCCATTATATTGTACCCAAAATGCTGTAAGGGAAGTGGACTGGCTGACTATTGCAGAGATGACTATAGGCATCCTTATAGCCAAGGAGAAGGGCGATTGCAGTAATCCCACAATGTCTCAAAGAATACTGGAGGAATTTAGTTGGTGCGAATATTACCCTTGCCAGTGACTGACCACGGGGACCGCCTCGGTAGTGCAGATGGTTGTGTGTCTGCCTCACGTTCAAGAGGTCCCGAGTTCGAATCTCGCTCAGGGTGAGTTACCTGGATAAGGTTTTTATTCGGGGGTTTTCCCTTATCCTGATAGACGAATGTCAGGTAACTCTAAACTCCATGGACCCCGGACTCATTTGAGTATCATTTCACTCATTTCATTCATCGTCCGATATGACTTAACATTGGAGGACGTGAATTAAAAAGAAATCCTGACCACGGATCACTGCAGCCCATGAGCGCACGTGCGTATTCTTTGAAGTTTGGTTCAAGACCAGTGCGTAACACGTATTGAGTGTAAGGTGCTTTGTGCAACTGTGACAATAAGCAGAAAATTCACGTTTACATTGCATTTTGTGAACTGTTAACAGTCACTTTCAGAGCCTGGTACCAGTGGCGCGGTACTAAGGGTAAAGTAGTCCGCTCCCAGGCCAGAAATATTATTTAAAGTGTACAGATTCTTTGAGGAATTACTGTCATCTGAGGAAGTATGTGACCAGACCAAGCCGGGAACTCACGGCCCAGGTGTGTAATATGAGTGTACATACTGTGTCACATATTGTGAAACAGAGTAAAACTTCTAGCATAGAAATTGCAACTGCTTTATAACCAGTTGCTTTCAGACATACAGGTACGTTATTTTAAGTAAATAAGCATGTTAATAATGAATGTTACAATGTTACAATTTCCTTCCAAGGAAAAAAAAAGGCATATGTTAAGTGGCTCGGAAAAAATACACTGAGCAGTAGGTTGGGTGGCCTATTTGTGCAGGGGCTTTATACCTCGATAGTGCGCATTACTACGCAGTTCAACATGTGGCTCCATGGCGGACACATGTTGGAGTTTGATAATTAGTTAATGCGCTCTCCATTGTTGTGATTAGCTCTTCACTTGGTGCTTCTACAATATAGAAAAACGAATTATATATTGTTAGCTTTTGAAAAGTGTCAACGAAACGAAAGACAGGTACGAGCGCTTTAGAGACAAAGATTTCCAGCGTAAAAAATTCCCTGGTCTATAGAGTGTATAATCCTTTACAAGAATGACTCCAAAGATCCCCAAATTTTACTTCCTTAGACTATTTTCTTTGGAGCTGCATGAGAGATCGTGTTTACTTTCTGACAGGAATCACATTCGTGCAGAAAGCAACTATGCTGTTGCGCAGGATGTTTTAAGGGCTAATATGGAGGGTCGAATTAAGTGCAAAACTCAACGATCTTATTTTAGACAACTTCGAGTTTCCAGTACACATATTACTGCAGCGACCAGGGCGTAGGCCATTCAGCCTACTATACTCTTACAAGGAGAACGAATGCCACATACATAGACCATAACCTCATAAAAAAGGAGCAATGTTTAGTCAGGAATTTCGCATTATTATTTGTTGTTTACATACGAGGTCAGGGTACAGATAATCCACACACAGTGAAATAAACGGAAAATACACCCCCGTTACCGGTTGATTCTACGATATACCTAGCTATCTGGAAATTCCAATTCTAAATCGCAACTTAGTGTAAATTATACTTCTGCATAAATAAAAAATTTTCATGTCGTGTGTCAAAACTGTTTTAAAACACCGGAAATACATTGCTGATGTCATACACGGTGTTCCCGAATCGCCCGTCACTTAGTTCCAGCAGACAACCAAATGACAACATCAAGGATGATGACATATCTCTACTCTTTTATAATTACATTGCACAGAACTACTTGCTTTTGTTTTATTTAAAAGCCCTCTGGTGTTGCCAACACGTGCAATGTAGCTTTGATTGTTACATCGATCACAGCGTCATGTTTATTAATTTGAACTCTAATGTAATATTCCGTAATTTATAATAAATACTAGATACTACTACCACTACTACTGCTGCTGCCGTTGCTAATAATAATAATAATAATAATAATAATAATAATAATAATAATAATAATAATAATAATAATAATAATAATAATAATAATAATAATAATAATAATAATAATAATAATAATAATAATAATAATAATAATAATAATAATAATAATAATAATAATAATAATAATAATAATAATAATAATAATAATAATAATAATAATAATAATAATAATAATAATAATAATAATAATAATAATAATAATAATAATAATAATAATAATAATAATAATAATAATAATAATAATAATAATAATAATAATAATAATAATAATAATAATAATAATAATAATAATAATAATAATAATAATAATAATAATAATAATAATAATAATAATAATAATAATAATAATAATAATAATAATAATAATAATAATAATAATAATAATAATAATAATAATAATAATAATAATAATAATAATAATAATAATAATAATAATAATAATAATAATAATAATAATAATAATAATAATAATAATAATAATAATAATAATAATAATAATAATAATAATAATAATAATAATAATAATAATAATAATAATAATAATAATAATAATAATAATAATAATAATAATAATAATAATAATAATAATAATAATAATAATAATAATAATAATAATAATAATAATAATAATAATAATAATAATAATAATAATAATAATAATAATAATAATAATAATAATAATAATAATAATAATAATAATAATAATAATAATAATAATAATAATAATAATAATAAATACTTCCTTACGTCATGAATCATAAGTTAGCTGCTTCAATCTATGTATCTTGCTTTGCATATGAATGATTAGGGCGGCTGGATTCTAACAAAAAGATTCCCAGTTCGAATCCCATTCCCCTCTATGACACATCTTGTACTTTACATGCTTTCCATTACAAGTTACATGCAATCTTCATGACTGTCATCCTTTTAATTCCAAGAAAGAGGAATGAACCTAAGAACCACTTATCTGAGCAGAATTATGGAGGAATACACAGAATGTTTAAGATTCATCATATGTACTGGACCACAACCTGTAGTTGATTAAAATGTGTACCACCCTTGCAATATACAACAAAAATTACCGACATGCTACATTTTTTGATGTGCTACACTCATATGATCTTCTCTACTATTGTTTGTGCCTCTACTTCATATTAATCGAGATAAATATTTGCAACAAATGTCTCATTGTTAATTTACTTACAGAAGTTAGGCGAATATAAGAATACAGTAAACATAAGCGAGGGTATCTACCAGGGCAATCCACACAGAATGAAGACTGACCCCCCCCCCTCTAATGACCATGGAGTTACCGAGCTGTCCCAAAAGGGCGCCTGCCGCCTCCGTGGGGCTTTCCATAGGGCAAGACCTAGAGACTAACAAGGCCCCCCCCCCCCATCTGGTCCTGTGGAATCAAGACGGGATGGAAGTGGATACGCCACTTACGCGCGCCAACCCCAAAGGGGAACGCTACCGATATGACCTCGGTGGGGCCGCCTGGTGATCTACCACACCTTCTACTAGCTATGCAGGCTATTACCCGGGAATATATGGCTTTCTTCAACCCCGTCCGGAGACGTACCCGATCTCCCACGGGTATCGGGAACCACTGCCCCCTCGAGTCCAACCCAATACGAACAACTCCCTATCAGGGAGGGGCTCAAATGTTCGGCCCTAGGTTCCTCTAGTAACGTCAGAGGTACCACGAGTGCTAATGGGTCTGCAGCGCCCGCACCACGGCAGCTAAAGGGGATGGATCCCCCTCCCCCTTCGGGGAACATAAGTGATAATCACACAGCTCGCGGCATTTATTTTTCATGATTTTTTTGTTCAGATATTTAGTCTGGAAAGTTCTCGGCCTTACCCAGAGATCGCCGCACTATTTGCATATTTTTTTTCCTTACGTTGGTACACATATTAATGTATGTAAAATTACAAGTCATTTCAGTCAATAGTTGACTGTAGGCAGTTGTTTCAAACAGTGGAAGTGCGCATTGCTTTGAAAACGGAGAAATTGGAGTATCGTGCTTTGATTTCATTTACGGATTGTAAATATGTATGGTGACGCTTCAGCTTCAGTTTTCACTGTGAAGAAATGGGCGGCCGATTTAAAATCTGGGCGTGAAAGCATCCAAGACGATCCACACAAAGGACGTCCAAAAACTGTAACCACCCCGGAAATAATTGAAAAAGTGCATGACATGATTTTAGAAGATCGGTATACAAAGATGCATGGAATTGCTAATGCTCTTGGAATTTCAAAGGAACATATTGGTCACAACTTGCATCAGGAATTGAACGTGAAAAAAGCTTTGCGCAAGGTAGATGCCATGTATCCTCACTGTGGATAACAAACCCATTCGCAAGAAACTTTTTGAAACGTACTTTCAGAAGAACAGAAGAGACTTTCTGCGCGGATACGTCTCTACACACCCAAATCCAAGCAGCAGTCGAGACAGTGGACAGAAGCTGGTTTTTCAGCTCAAAAAAAGGCGAGACGATGCCATCGGCGGGAAAAATCATGGCGTCAGTGTTTTGGGATACCAAAGGGGTTTTATTAATTGATTATCTCGAAACCATTATTGGAGAATACTACTCTCAACTTTTAACCAAATTGAATGCAAGCATTCGTGAAAACAGGCCCGGGTTAAAAAAAGCAAAGCATTGTTTTCCATCTGGACAACACACCTGCTCACAAAAGTGTTTTGGTAATGGGGAAATTGAGAGATCTGCATTACGAAGTGCTGTAACATTCACCCTACTCCCCAGAATTGGCTCCCTCAAACTTCCATCTGTTTCCAAAACTGAAGAAATTCCTCGTTGGTAGGCGCTTTTCGTCTAATGAAGAAGCAATTGCGGCTATAAATGGGTGCATTACAGCACTTCTAGAGGAACACCACAGAGGAGATAATGGCATTGAAACACCGCTGGACAAATTGTATTGATATTAGAGGAGATTTATGTTGAAAAATAAAACTACTTTGAAAGCATGAATTGTCTTTTTTCACATTATGCCGAGAACTTTTCAGACCAAATAGTCAAATCAAGCGATAGTCAAATCTTTAAAGGCTGCCACTATCTCATGGCTTCAAAATTTCGTTCTCTGTGCATAGCAAAAGATGGAAAAACGAATGACTTCTCGTTTGAGAAAGGTTGTAAGTATAGGAAAATTCAGTCAAAAATCAAGGAATATCTCAGTCATGTTTCATTCCATAAAAAAATAAAAAGGTCAGACATGAATTTTTCGATAGAGTCAATCTGAAAAATTCAGTGCCATGGCAGAGATTTGAACCACTGATCTCCTGGTTCCATCCAATCGCTCAAACCTATTGAGCTACCATGGCCAACGTACTGTCATGATACTAAATTCTCCAATTGACTCATGATTTTCCGGTAAACCACTAGGGGCTCTCGCATCCGAGATACACCGTTTGTGGCGACTTACTATCGTATGTACTTCAGTCCCAGGCTTCATCATTTAACTCTTATTATTTTAGTTAATTGATGGAAATTAATCGTTCTTTCACACCAGCCGTGTATAGGCTAAGGTTTTCGATATACCTAGAGTCAAACTGAAAAATTCAATGCCATGGCTAGGATTTGAACCACGAATCAAATTCTCAGTTCTCATTACATTCAGTTGGAGAATTTAATGTCAGGACGGCACGTTGGCCATGGTAGCTCAATGGGTCAGAGTGACTGGATGGAAACTAGGAGATCCATGGTTCAAATCCCGGTGATGGCATTGAATTTTTCAGTTTGACTCTATCTATCGAAAACCTTCGCCTATACACGGCTAGTATGAATGAACGATTAATTACCATCAGACATAAATTGCCTGTTTTGGCAAGATGTGCATTGTTTGGCGAAAAGTTTTGTCTGTACTCTTGCGGTTTCCAGGTCATCCAAAACAAAGACTTCTGAGGACTTTCCCAGAAAATTAAAGATATACATTTCATTTGTCATACATGTATTGTAATTAAAATCGTCAGAGCCATTTTTGGGAAAATCAAAACTATGGAAACATTTTCCATGTAAACGGTAGTCTGAATTAAGGGTGGAGGGGGGGGCGGGCGGGCTGGATTTCTTGAAAATCTTCGTGTGGCATCCTTAGAAGATGCTGAAATACCTAGTTTGATAGTTTTTCGTTTTAGAGTTACCTATGGTGTTCACAAAACACACACACATACACACACACACACACACACACACACACACACACACACACACACACACACACACACACACACACACACACACACACACACCTTTTTTCTTTTACTTGCAGGAGGTCCAAAACATCTGAAATCTGATATTGGTTTTTTAGGGGTGGAATGCAATACTTACCATAAATAATAGAGAAAGTAAAAATTGAACAAATTTTGCAGATCATTTTTGTGAATTAAACTGTATTGACACCACTGGTATCTTAAAGGTGAACGCCTAGCTAAAACACAATTTTTGTTAACAGGAGATGGAGTGACCACAAACAGCACAGCCCCCTCGTTCCCACCAGCACCTCCACCACCTCCTCCTCCAGCCCCTGGTCAGTTACCAGCCGTGCGACTTAGTACAGAGGTAAGTACTTCTCTAAGAATGTAACTTTATGATAATTGAAATCACATTTATATTACCGTGCAAATGTTTTGTAGTTCTTTAGGAATCTTGTAAAACCCTGCATTTGTAGAAACAGAAATTTTTGAGAGTGTTTGAGGGTTAACAGTACTATAATTCCGGGAGATCGGAGACCTTATATCTCAGAGTGTATTAGGAAACAAACCAGTCATAAGTTTTTCTTTTAATTCAAGAAAAAATACTTAGGACCTTGAGCCTAATGTAAACTAAAGTTACAACAAAGAAATACTTTCTGTTAGATATCGTTATAAGGTTTATCTGCTATTTTGGTAGAACAATAGTATTGTTCTTAGCTTAAACAAAAGTAAAATAGAACAAATAGAGAGAGAAAAAAGAGAGATAGAGCGAAATGTCAATGAGTTGAAAAATATTTACAAGTTAATTCTTAAAGTTCACTTCTTTGTAAGGTCACGCAAATAAACTAAAATGAGAAAGAAATTATTTTGTGACTAACACAACTCCTCATACATGTGCGTAACCAATCATCGCTGACTTGGGGGTTTGTCTTCCTGAAGCACCTTACCCTACAATGGCTGGTTCTGAAGAACAATTGCTACAAAATGAATAAAACTGAAATAGAGTTGTAATAAAGGATTAGGATTTTCAACAGTTGCTTCAGACATTATTGATTATTGTTAATTATGTCAAAAGTTTTATTCTCGTGGATTGGAGATCAGGTTGGGCAGCACTGATAACTAACATGTGCATATTTAGTTTACCTTCTCTTAATGAATCACACACATCTTAAATACGAGGGGCACTATTTATATTTTGAGTCTTGGCAACCCTGAATTTACTTATCCTAGATTTACATCACAGTGTAAAATTTCCTTCATTTATTTTGTTTACTTTTCAACTTTTCCTTTGCCCTCATAAACATGTACATTGTACCCCTATCTTCTACCTGTATAAATGCTATCTCTTGATCTGATTCTTCCACCTCATTCCACATTCTTCACATATCACCTTACTTCCCCCACAACTTGATTTTTAAAAACTGAGAGTCAGACTAATAACTCATTAATTAGCACACAACAATAAAATACGGCAGGTTTAAAGCATTATAAATAACTTGCAATAGTACTTTGTAAACCTTATTTTCCAAAAATAAATAAATGAAGCATAAAAATATATGTTAAGAAAAATTGTTGAAATACATACTGTTTGTTTCTTTCACCTGCTGGGTTAAACTGCTTAGATTTGGGGATAATAAAATTGAAATTTTATAACTTTAGAGAAATAATAAAATTTCCCAATTACTGGTAATTTTCACTGACATTCCCTGAATATTATTGTGTTCTCTCAGACACTATCTGTATTGTGCCCCATTTTCGTTATTCTATGAAGAACATTCTATTAAAGACAGTGTTTTGCAGAAACAAAGCAATATTCAAAACAATCATCCATATTGTAAATGTTATGTATTGGTGTTTGCAGATACCTGAATCAAGAGGACTTAAAGAACCTCCTGCAGCAATACAGAACGCAATGATGACAAAGGACAAAAAACCATTCACATACACACCTGGTGGACTAGATCTCTCCCAGATCAGAAGTCCTCGCATGGCAAGACGCATCACAAGAAATGCAAATGCAGAAGGTGTCACTGGTGAAAATGTACAGGTAGGTGTAATTGCTATTAAATATATACTGCTATAGATACAAATCACTTATTGCTCAGTATTTAACTGCAAAAAGCAATAAATGTGCTAAAATATAACAAAAATGTAGGAGATTTAATATGTGTATATATTTAACAATGCTAGAAAATGCAATTTTTCTTGCAGACATCAGGACCAAAGACATCACCATTAGCACAAGCATCACCTCCAGGCAGTCTGCCCCCTTCTGCCGTAGCAGCAATGCAACCACAGATGGCTGTGCCAGTTTTTCCTTCTGGAGGTGGAATGCCACAGCTGCATCATGTGAATGCACCACCTGGAAGTCATTACAATGAAGCACCTCCACCACCACCGCCACCCTCACAGCAACTACCACCTCCTCCTCCACCACAGCCTGTTTCAAACTCCTTTCCCAAAAATCCTGCTCCAGTTATACGACCTGTACAGGTTGAACCACCAAAACCTGCATCCACACCATCACCTACGGTGACCAAGAGTCAACCAACTGTAATACAGTACTCCCCTCCACCTCCACCACCAACACCTCATAATGAACCTGGTAGTATCTATGTGCCACCTGTAACCACCACACGAGCACAGGTAGGTTATTTACTTTAACTCTTGGAAAGTTGTTACTTCATTATACTTAAATATGCTTCCATACCGATCGTATGTAGACTAAGGTTGAAAGATTCAATCAAGTTTGAAGAATTATGTCATTGCCAGGACTCAAAAATAGACCATACTGACCTTCAATACTGAGCCACCATGACCAATGCTACTCATTTGCAATGAACATTCATGTACTTCCAGTGTACCTTTAAGGTGATCTGGTTATTTGGTTATGCCTTTAGGATGACTTACAATACTAGAAATAGATAGATACTATGACAAAGTTTGAAGCTCTTAACCATATGGGTAAACATAAAACTTAAGAATATCATAACTACAAGTTATAAGTGTACTTGAGCTTAATGCTGTTTCAATGTCCTCTTAATCTGCAAGTAGATTTCAGTAACTCATTGATTAGGTACTGGCCTAATGATTCCAAGGTCGTTAGTTCAAACCCGGTCCAGAATGATGATTTTTAAGTGAGTTTAAAAGCAACAGAGATTTTTTGGCATGAAATAGATCTGTGAGACAATATTGCGGCACATAGTGCTAGATGATGCTGGAAATTGACATCATCATTAAGAAATAATTAATTATTATTTATTTGTTAATTGATTGATAGATTTGTTTAATTAATTAATTTAGTACTTGAAAAATTATAAAACATTTAATAACAATGACCTTTAGATTTTGCTGCATTTCAAGTTAACAAGAAAAATGTATGAGTATTGCACCAATGTTCCAAAAATTTAATTTAGATATTGAATAAAGATTTATTGAAGTAATATATAAGTAGGTACTTTGCTTTTGTTTATGTACTTCCTTTGTGGAGTGACAACAACAGTAAAAGCTCAAAATGATCTTAATGTTTATGCCATCTCATGATTCCAAACAGTTTGTATTTAAATATATAAATCTTTAAATACTTCTTAGTCTTTTAGAGTCAATAATGTACATATTTTAGAATTTTGGAAGTATCTAGAACACAAATGCTTCCAAAATAGGTAAAAGCTTGCTGTGGTTTTTGGGCACTGATTTGTTATTCTGTGATCACGCAAACCATATTCTCCTTCTTCCTGCCATGCTGCTATCCATCACTGCACATTACAGAGTGTGATAGGTTTTGCTTGGCCAAGTTTGCCCTCCACATCCCCACAATCATGTCATGTTTCACTTCCAATATATTTGAATACATTGTGTACTTAAGTTGCAAAAGCACAAATGTCAAGTGTCACAGAATACCACTGCACAAACACTTGATACACACAAAGCCACACAAGTAACAGAGGCGTGTTTACACACACCAGGATTGTAGGGACACTGTTGTTTGATGGCATTAATGCAAGTGACTGTACATAAAGCTTAAGAAACTGTCTCTGTGGTTAGTAACCTGGTTTCTCAACTCAGAAATAATCAGACTGATTCTTGGTTGGAGCGGGAAATTTTTCTTTAGCTAGAATAATTTCCTACAAATCATAATTTGAATTTGAAGATCAGCCACCTAGTATTACAGTATAAATCCCTATTGTTTCACAAAGTCTAGAATATGTGTGTGTTTCATAGTAAAAATGAATACAAATCATATTAAAATCTACAGTTTTGACTAATTGTACCATCCGTTGTTTTAAACAAGTCACTTATAGTTAAGGAAGTTATTCGAATGAAGGAATAGTAATAAAAAAACAAGAAACAGAACAAAAAGAAACTTCACTGTTTATGTAATAAAAAATATAAGAGGAAACACTTATTTAGGTTGGCTCCATTTACATCCCTCCGATCAACAACAATGTGCAACAAGAGTCAATATCTTCATCTCCACGTCAACCACCAACACCCCAGTCTGCTAGTCCTATGTCTCCCATACAACTCAACAAGGCTCCAACACCCTGGCTGAGCCAGCATCAGAGACAACAGCAACCGTCTCTGCCACCATGGGCAAACAGAGAAGAGCCACAGCAACAGAAAGTTTCACCACCACAACAGCAGCAACAGCAGCAACAGCCTGGTGTTAGGATCATACCCATTCAGGTATTTATTGCTCCAGATTAAATCACAACAAGCTTACTCCTCATCTAGGCAGTACTAAACTTAAGCTGTATATACTGGGTAGACTAACAAATCAGCTTACCTTATCAAATTACAGTTTTACAGCATGCTCAGGCAAAGTTACCAGATGGTTTTGCTTTTATGTTAACAACATTTAAACAAAATCCCTGATTTACTCACATGTTTTTCTCTTCTTCTGAAAAAACTATTTTTACAGGTGTGTACTTACTTAAGATAAGTCAGTACTAGTAACACTAACATCACCTTTTTTTTAATCTCTGTTAACATGTTTTGGAAACATGTGTTCTATCTTCAGAACGTGCCCAACTGACCCATGTTGTTGTTTCTGTTGTGACCAAAAACAAGGGTCTCAACATAGTAGATAACAATTGACAAGAACATTACAAGATTTAAATGACAGAAACATATGAAAGATACCACAAATCTCAGCCGAGAAGAAAAACATTGAAATTCAAGAAATTCACATATCATCCAAAAACATTTTACAAATTTAAAAAGATTTTCATGAAATACAACATTAGCCTAATCCCACAGAACAAATTTAACATAGAGAAATTACAAATTACTTTGTAATGGATCACAAGACCCTATACCACAAGACAAAAAAGCTGAAATTTATAAAATAAATTGCTCTGATTGTGATAAAGTATATATAGGAGAAACAAAACAAGAAATTCTGGAAATTAGACTAAAGGAACATATGAGATGATTAAAATACAAACAAAAGGATAAATCTGCAGTTTTAAACCATTTCTGGATAACCAATCATAACATCTAACCAAACATTACACTAACCAAACCGACCAGTCTTGCAGCAGAATTGGACGCATGGAAAAAGATATTCATTTGAAAGTAATGAGTTGGTAATTCAAACACAAACATCACTTAAATTAGCCTTACTTGGACATGTTTCGGAGAGTGGTTTGTCCTCATCGTCAGCAGTTAGAGTCGGATAACTGCTGACGATGGGGACAAACCGTTCTCCAAAACATGTCCAAGTAAGGATAATTTAAGTGATGTTTGTGTTTGAATTACTAACTCATTACTTTCAAATGTTAAATACATCACTGTTTCCAACCTTTAGCTTCAAATAATAAATATATTCATTTTGAAATGCGAACAAAGTTAATGAATTTTGATTTACTGCTACCAAGTACCCTCTGGAAGTACATTTCTCCACTACATGATGCCACCATTACAGACAACCACCACAGGGTCAGTCGGGCATGTTCTGAAGATGGGAACATTTGTTCCCAAAACATGTTAGCAGAGATTAAAAAAAGGTGGTGTTAGTGTTACTAGTACTGACTCATCTTAAGTAAATACATCTTAACACATCACTCCAAATTCTTTGTCCTGCCAAAGAACTTTTCCTAATATTTAGAGGAGAAGGACCTGTTTCCTGCTTAGCATCTTTGGGGAATGGGCCCACTGGCTTACAAGGATTTTGTCTAACAAGGAACATTTTAGTTTCATTATCTGCATCTAATTGACAATCTGCACGATCATTTGAATAGTCAGTGATTGGCCTAGTTTTATTTATGGCGTTTGCTATTTTGTTTTCACTTTCACAATTATTATTGGTGTTCACTTCAGAAATGCACTCACATGTGACGCTGCAAACTTCTGTAACTGTTGAGCTAGTACTACTACCACTAGAAGGAGAAAAAAAATCACTTATTTTCTTTTTTTTTTCTTCTAATTCACGCTTCTTCTTTCTTTTTTGTGCACAACTTAGATGTTCATACTTAACTTTTAAAGGTTTCATTTTACTGAAAAAGTACAGTTAAATAGAAAAAAAGTTAAACTTCTAAGCAGTAAAGTTTTGAAAATATCAAAATATCACACCACCTTTTACGATGCACCTAGTTCCCGCAAAGAAAGCTCGTCTGAAACTGAGTTGGCTGTAGACTGACCTGCCAGTTATTCACATCTTAATGTATAATTGATATTTTTGTTGAATGAGAAGTGTGACAAAAGTTAAATGTTTAGAAAAAGATGTGCATACTACAATATCAGGAGCTCTATACATCAATAAAGAATAACTTTCTGCCTAATGTGATATTTTGGTATTCATTTTCATTGTTGTAACTATGCGCCGCTCATTTGTGATGACAGAGAAACATGATGTAAACCAGTGTTATCAGAGAATTCGTAGTGAAGGACAAGCATTGTTAACACACAGCTGTGCTAAACTCAACTAAATATTGACCGATTCTAGGAAACTGTTTGGAATGATCTGACCATTAAATTCCTATGCAGACTGACATTAAACTGTAATATTTATCTTATTATACATATTTCAGAATTTATATCTATATATATGTTGTTTTCAAATGCTAGGCTTTGGCAATGAAACCATTAGCTCTCTTGCTCTCCAATATTTCTGTGTAGTGAGTCCGGCAGGTAGGATTTCACAGGTTAAAAGATGTTCTTCAGTCATTTCCTCTTCTTTGTTGCACAGAGGACAATTTGGACTTGTATAAAATCCTATTCTGTGTAAGTGTTTGGCCAAATAATCATGTTCCGTAAGGAATCTAAAGTTTATTAACTTTAAAGAGAGTCGATTAAAGACACTAGACAAAAAAAAAAAAAAAAAAAAAAAAAAAAAAAAAAGTAAGTGTTGTCTAGTGTCTTTAATCGACTCTCTTTAAAGTTAATTTATCATAACAACACTGTTTTCAACACTTCCAAGAAAGGAATTGCAATCTAAAGTTTGCTACTGCAGTTTTACGTGGGATTTCTGGAATAATTTCTGGATTTTTAATTAAAATGTTCCATTTTTTATCTTTGGCTTTGTTAGATATTGATTGGTTTTGTTTGTTTTTATATTTACTTTAGATTAATCTTTTTATGGATGTAAAGGATAAGTTTTTACTTTTGTTCTGAATTAAATTTGCACCTTTTTTGGCAAGAAAATCAGCTGAATCATTTCCAGCAATTCCACAATGTGCAGGTATCCACTGTAATATAATTCTTTTCTGTAGTTTTTGAAGTTGTTGGATCATTTTGTGACATTCTTTAATTCGGATTGACCTCATTTTATATGAACTTATTGCACATAATGCTGCTTTAGAATCAGAAAGTATGACAGCATTTTTTAATTTATCTATTCTGTATAGAAGATGTTGGAGTGAAATATGAATAGCCGTAACTTCTGCATCAAAATTTGTTGTGTGGTATCCTGCTGGTTGATAGAATGAGAACAGTGCACACTTAATTCCTGCTCCTGAGTTGTTGTCCAAGTTAGTTATATCTGTATATATTCAAATTGTTATATTCTTTAATAAGAATAATATGCTTTTTCTCTTTTTCTGCGGAGCCTCTAAAATACTGGGCCCGCCCATATTGCAGGCCCCACAGGCCCTAACGTTACGCCCATGTCCTCTTGTAAGACCTGCAATGGGGAAGTGTCACTGCCAATAGTATTGTTATGTTGTATTGCCTCCTGATAAATGATTTGAATACTACTGCTAATCACAAATACCAGTAGGTCCTGAGGGAGCAATCATAATTGGATATTATTTCCAATTATTATTAAGAATAATTAAACCAAAACATTTACAGTCTCCATAAATTTTTAAGAAAAACTAATTTCTCTTGAAATTTACAGCACATTTTGAAGCTCTTCATATAAAAGCCTTGTGCAAAATGTGTTCTCTTATTACAGATGTCAGTTCTATTTATATTTTAATAAAAAATAGTTTACAGGGAATTGTTTTCTAAAAAAAAGTATGCTGAAAAAATTATCATGAGTATTAAGAAAGTAGACAAAATATTTGTATTTAATGATATTTAATTGTAAATGTCATTAATATACCTGCCATAGATTATTTTTTATGAAACTATACACAGGTTTATACACAACAGAGGACCAGCAATGTATAATCATTGTTCTTACAAAATCTTAAGTATAAGGAGGAAATGAGAATTCTAGGAATCACTGAGCTAATTCTATGAAGTTGTTGATACCAGTGTAAAGTACACGCCTTAAATTAATTGTGGCATTGAAACTAACATACCTTTCCTTTATTTAAAGACTAGTCTTTGTTAAAAATTATACAATGAGTCAACTGACACTCTGTGTACTTCACATACCTCAATTTTCTTGCTTACAGTTTTGCTTACACTTGAAGGCATTATTAAGTGGTTGTCGACTGACTGGAACTTTGGTGCTTATGCAGATGATGGTTCTCCAAAGATAAGACATCTGGCAGCGATTCAGTGAGCCTAAGTAAAACATTTTTTGATCACTGCCAAATATCTCACTTCCAGAAAACTATCATCCACATGAGCACCAAAGTTTCAGCCAATCTACAAATGCCTTCAAGTGGAGGCGAAACGCATTGAAAGAAAATTGTATAATTTTTTATTATTGCATTACTTCATGCTATTAATTCCAATTTTCTTTTTCAAACTAAATTTTGTATGTAGAGCGGCTGATAATCATATTGTTAATTGGTAATGGTTAATTAACAATGGTTTGCAACCCTTAATTTATATACTTTGCCTAAAAGTAAGCTTTAATAGGCTATATCTGCTTGGTGTAGCTGCATGCTAAAAGCTTTACAATTACAAGGTTATGGTGCTTTTTCTGCAAGGTGTAAGGGATATGGGGCTTTTGCAGGTGGAGGGTCGTAATGAGCCAGTTGCACCGCCTAAACCACCTCAACCAGTTCAGTCCCCTACCAACCAACCTCATACAAGAATAATCCCAATACAGATTGAAGGAGCAAGCACCAATGGCATGACACAACAGCAGCAACAACAACAGCAGCAGCAGCAGCAGAGGCGGCCAGTGTATGTTCATAATAAGTTCAACCCCCCTCAGTCTCCACAAACACCAGCAACGCCATCACCAGCACCTTTCAGTGAAAGGTGAGTTCCTTTGGACAATAAACTCTGCAATGTTTCAGCATGTTTCTGGGTATGAAGTTTTTCTAATATGAGGAGCTTACAAATCCTTAATCAAAAATACCATTTAAAATGACAACAGAGGCTTGAAATTAATTATATCAAAGCTATTTTAGCTATAATTCTCTCAGAATTTATGATAGAGTCTATAGAAAAGAAGTTAAAGTTGAAAAAAAAAAAGTTAAATGAAACACAAATTCTAGAAAAGGAACCTTTAAATACAAAAATAGTTAAAAAGGGAAAAAACGACAAACAAAATCCTTAATTTTCTGGCCATTAGTAAACTATAATTGGCATATATTAGGCCTCATTTTCACACTAGGGGAAAAAAGGATTTTTCCTCAACTTCTTAGCCTTTCAGAATACACACAACCTTGTTTTGCACTAGGAATCAATACATAAGAGCTTTTTCATTTTTTCACAAATACCTTTTTCTTCTTTCTACTCTCCTCTCCTATTTGAAATTACATTCTAACAATAAAACTATTTCTACAAGTATTTATCCTGATTAGTATGAAGTAGATAAACTTTTCTAATAATATTTTGTTGAAGAATTTATAGAAAAGAATCATGTAAATATGTCAGAGATTTTACATTTAAAATACTACAGTGTTACCTATCTGATTTTTTAGACAAAGACTATTCTGTGTTATTTTAGTTAATTGATGGAAATTAATCATTTCTTCACACTAGCCGTACATAGGCTAAGGTTTTGTATGGATGGAGTCAACATGGAAAATTCAATTCCATGGCTGGGATTTGAACCACGGATCTCCTGGTTTGTGTCCAGTCAATGGGTTAGAGTGACTGGACAGAAACCAGGAGATGCGGCATTGAATTTTTCATGTTGACTCTATCCATACTATTCTGTGGTTGAAGGCTACATTTAATTAAATGTTTAGGTTCAGATAACTTAAGTCAAATTCACAAATTATAATTAATAATAGTAACTGTTGTTGTTTTCAAATGCTAGGCTTTGGCAATGAAGCCATTAGCTCTTAATAATAGTAACTAAAACTTCACTAATTTTTTTATAATTTTTTACATATAATAAATTTATTATAGTTTATGAATTATATTTGCTCTTTCAATAACTTCAGTTTTTCATTTTTATTAGCTGTGTTAGATTGTTTAGTTTTTTTATTTAAGACAATACAGCTGGAATTTGATCAGATTTAAGTATTTTGTAGATAGCAATTTGAAAATAACCTATTTTCATAAACTTTAATAAAAGAATAGCAATAACATAAGCTTCTCCAAAGTCATCAAGCTTTTTTTTAAGCCAAAACAAAGATAAGGATTTTAAGGAAAACATCATTGTAGTACCAGTGCTTATTCCTATTATTTATTTTTTATGTATTGTTAAAATATGTCCAGTGAAAAAGTGTATAAATTCAAACAAAAATCTAACATATTTTTATTCATGAGCTGGCTTAGCTATTCTTTCATGCTTTGACTAGATAATAGAAGGAGTAAAGTTACTGTAAGGGTGCCCACAAATTTGTTTTGGCAGGTTCCAATAAATAATCCAAACCATAATGATCCAACAAAAATATGCATACAGTTTTAGCTGGTTTGTCATAGGAGCTATAGGCTTACAAAAAATTAATTTATCTTGTTGAGCATTAGTACTGTATGTAATTTTGTATAATTTACAGCCACTCATCAGAGCAGAATGCAAGACAGTTGCAGCAACAACATAGCTGGGGTCCTACTGGAGGTAATGGTGGTCCTATCCAATCTCGTTCTTTCAGAGTTCTTCAGAAAATAACAGACACTGATAACACTGAAGGTAAATGATAACTAACAACACAGAATACAACATAAATTTAATATGTTATAGATACAAAATAAAACATATCAAGTACACTCATTTCACTTGTCAGACTCCAAGATATACAAAGGATGCATATCAAAGATAAATTCCAGGCGTACAACTGGAAATCAATGTCAGACATTTTGAACAGTGACAAATGCTCTTATCAACTAACCTGAGGTCATCATAAAACCTGTTATTCCCTTATTATTTGAAGCAAAAGGTTAGAAACAGTGATGTATTTAACATTTGAAAGTAATGAGTCGGTAATTCAAACACAAACATCACTTAAATTATCCTTACTTGGAGATGTTTCGGAGAACGGTTTGTCCCCATTGTCAGCAGTTATCCAACTCGGATAACTCCTCATGATGGGGATGATGATGATGATATATATATAAGGGCGCTCAACTACGGTGGTCATCAGCGCCCTTTAAAAAACTAGTCATGGCGAAAGCCAGATATAAAACTTTCTAAAAACTATACAAGTGTAACAAAACCTATTAAAAATACATGTACATAAAAAACATCAATCAAAACCTACTCAAACCATTCTCGGGAACATGTCCAAGTAAGGATAATTTAAGTGATGTTTGTGTTTGAATTACCGACTCATTACTTTCAACTGTTATTCCCTGTTAACCTAAATGGTAAAATTTATATTTTAGTTTTGAGATCATGCTTTTGAGCAATACACACATTTTCATTAATTAGGGGTGGAGATAGAGGGGACTTGTTAACATTACTTAAACATCTATATATTTTAAACATTAGATGTTGCAATATTTCACACTCATATTAAGTTATCACAATAGCAAAATATAAATACGCTGTTAATACATAAAGAACTGAAGCTAATAACAGTGAAGCAATACAAATATTAGAATAAAATATAACAACTTGTTACAAACTTCACTTATCAATTTTTTAAAAAGATAAGTAAAGTTTGTAACAAGTTATTGCATTTTATTATAATAAATGCACTGTTTTTTTACAGAATTGGGATGTAAACTAATAAGTTAACCTGTAGACATTGCAGTATCAAATTCCTAGCATGTTATGTTCCTATTTTGCATTTTTGGCTTTGCATGTGTATAAATCAAAACCACACCAGTGGAGGTTTATGTGAATACATAAGAGGGCAGTATCATATGTACCATATTCTGGAAGAAATATGTGGAGACAAAAATGAGTTAAATATAATGAGTAAAGTGATGAATAAAGTGATTTAATGGTAGGAGCAGTTACAATAATAGGTTTACAGAAAGGAATTAATGGTGTATAGGAGTTTTGTGAGGAATGGGGGATTAAATTCAACATAAACAAATCAAGAGGGAATAAGTTAAGAAAAGATGAAAAAGGCAATCTAGGTGGCATAGAGTTGGGGGTTGTCAAGGAGTATGATTATCTAGGGGTGACAATAAGCAGCAATTGCGAATGAGCAGCACATGGCAGGAAGATGGAGGCTAAAAGGAAGGCAGCAATGACAGGTTTGAGAGTGTGTAAATATAATTTGGAAATGTCAGCCAAATGGCTTGAGAGAGTGTACGAGGCAGTAGTGGAATCTAAAATGATATACACAGCAGAAATATGGAGCAGGACGGATTTAAGTGAGAAAGTAGATCAGAGGCTTAGGACGTTCTGTAAAGAAGTACTGGGGCTATCGCACTCGGCACCAGGGGAAGTTGCTTTAGTTGAAATTTAATCATTCTTCTACACTAGCCATGTGTAGGCTAAGATTTGAATAGGTAGAGTCAGACTAAAAATTCATGCCTTTGCCAGCATTTGAACCATGGATCTTCAATCTCTGTCTGATCGCTCTTAACCATTGAGGTACCATATTAGTCATTTAGAGAATTTAATGTTATGGCAGCATGTTGGCCATGGTAGCTCAATGGTTAAGAGCGATCAGACGGAGACTGGAAGATCTGTGATTCAAATCCTGGCCATGGCATTGAGCTTTACAGTCTGACTCTATCTATTTGCTTTAGTTGAGTTAGGCAGGCCAAAAAGGAAACGAATAATAATGGAAAACATTTTGGAATGTTGGTATAGATATTTGATAAAAGAAGAGAAAGAGATGATAAGGTTATGCATGGACCAGCAAAAATGTATGAAAAGTAAGAGCAGTTGGTCAATAGATGTAGAAGGTAAAATTTGAGAAATAGGAATGAGAGATATTTGGGAAAGGGAAGAGGATATGGAGAAGGATTTTGGAAGATTTTGAGAAATAGGATAGAAGACATAGGAAGACAAGAGATATGGGGGAGCTTAGAAATTAAAAAATCATTGGGTTTCTATAGGATAATAAAAATGGAGTGGGGAAGAGAGGAATATGTGGATCATTACAATAAGGGGGAAAGAGAAGGGCTGGTATGGATGAGGACAGGAACATTGTTTCTAAAGAGGCTAAGGGTGGAGATAAAAGGGGTGTGTTAGCCATCTGGGGTAGAAGAGAGCATGGAGCATTGTATGAAAGAGTGCACATAAATAGCAGAGTGGAGAAATAAGGTATGGGAGGAAAAATGGGATAAAATGGGCAAAAGAATAATGGCCATGAGAATGCTGACAGGAAATGGGGAAAGGAAGAATAAGAACATGGGGGAGCTTTTAAAAAAGATGAAACAGAAATGGAGTAGGAGAAGAAAAAAGAGGAACAGAAGAGAATAGAGGAGGGAGGAGAGAAGGAAGGGACAGAGTAAGGAAGAAGTTGGAGGGCACCCTAAGGTGAGCCAAAGGCCAGGGAGCCAGGCAACCAGGGGGCCAAGGGAATGATGAACGGTTAGACTATAATTTGTACTAGATGTAAGGTAAGCAATACAAATATGGTGAAATATTATAAATCATGTAAATGGAAATAAAGGTATATTCATTCTTTCATTCATGTACAAAACTGAATTTACCATGGTATAGAATTCTTGGCTTTTGAAGTTGTGATTAGCTGCATTTATTTATTCTTTTATGTTATGTTTAAATTAAGAAAGCTGATCAGCAGGCTGTAGATTTCTCAAGCAGTTTGCTTTAAGTTATTTACACATTAGATCTGTAACATAAAATGTAAACATATGGTGCTCATATAACAGTCATTCATAATGGACTTCAGATCTATTCACAGAAAATTCAAAATGTACATATCATTTTCATTCATATATCACAGACAAATGGTATTTTAATCAAAATTGCTAGAGCCAGTTTTGAAAAAAAAAAAAAAAAAAAAAAAAAAAAAAAAATTAACCAGGTTTTCCATTCAAAGAGTAGTTTGGAGTGGGGTGAAAGGATTTTCTTTGAAATCTATGGGACTCTGAACTAAAGAATCAAATTTGGTATTTAACCAACTTTTCATTTTTAAGTTATGATTGTTCATTGCCACCACTGACCTATATATATGTAAGAGGAAAAATTCAGGGAATCTCAAAAGATGTATTTCCAATGTAATCTGAGTGTAAAACTTTTTATCGGAATGCAATACTTCCTCTAAACAAATTAAGCATCTTTAATTGGATTTTGCTTGGGGCATTTTTACCCTTATATAGTTGCATTGATGAACTGAAGATTTCTTTTAAGTTTCGGGTGTACCTTAAATTTTCCAGAAAGACTCGCCTTTGTTCTACTATTTACACTTTTATTTTATAACTGATATTGGTTGAGCGATGAAATAATGCAGGCTTCTTAGTTCTTGTTTCTATTTCCAAGTGTTATCACCAAAAATATATGAGGGTCAGCTGATAAGTCCTAGGTCTCACATTCACCACAGGGCCTGTTTAACAGATAGCATCATATACTTTAACTCTAGACTTAGTTAGAGGTTAATAGCTTGTTTAGGTTTTGAATGACAGCATTTTAAGTAAGACAGGTGTAGAGGTTTCACAAAAATGGAGGATTTGGAAAAAGAGCAGTGATTAAATACTTCCATTTGAAAGGCGTAAAGAAATCAAGGAGAAAATGGGCAGTACATTGGAAGACTCTGCCCTTCATATATATTGATTAAAAGGGGTTGTAGAACTTAAAATGGCATGTACAAGCACTAGTGATGAGCCTCGCTCTGGACACCTGTGAAAGTCACAATTCCAGAGATCATTGAAAAAAATGCATCGTTTAGTACTGTAAGATCACAGATTAAAGATTTTTGAGATAGCAGAGGCTGTAAAAATATCAAAAGAATGTGCAGGTAATATTTTAAGTAATGTTTTGGGCTTTCACAAGGTCTGTGCAAGATGAGTACCATGTTTGTTGATTCCTGATCATAAGTTGCAAAGAAAAACTGTTTCTTTTAAGAATTTGGAACTCTAGCATAAAAATACCAGTGATTTTTTGAGACAGCTTATTACCATGGATGAAACTTGGATACATCACTACACTCCAGGAAGTAAATTCCGTCAAAACAGTTGATTGTGTCAGGTGAACCAACTCCAAAAAGTCAATTTTGTCAGCTAACAAGGTTATGGCGAGTGTTTTCTGGGATATACAGGGAATTATTTTTATTGAATACTCAGGAAAGGGTAAAAGTATCACTGATGATTACTATGCAAACTTACTGCTACGTTTGAGTGATGAGGTGAGAAGAAAAAGACCTCATTTGGCAAAGAAAAAATCTTGTTTCTTCACAACAATTTTCCAGACCATTGTTCAGTCATTGCAATGGGAAAAATCTGTAAATTAAAGTTTGAGTTGCTTGAACATCCACCCTATTTGCCAGTTCTAGCATCTAATGACTACTACCTGTTCCCAAACCTCAAAAAATTTCTTGGAGGACGAAGATTTCACAGCAATGAGGAGGGCATTGATGCGGTAAACAGCTATTCTCAGGATCATGATAAATCACACTACAGAGATGGTTTAATTAAATTAGAACACCAATAGGACTAATGTATTTGCCTTTCTGGAGATTATGTCGAGAAATAAAGAAAAAAAAAAGTTTATCATCATCATCATCATGATCATCATTATTATTTTTATTTCTATTTTTGTTGAGAGGCCTGGGACTTATCAGCTGACCCTTGTAAAACAGAAGTAGCCACATATCTCTGTTCTTTTCTTATTTTGTTTGCTAATGGAGTGGTGTTTCATAGACCGTTGCATTGATGTGCCTATTAAATAATAATGATGCAAAGTTGCGCATAAAGTTGGTCAAAATTATACTTTTACTGCAATAGACAAAATACTAGAACATTTTGGTGTCCTGAAACAATGAGATAGTCCCAACAGAATAGAAGTGAATATAAAGTATATCGTGCCTACTTTTTCCTGAAGTGAGGGAACCATTTTAAGACCAATGACTCTGTTAAACATCTATTAGTGCCACTTTGTCTGTATGCATGAAATATTTAACTAATGCATGTTTTATATGAAGTTGAAGGTTTATGTATAATAAGAACTGGAAGTGTTTATTTCTTTTAAAATTTAATTTGAAATTTGTTTGAGATGCATGCAGAATTAAGTGTGGTTTATATGGAAAGCCTCCAAACAGTTATATCTTTTGGGGGAAACACTGGTCTGCAGGGTTAAGAATTTGATACATATGAATTTTGAAAAGCATTGTTGCATTTAAAACTTGTTTGAAACTGGTAAAAAATTCAGTGTTATATGGAGAGTTTTATAAAGCTGTACTATATTTAGATAAGCCACTATATTGGAATTATATCTTTATTAGAAGAGTTTAAAGAAAATTTGTATATATATATTTCATATTTAGTCACAGCAATAGAAAGCAAATGGTAGTTTATGTGCAGATATTACTAAAAATATATGTTAATTTATTTCCTAAAATAATGATACCAGTATTACCAAAATTGTATTATTTCTACCCCAAAATAAAATACACCTAAAATTCAATAAAAAATAATTATTTAACACATAGAGTGCATTAATTTAAGAAATTATGATCATTTTCATAAAATGACAGAAGAAAAATTCTTTTCTTACATGTTAATATTGGTTTGTGTTGCAAGGTAATCTTGTTTAAAATGTGCAAATTTTTCTTGATGCATATGCGACAACAGAAGCCACAAATTACTGTCCTTGTATATAGATGACACATATCAAATGGGGGTCTTCTCCAACAATATCCCTGGAGTTTCTCAGAATCAATGTCCCCTTCTGCCTCATTTTTTTGTTCTTTCAGCCAGGAATCTGTCGCAGTATTCTAAGAAGGTTCCTTCTTGGGCTAGCAGATATATTTTTCTTATAGGGTATAACTTGGAGATGCAAACAGCTTTTCTCAAGTAGTTGCTTTAACTTTGTCTAGTCTTTTGATATTATTGAGGTTTATTTAGGGCCAGGTGATTTTTATTCTGTATGATGCAATTGGACAGGAAGGTATGCCATCTCCTGAGGGTGAAGCTGGTGCTGATGCACACCTGCTGATGTGCCAGTCTAAGTGCTGAGGATTTGTAAGACAGAAAATATGGCAAAATTAGCCAGACTTTTGAAATTTCTTCAAATTTCTCTTTACAAGCTACCTTGTATATTTGCGCTGCTTGAACCGTTACCATGGCTTTATCTTTGTTAGTAAAACCTCTCAGATAAGGCACTGAGGGGAACTGCTGCGCTGCCCAGCCCTGTGCTAAGCACCAATGAATGCATCACTTCAGCCAATGGAATTCGCAGGAATCACAAATGACAGTTATATGTTCACTCCATGTGGAGTAATCAGTACATTATCTGAGAGGTATCTATTAACAAAAGTAAATCCATGGTAATGGTTCGAGCAGCACGACAATACAGTGAGATACAGACCAATGAGGAAGGTTGCAAGATGATTAAAGGTGACCTTTTGGTCAATCATGTTCTGGACAACAGGAATGTGCTGAGTAGATCATTGGATACTAAAGTATTTAAAACAAACCAGTGAAAATAATGCTGAAATTCAATGCTATGAAGATGTTTATGATATTGCTATGTATGTAACTGAAGATGTATTTTCAGGCCAGTCTGACCAGGAACATGGTCCATCAAGTGGACAATGGAACAGTCAAGGTCAAGGTGTACCAGTACAACAGTTGCGCAAATTGCAACTAAATGATGATGACCGTGCTCTCATGAACAGATTCAAAGCTCAAGGTAAAAATTTATATCATTCTTGCACTTTTTCAATTGTAACATGTAGCTTGGCTTCCTTCAGAAGGAAAGTAAAGCTGGTGGTCCTATATAATAGATTTATGGCACATAAAAGTACCTCAAGCCTGATGAAGACACCTCTGAGCAAAATTAAGCATGTTTTATGCCCAGTATAGAATGTGATGCTGGGCTAAAGAGCATATTTAAATACATACACAATTTAACTTGTAACCTGTAAGTTGATGGCATGAATAGGCTATGGTTTAACTAAAGTTGTAAAGGGAAATCTGAGAAGATTGTTTTGGTTTCAAGAAAAATTCATTTTAAAAGTGTGAATTTGGTTTATTGTAAATTTTGTGTGTTGTTTTAAATTTGTATGAATCAAGTGCATATTTTACGATATTGTACACAAATATGAAGCTATGATCCAGCAAATTCCCTAGAAGCTTTCAGTTTTCAAAGATTATGGAAAATACAATACCTTAAACCACATAGTGTGGATTGCAAAACCAAGAACCTTTTTGAGCTTTAGACACACTCTACCTGAATTAATATTTAAGTTAGATAAAGGCTTTTAGCTTTCAATTGTCCAGTTAGTGTTTAATTAAATATTATTTAAATCAGGACATCAGCAAGGACAACAAATATATAATATGTTTCGTACAACTCTCTATGAATTTCCATAATCATAATTTTATATTAATGTGAACAATGTCAAATGTGATCAAATATGTGTTTATGAAGTTGCAGTGTTCTAGTACACATGGCTACACATGTGGTAAACATTTCTGTTTAAAAAAGGCTGTGCTATCTGTCACTTGTGATTATGACTACAATGGTGTGAAGAATAAATACTCCAAAGGAGAAGGTGACATAGCAAGAAACAAACTTTCAACAACATTTTCCATAGGACTATTGATTTTAGAAAACCTTTGTAAGCAATATGGCTATGCATAACTCCACACAGAATTATATTTTATGGAAAGGATAGTATTGTGAATGATGTTCTTTGTACAGAATGTAGTCTTCCATGTTTGTGAAATACCTCATTTTCTGCAAACTACACTGCTGTGACATATTGCACTCTTGTCACCTTCCACATTTGTGAAATATTCCAAGTGCTCTTTCAAAAATGTCATCCAGGAAGGAAGAAAAGAAACTCAAGTTAGTGGTTATACAATGATCTCAGCAGTGTTTAAATATTGGATCTTAAGCAAGGTTGGTTCTAGGGGTAATGCCTCTGGATCATGGCACTGCCTTTAAAAGGGAAAGAAACGTGTTTTTAAATTATTTTTATACTCTTAAAGCAGTCATGCTTACTTTTGCTCAAGATGTAATAACATTTCTTGCCAGTCTGTACAGCATTACTTTCACATTTGGACAAATAATTAGTAAGCTGAAAATCCCATAATTTACATTTTCCTGACATTGAGTTTGCTGTAGAATGAAAGTCTCCATTGCAGCTCTTAGAGACTTAAGAGCTATACGTGCTTTTAAATCAACAAAATCTTGTCAGACTTGAACTAGTTAAAAAGATCACAAAAACATTAAATTGTTAATTATAATTAAATTGCAGAAACATATTATAAGTATGTATATATGCTGAAAATAGCAGAATTATTATAAATTCCATTGAACCTTACATTTCTTACACAAGAACATACCCATATGGGTCACACTATCATTGAAAAAAAAAAAAAAAAAAAAACAATTTGCTATTTCTAATCAGCACGCTCAAGATTGGGTTCAACTCATTCCTCAGTATGGGAAGAAAAAGTCAATAATTGTTTCAGAATTAACAAATGAAAGTTTATTTACTACACAGAACTGTTAAATATTGCTTTACACTACAAAAATAAGATTTAAGGAGTAATAACTTGGTTTAACATCTACATTATAAAAAGAATTAATTCAACATATAGCTCAACACTAGCTTGAATGCGGGTGATAGATTGAGAGATATTTCTTTGATAAGAAGGGATAAACAGAGATATATTTGATAAAACTAGCGAAGTGATGTGAAAAACTATTAAGCATTTTTGAATGAAAGAAGAAAGATTTTATGGACCTTTTACCTTTTATTCATTCTACAGCATTTTCTGATGTTTATATATCATTGAAAAAAATAATTTTATCTGTCCTGACTTGATTGTAAAGAAGATAGAGGAGAAAAAACTGTGAGCTTTTAAAACATCACTAACATGTATGTGAAATAGATGTCAAGGTATTATATGTATATTGTCAGAGTAAAATGTGCCAGCTCAAATATGATATTAAAAAGTACATGCACCTTGATCACAGTGACATTTCAATATCCATATTTTTCTTGCATTATTGCATGTTAAAATAATTAAAACAAATACCAAAGTGGCATCATTGAACTGATTTTACACTTGTATATTGTAACAATAACCAGTATATTGTAACTTAGCCTTACTTCAAGAGAACTAGATCAATCAACATATTATTGTTATAAACCAAATAGGAGTAAGTCAACCATTATTTGAAGCTTCTCTGGCAGCAGTATGAAATAAATGTTCTAAGGTTAATAACCAGGTGCTTTCCGGAAAAGTTTCAGAGCTTTCAAGAGCAAACTCACTCTTGAAACCTCAGAAACTTTTCTAGTATATACCTGGATGATGACCCATGAAATTTATTTTCAGTGTAAATCAATAGATTGGCTGCACAACAGGGGTTAAGTAGAAGCTTTCACTGGGGTACTATAGGAAAATAAAAGATAACTCAGATAGGGAGAGGTATTTGTTAATTTACACAAAGAATGAAAGGGAGGGATTAGCTTGGTTTAGATTTGGTGTTTGGAAACTAAGGGAAAAGAGAGGAAAAGTTACCCCAGGAATGTGCTCCATCTCTAGAGCTAAGGAAAGATGACATTCACATTATCCTTTAATGTAGAGCCACAGAGAATTTGAGAGAATGTCAGATTGGTAAGAAATGGCTGCTTAGGAATGAGGAAATTGCAACTGAGAGAATTTGAAAATGTAAAGCAGATACCAAAATTAGGAGAGTTTTTATGGAAGGTTAGGTTAAAATGGAGATGGTCCCTGGGCTGAATAAAACAAAAAAGTGCTACCTATGGCATAACAGCCCTAGTGGGCCAAAACCTGCCAACCCAGCTGTCGACCTCACGGCCATACACGTAAGGCAGAGTCAGACCATCATCCAACCAATATGGGGAGGACATGTCATCAGCATCTCGGCACCCCCAACCAGAAATTTGCTTTCTAGACCAGGATTTGTTACATAGTGTAGCTCCTCAATTTCCTCACAATGCTGAGTGGGCACTGGTCCTATTCTACACCCCAGAGGTGGGATCGATCCCAGGTGCATTCCGGATGTAGGGAATCAAAGCACAATGCTGTAGCCCCTACACCACAGCGCATGACCCCTGGGCTGAGTACCAAGTCATATTCATAATATTTAGTAACTTAGCACAAATAAATTAATTAATAAAAAGTAAAAAATTGTCGTCAGTATTTAAATTGTTTATTATAGGTTTTTTTATTTTGAAAAACTAAATGTATTTTAAAATTGCCAATGTTAAAACCTTAAAAATGCAATAACTACAAACATAAATTTTCTTTTTCCTTTTTGAGGGTGATATAAAACAGCAGAAAGAATATTTTTATTTTATTTGTTCTATAAGTTAACATGTGCTGCATTACTTTCAGATATGTTCTGCAACTTGTTTCAAGTTTGAGTAATTAGATATTAATTTACCTTGCATTCCCAGTTCCCTGACAAATGTATTCAGTTTCAGAGGAAGCTGGCTTAAATGAAGAAGAAAACCCACGCTACAGAGGAGGCCACATTCCATCCAGGGTGTTCCGAATGCTGGATGAAAGCGGTACATTAACTCAAAGCTTTTTTTTATTTTGCAGATAACATAAATTGATTCTAAGACTAATGGTGCAGGGCTGCATCAACAGAACTTAACAATGGACATTTTAATTATCAATTCAATACTAATCTTTTCAGGTGATGGAGTATATTCAGGCATGAGTTGTAAATGGGTTGTCAGATGTTATTGGATTCTATAACTTTTCTTAGAAAGAAAATATTTGTATTTTAATTTTCTTAAAAATTACATTGGAGAAATTTTATATTTTTAGCTTATTCTTAAGTGTGAATAGCATAAACTATTGCTAACGCCAACTGATTTGATAGAATCATTAGTTCTGCCAAAATAATATTCTGTCCGAGACTCTGGAAATCATTATGACATATGTTTTGCAGAAACAAATTCTTAAACTATGTAAGTGCAGTTATACCTAAACTTTCTTTCTATCTACAGTGGTCAAATTGGCAGTTCTGATTTAGAAACAAATTTTGGTATTCATAACTGGTTTTATTTTGGTTTAAACTGAACTATAATTAAAACTAGAAGTAGAACACAGTTAAGAGAATGAAAACATGAGCTAATTTCACACAACTTTCTCATTAAAGCTATTTCCTATAGTGTATGTTTCATAGACTTTTTTTCAACTTCATCAATATCTTTGACTGGCAAAAGGCACTTTCAGTCTCTAGTGTAGATTCTTAAAGCCACTTTACTGAGTTTCTAATGAACTGTACAACTTCATACATTCCCTAGCTGGCTCTTTAATCATTGTATGGAGAGCTTCTTAAATCAGGCATGATACTATTAATGAAATTATTGTAAAATGATCCTAACACATTTTCTGATAAAGCTTCTCTCTGAATCCTTAGAATCATAATTTGTTGAGTCCAAGATACTCATAATAATAGACCAATATTTCCTTGACATTTGCAGAAATAGAAAAGAATTACTGGTATATTAAATTTTAACTGATTATCTCCCCCAACAATCTTCAAAATCCTGAAAATGTTGCATAGTCTGTAAGCATATTTTAGCAGTGAAAGACTTTTCTAAATGGTTGAGTAATGTTTATTATACACACTGATAATAATTTATAGATAATTTTGGATTAGAAACACTAAATATCACTAACTAAAAAGGTATGTACCTACTTGAATATGTTTTGAGAATTAAGGCTTGGACCCATCATCAGCATATGTTCAACTGATTCTGATGATTTTGATGGTCTTGGGTGGGGAACCTGAGGTGGCATCTGTTGATAAAACAATGAACTTCCAAAGGTTGTTTGGACATGATAAATCAAAATTCATGAGGTGATTGTTGTACTGTAATATATGTATGTTTTTCAACATATTTAGTTAAGCTGGGAAACTGGTGACTTTTAATAATTTGATTTTTGGTCTGATTTCATTATTGATAGACAAAAAATGATAAGTTACTGTAGATTTTTCAGTTTCGTTGTATGTTATGGCTGCATGTGTTCTTTCAATCTGGTGTTTAGTTCTCTTTTTGTTTGTCTATTGTATTTTGGATTGCAGCTGGAACAATTATTCTTATAAATGCCTGATGTCAATGTTATATGATGGATTATTCTTATTTGTAATACTTCAATGTTCTCTTTGTTGCCATAGTTATTACAAGATATAGGCCATACAGTTTTCACATTAAGAGAACATACGGCTATAATATGTAGCCACCAAGCAAAACTGATCAAATATAGGTGTATTTTTCAGAATAAGTAGTCACTATACAAATAAATTAATTTGTAACATAAAACTTCACTTATTTTAAAAGAAAATGATGAAAACTTTCTTATTAATTGATGAGGATCACAATTTCTTGCATATTCATTCACATCATTAGCTCAAACAACCTCGTTGTCAACGTTACGATCACTAGAGGTCACTATGTTACTGTCAGTACTACCAAAATCTGAAATAAAATAAACTTATTAACAGAATTGACTGCCAGCATTTCAAAATTCATTATGCGATGTTTATTTTTTAAAATAAATACTTTTTCCCAAACCATTAAATATATCAGTCCATTTAATTGTTTTAATAATTCAACTTCTGGATTTATTTCATGGTTACATCACCAAAAATGATCTACAATAGCAGATTTATCAGTCTGTTTATACTTAATGTTATGAAAATGTTCTTTCGTTCTGGTTTCCAAATTACATTTTGTCTTTCCGATATAAACTTTATCATAATCTAAACAATTAAATTGATAAATACCAGATTTTTTACTCTTAGAAATTTTATCTTTTTTAGACAAATGCAGTAAATTTTTAATACTATATTTGTTTTGAAGAACTAAAGTTATACCAAACTCTTTAAAACACACACTTATTTACACTTACCTTCATTTTTTAAATATTAAAGCACAACTGAAACATTTTCAAGAGTTCTTGTTATCATCAGCTTCTGGGAGACTGAAGCTCTCTCTTTCTTGGTTCCCCTCCCTCCTGAGACTGATCATACTGCTACCTTGTTTAATCAGATGTTCAGTTCTATTGGTGTGGAAAGTGGTTCTAGCAATTATTTGTAATGGAGTCAACAATGTGCTAGACAGTTTGGAATGGGAAGAAATCTCCAAAAACCATTCATTCACTTGCACAAATTTAGTTAACAAAGATCTATCAGTCAAGAAAGTACTAACAACCACCCATAAATATAGTCTAAAATCTGATAACTACATACTACCAAGATTATACTTCCTACTAAAAGAATATAAAAAGATCAATACACTTTTGCATCTGTTTGAACCATTTGTCGAAGCATTTATTCCAGTCTTCTTGAGACACCTCTAATATATGGTTTTTGAAGGCATCAAAGGCTTCTTCTGATGACGAAAATCATTGTTCATGCAATTTATTCTTGATGTTCGGGAACAAAGAGAAGTCATTGGGTGCCAAATCGGGACTGTATGGCGAATTACCCATCAATTCAATTTGTAGAGCCTTAAAATACCCCGTTGTTAGACGAGATGTGTATGTGCTTGCATTATCTTGATGAAGAACGATCCTATAGTTTTGATTGATATTTGATATTTTTTATTTTGATATTTTATTTGTACATAAGAAAATAATTTACAATTATATTACAGAGAACCTTTCTATTTACTTACTATTCTTCCTTAACCTATGTACAAGAATTAAGCGACTACCTTCTTTCACCCCTCAGGTAGCTTGGCATAACAGCCTTATGCTTCAGTGAGGGATTACCTGTATCCCTTACTTTTCCCTACAAAATCCTTCCTCCGCCCCTACTTCCTTCCTCCCTTCATAAATTTTGCTTCTAACTATCCTCAACCATTTATCATGGTTTTGTTGATTTTCCTTACTACGCTGAAGACTTCCAGCAAACAAATGGTTGTGCACTATTCCGCACTGACTGTGTTACATTCCTCTAAAGACACTGTTGCCACATGGCCAGTCTTGCTACAAAAGCAGGCGTCATTTGCTTCGAAGTGCTTTGAGTGCAAACAACTTTTGTTGGATTTGCTTCTTCTTGAAACACCCATACAGTCAACTGCCGTTTACGTTCTGCCTCATATGCATGATCTAAGATTCATCACATGTTACAATCTTATATACGTCTTTTGAGGCACTGCCATTGTATTCTTGATCATTTTTGTACACTAATCAACATAAGCTTGTTCTTGAGATTGCGTCAAATTATATGGAATCCAATGAGAGCAAACCTTTTTCATGGCTAAATAATCGTGCAATATTTTATATATGCTGGTGGAACTAATGCCTAGGGTTGTCTCAATCTTACATGTCCCATGACAATCTTCATTATTATTTTTTAGCACGGCATCAATGTTTTGGGGTACAACAACTGATTTTGGATGAACTTCATCAATGAGCGAATGGGGACCATGATTTAATTTGTTATACCAGCATTTGACAGTGGCAAAGGATGGATTTTTGTCTCCAAATGTGGAAGTTAGTTGATCAATGCACTCTTGTATTGATAATCCATGTCGAAAGTCAAAATAAATCATTGCACAAACATTTTCACGAGTTAATTCCATGTTTTTGGTTGTTAATTCCATGTTTTAATTTTCAAGTTAATGTAAACAAAACAAGTGACGCTCTCCATGTTTTTGGTGAGACACAATTTTCAAGTTAATGTAAACAAAACAAATGACGCTCTGTTGACAAAATGTCTGGAGTAGATTATGGTCTACAATGTCAGAAGTTTCATTGGAAATGTCAGATGGCACCTACAACATTCACAGTTGCCAAGGCTTAAAATATAAATAGTGCCCCTCATATAAATAAATAAATAATGCCATATCTGACATTAGCAAAGAAAATGAATACATCAACTGACCGCCTCATCAGTATTCTGACTTCCCACTCTGAAGTGTGATTATGGCAGAGAATGTGAATGTGCCTCATGAAAAATATTATTAAATCTAACATTAAAATCTATATAGTTCAGAAAGTTATCAAAGTCAAAGCCTCTGATTTGACCATAGCAGGTAGTTGTAGCGAGCTGCACAAATGGATGGTATGATTTAAATTTTGAATATTAATCCCCGAGGAATGGAAAAGATTAAGTAAGATTAATTTACCTAATGTATGCCATGATGTTTATTAAGGTTTATGCCCAATATGGTACAATTTAGTTATTGAAATATTCACATCTGATAGCCCTGAACTACAAAAGCTTGGGAAAATAAATTAACACTAATGCCAAAGAACATGTTATAATTTGCATGATTATTTTTATATTATTTATACTCTGCTTTTAACTAATAGCTTACTAAACATTTCTAATTGCTAATATTTTCAGCTGCCAGAATAACTTATAAGGCATCCTAAGAAGAAGATAAAAGCTGAGCTTCAGATATTTTGCTGTTAAAATAAAATTGCTGTTAATTTATGTGTACATACTCTAAAATTTCTTTTGACATGACAGCATTACTAGCTTAAGAAATAGAGTACCTAACAGATTGGAGCAGACAACTAGATGTACCTGGAGCAAGTGAGACAATGTTGCTGAAAGAAAACTGACATGATTTATTTTAAAACAGACAACTTGCAGTGACTGTATGATGTTAATATCTCTAGTTGAGACAAGACTATTTCTTGTGTAGTGGATGAAGATAGTTTCCTTCACAATGAGTCAGATCCTAGATACAGGGGTCCTGTGATACCCTCTAGAGCCTTCCGCATGTTGCAGAACATGACTGATGGAACCTCTGAGGGTTTTGAACAGCAGGGTATGTTGCACAATGAGGTGCATGACAAGTGTGTCTTGATGGATGAAGAATCTAAATATTGTGTAGTATTTGTAATCTAATACTTGTGGCTGGATACTGTTTTAAAATTAACAATGGTGTTGACATTAGCGTAAACCTATCTACTCAAGTTGTATAAACTGCTGAACATAGCAATTGTTGTGTATGTAGTTGGAATGTTTAAACATTTTTACAGGCATGAAAGTAGAGCATTGAACATGCATGGGTATGTTGGGGGACTATGTGACCTCCAAAACTGTAAATATTATGTCATTACGTCATTGTAGTAGATACAACTAACAATTTATGAATGTAATATGGATATTATTTACTGCTGTGTTGCTGATGCATGCCAGCAGGGCCATGTTCCACAAAGGTATGGTGTTGAGCATTAAAGCAGTAACTATTACAGATACAAGAGTTTCTAAAACAAACAAATTAGCTGATGATGCAAACATAGATTTGGAAACTAGTCTTGTTATGATGTATATTAATATCAAAGATCACTGAAGTTACTAATCATTTTTTATAATTTATTGAGCATAAATTTTCTATTTTACAAAAGTTTCCTCATTTTACTGCCATACTTGTATGTTTCCTGCCAGTGAAACATTATATTCTATGAAAATACTAGTAATTATCAGTTAATCTATCAAGTGCTTTGTACGAAAGAAGAATTACTGATGATACAGGACTTAATATAATTTTGAGTCGAACTAATACTCAATGCTCTATTTATTGCGTTTCGTTAGGATCTTCCTAAAATCATCAGCTGTTGTCGACTAATGGACGTTGGTTTGGTGAACTCACTGGAGGCGACAGGTGGGTCTCTGTAGGTATCTTGATGAACTTGAAGTTTGGGTTTTGATACTGACAGAGAAGCACCTGTTGGCTCCAATGAGTTCACCAAACCAACATCCATTAGTCGACAACAGCTGATGATTTTAGGAAGATCCTAACGAAACGCGTTCTAGGTAAATACTAGCAATAGCAATAAATGGAGCATTGAGTATTAGTTCAACTCAAAATTATATTAATTTTGTGCTTTACTGTATCATAGTCCTTACACATTGGAATACAGAACTTGTTACTACAGGCCTCAGGCATCATCACTTTTCATATTTCAATTAAAATAATGTAAAATGAATTAAAAAATGTTTAAGTATTTTGAAACAAGTTACAAGAGTAATAGATTTTAGTTTATTAACTTAACAGATGAGCCACAAATAGAAACATAGCACCACTTATTATCATCAACTTAACATACAGAGTGCCCATAAGGGGCAATACATTTTTATGTTCCTGGTCTGTTACAACACAGTAAATATTATATTAGCATAGAGTAGGACCTTATAAAGTGTAATGCAGTTCAACATGTCTGCCTTCATTATCAACACACTGTTCCAGACACCTTGTGGTTGCCTGGAACATGTTTTGTAAGGCATGAGAAGTTATGAGTAAGCACGAGCTCTTATTCATTGTTTTGCTGATTTAAATCCAGCCCTGGTAGCGTACACTTGGTTCTTGATGAATCCCCATGTAAAGAAATAAAGGTAAGTGAGATAGAGGGAAGAGGGAGCCCAGTTTGTTTGATCTACCAATTACAAAAAGTCTCATTCACAATGGTTGCTTAGTGGGGTGTTGCCTCATCTTATTGAAAAATGACATCATACATCCGTAACTGCGGATCCAGGAACAATTTGCAGCATATCCAGGTACGTTGTCCCCATAAAGGTCTGTTAAGCAAAGAAAAAAGGGCCATAAATTGTACCCTTCTTAAGACCGAGCCACACATTGACTTTGGTAGAGTCCTATTGCCACTCAGTGCATTCATTTGGATCCCGTTTGCCCACATTCTGCAATTGTGTCTGTTGACAACACTGTTGACATGAAATGTCGCTTCATCAGTGAAAAGCACATGACTCATCTGTCTACAGCAGGTAACAGATCATGACACATGGGTGCTCATGCCACATAAATATAATCTTCCTCCTCTAGCTTTTGAACCACCTGGATATGATAGGCCTTCTATTTAAGAGTGTAGTGCTGGTACTTCCTCTCAAAGTGTCTCTGGACCTCATCATAGGTGTTGTCACTTAAAAAAGTGTAATTCTGTCTTCAGTAGTCAATCTCTGTGATGTATTCTCACTATACCTGTAACAGAAATAATTTAAATGTATGCTTTGTGGAAAAAGTATGGTGACTTTGTGGCCATTCTGTACATTTCTATTTTTTTTTCTGCCTATATCCATTAGTAACAAACCTTAATTATGGTTGTGCAAAGGTAGGTATACGTTCTTTCCGTATTATAACAGATAATTTGAGGTTATGATGGATAGATGCAAGTGTCACACATCAAGTTTCATTTTGTGGTATAAAGGCAACAAATAAAATTACACAAAAATTAAATAATTCAAAGAAAAGCTAAAGTACTATACAACCTACCTTGAAATGCAGTATTATAATTAAGTTGGCAAACATATGTTTAAGGAAAGCTTTATTGGTTATAAGTATCTCATAATGTTCAAGATGGTTTAATTCATTTGTAGAATAGGAATAACCAACTGCCTTTGAAACAGCTTTAATTAGTAACTCGTAATTAGTAAGATACAACACCAATCTTTGGTGGAATAAGGCCTGGCTGTTTTAAGATCTTCACTGAGTAAATGGATACTTTTATTTAAACCAATAAAACAAATAAGTCAGAACTTAACAAATTGTAATAAGTAAGAGACACCTCACTTATCTTTCTAAATTAAACAGGACTAGTTTTTCAAATCAATCATTTATATCTTCAGCCTGTTGACTGTTTCTTATTAAAGATAAAAAGATAATTGAAGTTTTAGTCAGTATTATTTATGATAATTTGATTATATTTGCTTGACTTCCAATAACTTCAGTTTTTTAGTTTTAAAACAGAACTTTTCCATCTTCATTTTTGGTGTCATTTTTGGAAACTACCATAGTTTCCTTTGAGATTTAGCTAGCTTATTATTCAAGATATTGAGGGTTAAAATAAAAATATTTTTATATATATTTATATAGTAGATATGAATCCTGGTACAGTGCAATGTAAAATGTGTGTGTATATATTGCATAATATAACAATCTGTTCATAGTATGAAAGCTTGGAACACTAGAGAACACATTAATATGGGATTGAGATAGTACTGTTTTTATCTAAATATAATTAAAGATTGATTAGTAATTCAATTGTCTTACAAATATTATTTTTACCCAAACAATTAAATATTAATAATTATTAAACACATAACATATACTAACTATATATTTGTCAAAAATATTGATGAAAATTTAATCAAATAAAAATTTGAACTTTACTAAAATTGCTAGTCATTCAAGTTTGATAAATAATTTTGCATAAATATATAACACAATCTCACTATATCAAATAATGTATTCCTAAAGATACCTAAGCTGTAATCTGAAAGGAAATAAATATCCACATTGCTTCTGTTTTGACAGCTTTTGCCACGTTACCATATTTAGGCAACAGTCTTGCAGACTGTGAAGGCACAGGTTTTAACAATATTATTATTATTAATTGAGTGTTTTGTTTAAAATTATGATCACATGTCAAATTAGTTGAAGATGTGTCTGAATTTCCTTGGTCAGATTTTTTGTCATGTTATGGTAAAAGAATTTAAGTTTGAAGAGTAGTGTATACCCAATGAATATTTAGAAGCTTTATGTCAATACATAGAATGTTTACTTTTTTGGAACACCACAGTGAAGCAAAACATAATTAAATTCAAGATGAGTCATATTTTAAAATAAGACTCATCTTGAATTTAATTAGAAGTTTGTTAATTTTCAGAATAATATTTACTTAAAAGCTTGAGGAAGTCTCGGGCACCTGAGAAAATCATTTTGAATATTTTGGTTTCAAACATCTAAGCGACCATAAAGCCAATGTAATATTTAATAGAATTTTCTATGTTTTAGAGAATTCTGTACTCTTTACACACTGTTGTTTATTTTTGTGTAGGTTTTACAAACTATTGTTAAAAATTCTAATTACAATTGCTAATTTTTCTACCTACTCCATGTTATTGCGATAAACATTTGTAGAATTACTTTCATTACACATTTGGTTGTAGATGCAAGAGAGGAGATTAAAAAGAAGTTGCTATATACTGACCTTGTAATTTTATATTCTCTCTAATCACTTAATTCTTATGAAATAATGGACAAATGCATACAATTTTGCTAACCTGAAAAAGTGGTTTCTCTCTTTTGTTTATAACTTTTTCTCCAACAGTACCAAAGTATAAAACAAATGTAACAAGTTTGCATAACTTTTTCAACTGTATCACCTTACCGTAAATGAAAATTTTTTAAAGAAAATTTTTGAAAACTAGGCCTGTAATTTACTTCTAGGCATACAGGTACATGAGACATTAACACTATGTTACTGAGGCTAAGAGGAGTTACAGCTATCTTTATTAGTTTATAGTTTGAAACATATAATGAAATTCTTTACTTTTGCACATCATCAAGGCATGGATTCTGAATTGTTTGGTAATTATTGCAGTGCCCCGCGGTCCAGCAGTAGCACGTGGTTCACAAGAAAGACCATCACAGATGACACCCACAGGTATGATAATACTGATGTGCTATTACTTATTTTGTGGTCATTCCAATATTTATAGGTAACATTGAGACATTAATTTGCTTCCTTGAATGGTATTCATTAAAGACAAGAATTCATTAACATTTCAGAGATTCAATTTTTTTAAACAAATTTGTATCCACGTGAATTTCTTTGATGAATTGTTGAGTTTGTGAAAGTTTATTGTCCACAATATCTGTAATTAGGGATTAGACACACAGTTAAATAATCTTAAATCAGGCAGGCAAGTTATTATGGGAAACTTAAATAGCAAGGTAGGATTCAAGGAATTAAATGAGGAGGTACCAACGGGGCCATATGGCTATGGAAGTAGAAAATAAGAGGAGAAAAATTAATACAATTTACTGTAAAAAGCAAATATGTTCTTTAAGAAAGTCAAACTAGCACACAGATATAGGCAGCTCCCAATAGAATGACAAAAAATTGACTTCATTCTAGTAGGCCAAAGGAAGGAATAATGGAGGTACTGAACACCTTACAGTGCAACACTGATTACAGGATGATAAGTTAAAAGATAAACTTCCAGAAGTAAAATGTCACTTCATCAAACTAAGGGGACTCACTCCAGCGCTATTAGACACAAAATCATACAAACGGAACTTATGAAGTACATCAATGAAGAGCTCAAATCAGAGGAAGATGATACTCAGGTTCTATACAAGTACACAGTATCACGCATTAACTCAAGCTAGTCAGGAAATTACAGGAAGCAAGGCCGCAGGGAAAAAGAAGGAACTATTATAAAGAAACTACAATACTTGGTAACCCACTTTACTTATCTGTTTTTTTTTATTTTTTATTGACTGTTTCCATGATGGTTACATCACATCCTTAGTCAGCAGATTTATCAACCTTTTGTTTGCTTTCGGAAGTTGATAGATAGTTCACTGTCTTGCTGCCATCTACTGGGGCCAAACTTATTGATCAAATCTATTGGTGGTATTTCAAAATTCATTACATGATTTTTATTTTGCAAAATAAATATTTTCTCCAAAACCATTAAATCTATCAGTCCATTCAAATGGTCTGTTTTAATCATTTAACTTCTGAATTTACTTGTACGAGGGCAGTTCATTAAAGAATGATCACAATTTTTTTTTGACAATGTACCTTTACTTATCCTCATAAATTTTGATGGTTCTTCTCAAAATAGTCTCCCCTGAATGTGACGCACTTGTCCCAGCGTTTCTGCCAGTCTTCAAAGACATGCTGGAAACCATTTTTTTTGCGAGATCCTTCAAAATCGCCTTCGTAGCCTTCATCTCTGCTTCTGATGATGGATATTGTCTCCCACGAAGGCGTTTCATCAAGTTAGGGAATAGAAAAAAATCACATGGGGCTAAACCCGGACTATAGGGTGGGTGAGAGATGCACTTCATGTTGATTCTTGCAAGATATTCAGCAACAACATTGGCAATATGTGGCCGCGCATTATCATGGTGCAGCATTCAGCCTACTTCATGGAAATGTGGTCTTTTGCGCCTGATATGGACTTGCAATGTTTTCAGGACATCCCTGTAGTATTGTCCAGTTACTGATGTGTGTGCGGGTACAACATGCTGATAAACCATTCCATGGATATCAAAGAATGAGATGACCATAACTTTCCCAGTTGAAGCAACCACTTTTGCTTTTTTGGGGGTTGGTGATGAAGGAGATTTCCACACTGAGCTTTTGTTTGCTCTCATGATTAAAAAGATGTAGCCAGGTTTCATCAGCAGTGATTGATTATATTTGAAAGAAACTCCGGATCTTCCTCTAACATCAACTTTAACTGCATGCAGACGTGCATGCGAATGTCCTTTTGTTCAGGAATCAACAGCTTGGAACCCATAGCGCACAAACACGTCTCATGTATAATGTTTCTGTCACCAACTTGTGGGTGGCACCCAATGAAATCTTCAGCATTTCAGAAAGTGATCTTAAAGTAATTTGTCGATCCTCTCTCACAATGGCAGCAGCAGTGTTTATGCTTTCTTCCATAAAAGCAGTAACTGGAGCACCGGGTCCACCTTCCTTTGAAATTAATCGTCTTCCCTGTTTAAACATTTTAAACCACCTTCGAGCTGTGCTGTAGGTAAGAACAGACTCTCCATAGGACTCCTGTAACATTGTATAGGCCTCAACTGAAGATTTGTTGAGAATTTCAAAGCCGCATATTGTTCCTTGTGTGTTACCTCCATTGCAGTGGTAGGCGATACTGAACATATCTGAACTTGCCTGGTTCTCACAGGCGGGAACCAGGAGTACCAACAATGAAACTAGTACGGCGTGTTTGTTTCACATTAAGCTAACAGAATATAATAAGATTGAATTTTAGTGAGAAAAAGTATGACCGTAAACAAAATTATGATCATCCTTTATTGAACAGCCCTCGTATTTCATGATTACCAAGTGTTGTAGTTTATTTATAATATTTATATTGCTTCACTGTCAGTAGCTCAGTCTTTTTACAAAAGAAGGGACTAACTGAAAAACTGAAAATGACAACAATCAATATAATGAAACAAAGAGAGAAACTGAAAGCAGTTAAAGACACAAGTTCGCAACTAAAGATTGAATATCCACAGGAACACCCAGTGGGAAATAAGGAGAGACTTATGGGAATGTAACTATAGCCAAATCAAAGAAGTAATGCCCGCCTCGATAGGGTAGATGGTAGCATATCTGCCTCACTTTCAAGAGGTCCTGAGTTCGAATCTCGGTCAGGGTGAATTACCTGGATAAGTTTTTTCTGCGGTTTTCCCTTATCCTGAAAGACGAATGTCAGGTAACTCTAAACTCCATGGACCCCGGATTCATTTGAGCATCATTTCACCCATTTCATTCATCATCCGATATGACTTAACATTGGAGGACGTAAATTTAAAAAAAGAAAAAAATTAAAAGAGGTGCAAAGAAAAAAGAATAAAGAAAATAAGGAAGCAGTCAATGAAAAGCACACAGTGGATGCTGGTAGTCAAAGATGAACCAGGACACAAACTGATCTCAAGAGAAGAGATTTCAAAAGAAGGTATCAAGTTATATAGCCAAATAATATGGCAGTAGAAGACAAAACACAATATCCACCATGAACGAACTCGCAGGACCCACAGAAGATATTCCAAACATTCTCCCAGGCAAAGTAAGAGTAGCCATACAGGATTATAAAAGGACAAATCTTCAGGCATTGAGAAGGTATGCAATGAGTACCTCAGATCGGGAGAGAAAGAATTAACACCAACAATTACAAAACTATTCAACAATATAGTTTTAGAAGACGAAATACCAGAAGATTAGGGACAAAGTTTGATTATATTATTACACAGAAAAGAAACCAGAAATAACATAAATAGCTATCAACCAATTAATCTGTCCTCAAGCCTCTACAAACTATTTACGAAGATACTGAGTAAAAGGCTAGAGAAAGTGCTTGATGACAACCACCAACAGAACAAGCAGGATTCAGGTCCAGTTACAATGCTAGCTAACAGAAAAGATGTAAGAGTATCAACAGCAAGTCTATATCGCCTTCATAATATAGTTTTGGATTTCATGGAACATGAAAGTGTGTTACAGGCTTTAAAGCAACAAGGAATTCCCATCAAATACATAAGATTATTAGATAAAATATTCCATACCAGCTTAGTAAAGTTAAGAACAGAAAGAGACAATATATGGTTAAAAAGAAAAAGGTGTGAAACCAGTAAATTCTTTATTATCAAAATTATTTACAAACATGCTGGAACATCAATTCAGGAAAATGAAATGGAAACTCAAACATGGAATAAAGTAGATGGTCAGCAACTGACACATCTCAGATTTGCAGATGATATTACTCTAATAGCAAGGTCAGCAAGGGTAGCAGTGAAATGTGCCTCACAATAAATCCCACAAAAGCAAAAGTATTGACTAATGGAACAGAACAGCCCATTCAAATCCATTAATTACCACTCGAGTATGTTCAGCAATATGTACACCTAGGAAAAAGCATTTCCCTAACTGAGAGCAGAGAGAGTGAAATCAAACAGAGAATAGTACTAGTGTGAAAAAAATTTTGGTCATTCAAATTCCTACTCACAGATAAGAGACTAAGAGTAAGTACAATAGCAGAAATCCTAGATAAATGTGTAATGCCAACATATCAAACATGGTCCTTGACAGAAAAGCTGAAAAACCAGCTACAGGTGTGTCAAAAGCAAATGGTGTGTAAAATACTAAACGTTTCACTAAGGGACAGAATTTGAAATCAAGAATTAAAAAGTAGAACAAAAATGTGTGATGTGGTAGAAAGGGCAGAAAGCCTAAAACGGAAGTGAGCTGGACACTATCAAGCACGGATCATCAGAAATGGACACATAGATCCACAACGTGGTACCCTAAGAGAAGGACAAAGAGAGGTGGAGCGCCAAAGAAAAAGATGAGCAGACTACTTCAGAACCAAAGCAGGAAGTGAATGGACAAGAGTGGCAAGAAACAGAAGTATGGAGACAGCTGGCATCAAGCAAGAATTAACAAGTATTGAGCAGGAGTAAAAGACAATAATAGTGAGTGCAGTATGTGAAAAGTACTTGGAGGATAAGTAGAGTGGAAATGATACAAGAGTGGAAAATAGGAATAGAGAGTTTATAACAAGAATAAGAGCTTCTAAGATCAACTTGGATAGTTGTTTTCACAAATGAATTGCAAGAGCTCAGTATCTTAACTAAACTGGTTGAACAATGAATATGCTTGATAATTTATCCAATTTTTCTATTTGTATTGCTGTATACTATATAATTATATTTTGTAGCTGAAAGTTCTGTAATTACAATTAAGATTACCAGATGGTGGAATAGATCCAGGGTTGCAAGGAGGAATAAAAGTATAGGGCTGTTGTTATGTCATACACATTGACAAGACACATAGCGTTTTACTCAACAGGTTTGACAACTAGTTTCTTAGCAATTTGCAGTCAAGAGTGCCATTATAGCTTGTAGATATATTTATTTGTTGTTAGAAAATAAATTTGTGTGTAGTGTTTTAAGATTCTTGTTTCATTTCTCATCAATGTTCTATAAAAAAACAGATGTTAATAAATGTTAGTAGATATTATTCGACCCTTTACCTTTTATACTTTACATAAACGACAAGTATCCTTCAGCAAATTTTAAAATTATACTCATAAGTTATGGGGATGACACCACTATGATGTCAATTGTGGAATTAGCTAGAATTACAACTGTTAATCGTCCAACTGTGAAAAGAAACATTTACCCTATAGCTCATAGAATTAACCTTCAGTCACTAACTATCAAGTATTGGATAAGATATACAATTGTTTCAAAGCCTTAAACCTCACTAATAACTCAGAAAAATGAATATATCAAATTTTAACTAAGAAATAAGATGGCTTGTCACATATTAATCTTAGGAATTGTCTCACAACACAAATTAGTAGGTGTACAGGCAGATAAATACTTATCATGAACTCATTATTTTGGTAACTTATGTAAAAAGTTAGTAAAACAAAGCATAGAGTTGTCTGAAAAATGCAATGTAATGAACCACGGATATCATCGAGATTTAACTGTATTGGAACACCACAGTGAAGCGAAATAATTATTAATTTATAGATGAGTCGTATTTATTACACAACTGCTTCACTTACAATCCTATTTTGAGGACATGTTTCGCAAATCATCGACTTGCATAAGAGCCGAAGATGCAAATGATGATTTGCGAAACATGTCCTCAAAATAGGTATGTAAGTGAAGCAGATGTGTAATAAATACGACTTATCTATAAATTAATAAACACGGATATAATGTTTTCCATCCAGTTGCTCTTAACCATTGATCTACCTTGGCAACATGCCAGCATGACACTAAATTCTTTACCTGACTCATATTTTCCTTGTACAACACTAGGAGATCTCATATACAATGAGTTAAATACCTTTTTGTGGTGACTTACTATATTGTAAGTACTCAAGTCCTAGGCTTCATACTTAAGACCACTGTTAGGTTAAATGATGAAAATTAATTGTAATTGGGGGAGTTTGCAAAAAAAAAAAAAAAAATAACACCATTGTTTTCAAAGCAGTACTTGTAGTCCAATTTACTCACACATCCATTATTGTATAGAAGTATAGAGTGGCTGTAGTAACACCCTCACACAGAGTTCTAGGAATCCTAAAACAATTTATCAGAACAGTGTTCAAAGTGGGAAGATGTGAAACCTATAAGAAAGTCTTCAAAACACTAAGAGTGTTTACTGTAATGTCTTTGTACATATAGAGTAATTTAAATGAATTTAATAAACCTAAAATAAATTGAAATACATGGTCATGACCAAGATGTAAACAGACTTGCATCACAATAGTCGTAATATAAAATCTATAAACAAAGATCCTTTCATAAATGTTTTCTGTATCCACAATCAAACTACCTATTGGAATAAAAAGTGAAGGAAACAGCATTAGGCCCCCCTTGGTAGCTTAGATGGTAGCATGTCTGCCTCACGTTCAAGAGGATCTGAGTTCGAATCTTGGTCAGAGTTAGTTACCTGGATAAGATCTTTTCTGGGGCTTTCCCTTATTCTCAAAGACGAATGTTGGGTAACTCTAAGCTCCATGGACCCTGGGCTCATTTGAGCATCATTTCAACCATTTCACTCACCATCCAATATGACTTGACGTTGGAGGATGTAAATTACAAAGTAGGATTGCAATATCCTGATATTTCATATATATATAGTCTTTACCACCAATAGAGCCGCATAAAAAATGCTCCAGACTGAGTGTGGATTAAGCAGTGACAGGAACAACGACCCATGCCTCACGCTGTCAGAGTTCGCAGGTATAGGTCACACGCCGTGCCGCGTGCTGTAGCTGTTGTAAACATACTTGCAAACTTCACAGTAGCTTACTAATATTAAGAATTTCTTTGGCTTATGAAATCGCAATAAAGAAGTTTTGCTTAATTATTGCTTATGAGTGTTTAACGTGTTCCAAAATTCCATTATAGCAGTCCATGATGGCAAATAAGCTGGTGGACATATGCAACTTATACTTTTTAGAGGGAAGTTAATGTTAGTGAGGTTGAGGATGGAAGCATTAAATGATAAACAGAACAGAAAACAACATCAAAGAATTGTAGATAAACTAACCAAAACTAAATGGCTTATACAATGAGACGATTATTTTATTTCATGGGTTTGATAATACTAAATAAAGCATTTATAACTGAAAAGGAAGCTGTTGATATTTACAGTAAGTGGTTGAAAGTATTGTACAGTTAAGATCATAACAAAATGCTCTGAAGTTAAACAAATAAATCTTATCAGTGATGTAACTAATTTTACAATTCATACTTTTAATGAAACTAAATTAATCATGCGTTCTCTTCAGCTCTTGCATCCATCAAAACCATATCCATTATTTCGGCATTCATATAATGCTCCATATTACTTGGATTTGCAATCTAAGTACTCGCAAAATCCTCCCTGCTAGGACAGAATGTGCCGTTTTACACTGAAGGGTAACTTTGCAACTGTCCGAGTAAATGTCGACTTTTGCACAAATAACTGCCCTTTGCCCCATTATTGAAAGGTAGGCTAGGGTCACTGATAAAAAGCAAGGAGTAATGCTTTTGTTTTCGTGGCTGGTGCATCCCAATAACAACTTTTGAGGTTCGCACACCAATGGTTCCTGCACTGCCTAAATCATGTAATATTTAATGCTGCATAAAATTATACCTAACAGAACTTTGAAGTTGTGACATCAAAATTCAGACTAGTTATAAACTACACAACAGCCATAATTGATCGGTGTCATTTTTTTTATTTTCTTGGTACCTGAAAATGCTTGGAAAAGTCTGTAGATCCTGTATAGTGATTCATTTTCTAAAGTAACTGTAACTTTTCAACTTTTATTTATTTGACACTGCTTGAAACTTTGTACTTGAATCTCTGGGCAATAAATTTGAAAGATATCATTTCAGTTGCCTCATAACACCATTTTAGGTGAAGCTGTACCACAACCTTATGTGCCTCCATCTGAGCAGCAAGTGCAAGAACCCAGAAAATACACTGGTGGTGCAATCCCCTCCAGATCTTTCAGAATGCTGCAAGCTATGACAGCTCCAGAAAACTGTGGTGAGTAATAATTCTTTATAGCACAATACAAAATTTATTATGCCTCTGTTAAGTGTTACACACCAAGTTTCCTTATTGTATTCATATATGTGAAACATTATCAAAATTTAAATTCTAATGAGAACAATACCACTGGCAGAAAAAAGCATGATGCTTAAGTAAATCCAGTTATATGTGTAAATGTATACCTTGAACTATGCAATGATGCACACATGCCATCTTTCAACCTCCTCTTTGGTGCCTTTTGCTGACTCTAAAACTAATTGAAATTTTTTTAAAGGTGAAATAAAGATTAAATATACTCTGTGCAAAATAAACTGATTGCAAATGATTTGGAAAGCAATAGATGATTTCTTGGAAGTAGCAATTTTGTCTGTTCTTATAGTGATTATAAGTAGTCTTGGAATGTTGTTATGAAAATTAAAGACAGCATTATACATATTAGCATGCATAAGATGTACAGTCTTAAGATGTATTGTATATGGTCAATAACATACCTATGTAAGTAAATGCATTGTGTTAATCATTACAGGACAAAATGTAAAAGTGGAAATGTGTTAATGGCTGAATGATAATCAACATAATATGTACAAGAGAGAATCAAAAACTAACTAGAGTGATTTTATTTGAATTGAAATCACTTACACCACTTCAAAATATTGTCTGTTTTGTGAAATATAACAATTTGAACAATCATGTTGCTATTTGGAATATACTCAAAACCATTTTCTTAAAAATCTGTTCAAGATACAGACCTGAAGGAAAAATAAATATTTTTATAATGTAATAAGTCTGCAAAAAAGTAAACAAACTAATGTGTTAGAGAAACACGCTTGCAAGGTTAATGTTGAATCAGTGGCAGCTTGTGAGTATTTTTCTTGGTTGGGTCAGATGTGAGGATGCTTGTAATGAAAGTGGAATGGTTTATACCTTTTAAAACAGGCCATCTTTAATTGCACTGCCAAGAACACTGCAGTAGCAGAAATGTGATGAAACATTATACATTTTTAAACATCAGTAGGTAACTAATAGTAAAGGATAAAATGGAACACATCAAGTGGCAGTGTTATTTTTACAAGAGCTAAGTACATCTATTCTTTAGGCGGCAAACATTTCAAAACATTTGTTTTTGAAGTTAGGGATTTCACCAATTTCCTCTCTGTGAATGGAATAAACAGCCAAGGAATTAAGCCTATCTTGGTACATAATGTTCCTAAGGAAAGACTTAATTCATTTTAATGTATTGAAACTTCTCTCTCCCTTGGCTGTTGAAACTCGAGTTGTTTGTACAATTTGCAGCATGTTGTGTACTTCAGAAAATGCTTTCTCAAAGGAGTGTTGTATGAAAAAACTGAGAGTTCACTGACTGAAGGAATATCTTTGAATGTATCAATAAATCACTGGCATTTCATTTTTTAACTTCTCATAGGAGATCATGGGATAGTAATTTGATGTAAATTTTCTCAGAGTCAGCAGGGAAATTTTCTCTGAATGCAATACATTTCTTTGGATCAATGATCCCAAAAGTATTGAATATATGAAACTGTTTCATTTGGTTGAACACTCTGACATGAATTTCTTTGGCATTTGATCTTAGGTTCACTTCTGTAATTCGTTCACTTTCTTGAGGGAGGAGCAAAGTTATCACCAACACGGTATCTTCTATTCTCACGAATTTCAGACACTGCTAAAATAAACACTTCTTACTAAACTAACTGTTACAAAAAATCCTTTGTTTTTTGCCTTCTTGTTGCATAAATGTAAAAGTATTTGGTTGATGTGCACCTAATCGTTTAACAAGTTTTTCTTCAATATTTAATGAATGAAAGAGATTTTTTAATAAATAATTCACTCTATTTTTTTTAAAGTTACATTACTTTTTGCACCAAACAATTAAAATTCCAACAACAACCACACGAATGCTAAACTTAATGTAATGGGCCGCAACCAGCTGGCCCCAAACTGTTGCTAAATACTATGTATGAATAGGAGAGTAGGGAAGCAAGATAGACATGTGATTGGCAAAATGTATAGAGAGGTGTGGAGTGACTGCAGGCCTGTATAATTTGACCCTTTGCGACAAGGAGACTGGCGAGGTTGTCGTGTATAACACTGTTGTTTTAAGGTTCGGTACCATTAAGAATCATAGTATAATACATTATTGTTTGCAATGATTATTACAATTGAAAAAAATATAAAATAATTTTTTCTTCAAATTAAAAAATGTCAGTAAGTTGTATGATATTATCAGTGGAGCCCAGCCCCTCTGGCCCTTAATGTCAATCTGTCCCTGTGTTAATAATGTTTGATTGTAGAATTTGTATTAAAATGTATTGCTTATTTTGAGCATTAAATATAGTAATAAAATTATAAAATAAAAGTATTTAGAAACAGTGGAGCTTCATCAATAAAGCCTTTTTGAACCATTTGTCAAACTATAAAAACACTTTAGCTCCACTTACATTTAAAGAACATGTTTCGAGGAACACGTGTCCTCATCATCAGCTGATGTTCGACTGGTTCTTCAGGTAACCGCCTCCCTCTCCTGGCGCTGTTCAACAAGTTGAATCACATCATCCACTATTGGTATTTCAAAGTTCATAGTTCTCTTTTTATTCTTAAAAATGTGTATATTTTCCCAAACTGTTAATTCCCAATACTTTTTTGCCACTACCAGTTCTTTATACTGGTTTCACCATATGTTATTCCAGGATTTTCAGGTCAATTCAATGAGTCCAACACTTCCGCACATTCAGAGATAGCAATATCCTCCAATTGCAACAGACGATTCTCCACACTCTGTTTTAGAAAGTCATAAAATCTGCTGGGCTCAAGACATCTTCTTGTTTCATTTTCCAATGTAATTCCTCTGAAGTTTAGCTCTTCTACTGCTTTGAGAGCTTTGCAGTAGTTAGGAACATTGCTCAGTTTCCTTTCTTTGAATACCCACAGTTTAATTTCTGATTTTCTGCTGGGCTGAATAAAGTGTGATGTCTCGTGACTGTAGCTCAAGACTTGGCTCTGATAACTCTTAAAGGGCATCGCACATTAAAGCTAAGTCAAGAATGAAACCAGTTTTAATGATGCACTTTAATTAACCATAATACTTGCCTCAGTTAGTTAACTCCTATTTTCATCATCTTTAGCAGCTGCGAAGTGTGCAACCAAAATTTTAAAGTTTTTCCACACTGCTGACACACCTTTAAAGCTCAGTGCTACACATATGGTGCCCAAGATTCTGCCTATTTTTAACATTTCAATTTCAAGGAGCTCTGCATGCTGTTAACTCCCGAACATTCTTCAGTGACTGGTGGTATGCTGTATATACATAGCTTGTCTAAGAAAGATCTGAAGTGATTCACATGTGATGGGAAGTGTCTTTTAATTACATCACCAACTGACAATTCAAGAAAAAAAAAGAACTTAAACAAAACACAGTGTGACAATATAAACATTAACAATAATTGTATATGACTTCCAAGTAAGGGTTTGCATTTTATGAAAATGTATTTTTTGATGATATGAATTTTGAAGGATATTAATAAACATGATTTATAAAATAGAAAAAAAAAATTAAAATTGTTTTCTTCAGAAAAACTAATACATTTTCAGAAGATTTTTCACATCATCTTTATAAACTATAGAATCACATGTTACTATTATAGGTGTGAGTACATAAGATGGGTTTGGCACGGCTCTCATGTCAAGTTCCATGATAAAATGTTGCGCAGCAGCTATCTTCTGGATGACACCTCCTCATTGGTTTCTTCACTACAAAATAACACATCTGTCATTTTGGAATTTTTAAGGTCTTCATTACCCACATTTAATAATTTCTGTTACTCAGAGTGTATTGCATGCCTTGCTTGCCGCATCATTTTATACAGCAGATGACAAACTTAATTTCTGAAGTTTTGGATCTACATTTGGTATTGTAAATACCTCCTTGTAACACATAAAGTATTGCCTTTTACATCAATAGCTGACATAAAGATTCTTGGATTTTATTGAAGTGTATTTAATTTAATTTGTTACTTTTTGATTCCTCTTTGTACAGTTGATGTTAAGAACAAAATAATCATGGTGCTTCTTTTGTGTAATTTAAAAATGTACAGTTCTATATTGCTGTCTTTTGTACCTTACAATAAATATGTTCAAAAAGAGTATGTTTATAGGAATATGTAAACTAAAAACAAAGGCCAGTGCTAGTAACATATAAATGCATTGTATTATTTGTAATTTATCTTGCAACAATATATTTCAATAAATATTTTCTAAGTTTTATTTGTAAATTAATTGTATTAATTATATTTCTATAGCAAACTAATGATTTATTTTTCCCACTTGAATGCTCCGGCAGATTGTAAAATATCCTCGGAACATTGAGAGAAATCCTTTCATGGAAGTGTTGAAAACAGTGTTGTTGTATAATCGACTCCTAATTAATTTAATTTAATTGAGAGAAATGTTTATTTTAATGTATAAAATGAAAACAAATATTTTAACTTGCTTTTTATGAACTTCTTTAATTATGTATTTGGTGGTCTTTATCACTGAGAACCCACTATTGTTGCAGGAAGGAAAGAAAGAAAAAGAAATAAATAAAAATAAGCACAAAAAGTAGTTTTGTTTACCTGCTGGATGCAATGAATTCATTTCTTTTTTACACCATCTTAAGAGTGGAACATAACACAAGGTCCAGGTTCCCAGTCTCTTATTTTATTTTAAATGCAATTGATTTCTTCCTTGCAATCCTCTTTGTATACCTACAAATTAGCTTATAATGGAACAGTCAGTGAACTAAGAATTGTCTGTGCAGTGTTTTTCCACTAGGCATGTGGGCAAATGCTTCCACATTGCTGATGTAACATGGTTACACTTCTGAGAGAGTTTTGCTCTGCTCTTGAAGTGCAGTATTGACTTAACAATTACATGGTATAATTCAGTCATTATGAGTTATTTATTATTTTGTCTTATACTTATTCACAAAGTATATTATGACTCAGTATGTTTTCTACTGCACAGCATGTATTCATTTATGATTCATATTGTACTTTCATTAAGTTAAGAAAACTAAGGTTAAGAAAACTAAAAGAGAGCATAGGATTCTTACCAGCATCAGTTATTGTTTGGAGACTTTCCCCCAAAAATCACTCAGATGTCTTTCACATTGGGGAGGAATTTCTTTTGACTTTGTGCAAAGGGTTACTAAATTGCTGAAGTTAAAACCATATCAAATAACTGTAGCACCTACTTTTCAACCAGGTGATCTGTGATTAGGTGCACATTTTGTGAGTGGAGTCTCAGTAGGGTAATATACAATGGTGAAATAAACTCATATTTAATATTTTTCATGGATGGAACTTGTTTCCACCTTTGCAGATATGTGTGTGCACATAATTATAATTGGAGCTCTGAGATGCCTAACATTGTTCATGAAGTAGGCATCCATGATAAAAGTTGTTGTACATGTGGTGTACCATGAATGGAGAGAGTTTTTTTTTTTTTTTTTTTTTGAGTCAACAGATCGCACTCACACAAGGGACATTATTTATTTATATTTTGAGCCTTGGCAACTCTGTATGTTGTAAATGTCATCTGACATTTCCAATGGAAAATTTGACATTGTTGACTATAATTTATTTCAGATATTTTGTCAATAGAGCGTCATTTGTTTGTTTACATTAACTTGAAAATTGTGTCTCAACAAAAACATGGAATTAACTCATGAAAACATTCGTGCAATGATTTATCATGACTTTTGATGTGGATTATCAAGACAAGAGTGCATTGATCAACTAACTTTCACATTTGGCGATGAAGTTCTATCCTTTGCCACTGTGAAATGCTGGTATAACAAATTTAATTGTGGCTGTTGTTTACTCAATGATAAAGTTCATGAAGGTTGTACAAAATCAGTTGTTGTGCCAGAAAATATTGATGCTGTGCAAAAACTAATAATGCAAGATAGTCATGTGAGATGTTGTGATATTGAGGCAACCCTAGACATTAGTTCCACCAGCATATATAAAATATTGCATGGTTATTTAGCCGTGAAAAAGGTTTGCCCTCATTGGATCCCACATAATTTGATGCTACCTCATGTTGATTGGTGTACAAAAATGCTCAAGAAATACAATGGCGGTATCTCAAAAGTCATATATAAGATTTTAATAAGAGATGGATCATGGATCTATGCGTATGAGGTGGAACGTAAACAGCAGTGGACTCTATGGGTGTTTCAAGATGAAGAAAATCCAACAAAAGTTGTTCGCACTCAAAGCACTTCGAAGCAAATGGTTGCTTGGTTTTTCAGCAAAACTGACCATGTGGCAACGGTGCCTTTAGAGTTACATAAAATGGTCAATGCTGAATATTATAGAACCATTTGCCAGAAGTCTTCGATGAAGTACGGAAAACCAACAAGAACCATAGGATCTTCAACAAGATAATGCGAGCACACACACACACACACACATCTCATCTAACAACAGAGTATTTTAAGGCTCAAAAAATCAAACTGATGACTCATCCGCCATGCAGTGCTGATTTGGTACCCAATGACTTCTTTTTGTTCTCGAACATCAAGAATAAATTATGTGGACAACGTTTTTTGTCAGTGGATGAAGCCATTGATGCCTTCAAAAACCATGTTTCAGAGGTGTCTCAAGAAGACTGAAATAAATACTTTTACAAATGGTTCAACCGGATGCAGAAGTGTATTGATCTTAAAAAAAGAATGTTTTGAAAAACAATAAAGTAGTTTTCAATCAGAAATTACTTTGTTTTAATTATTAGGCTCAAAATATAAATAGTGCCCCTCATACATACATGAATACAGTTCTGTTCTCATTTTTAAAAGAACTAACAGTAAGGAAGTGTGATTTTGGCTATTATCAAGACTCTGCAATAGTTTATACAGCCAATATTTTGATCGGAAAACTTGAAAATGTGTTTAGAACAGAATTATTAGTAGATATTTGAGGCCTTCTCGGTCCCCCAATCTAACTCTCACGATTTTTATCTCTGGGGTAATTTAAAAATAAAGTGTAGAAGACAAGCCCACACACCTTGAAGGAATTAAAACCAAATATCCACTAGGAAATTGTCAGCATTTCTCAATATTAACTATGGCAAGCGATGGATAATTTTCTAAAGAGGTGCCAAAAATATACGGACAACAAAGATGGTTGGTTTCAGCATCTTATCATAAAGTTGGTAAGTAAAGCCATTAAAAGTAGTTTTAAAATGGTTCCCCATCACATTCTAAGGTAGTAGCAGACAGTAATGAGCACTGATGACATGGACAGGAAAAACACAGTGCAGTCAGTTCTTACTCATTGCTCCTGGTATGGACAACAAAGATTTACAGGGAGAAGTTTACACACAGACTTAGTTGGTCTTTATCCTGAACCAATTAAATAAATGAAATGTTGAAAACCTAATGCACCTTGAATAGAACAAATACAAGTGTCGGCTGATAAGTCCTGGACCTCACATTAAAAAAAACTATTTACATTTTTTTTCTTTGTTTCTCAATGTAATCTCCAGAAAGGCTAATACATTTGACATATCAGTATTCTAATTTAATTAAATCATCTCTGTAGTGTGATTTATCATGGTCCTCAAAATAGCTGTTTACCGCACCAATGACCTCCTCGTTGCTGTTAAATCTTCGTCCTCCAAGAAATTTTTTGAGGTTCAGGAACAGGTGATAATCACTGGGTGCTAGAATTGGCGAATAGGATGGATGTTCAATCAATTCAAACTTTAATACACACATTTTTCCCATTGAAATTACTGAACGATGGCCCGGAGTATTGTTGTGAAGAAACAAGATTGTTTTCATTGCAAAATGAGGTGCTTTTTCTTTTTACCTCACCACTCAAACATTGCAGTAAGCTTGCATACTAGTCACCAGTGACACTTTTACCGTTTTCCAAGTAATCAATAAAAATAATTCCCTGTGCATCCCAGATAACACTTTCCAAACCTTGTTAGCTGACAAAATTGACTTTGCCTTTTTTGGAGTTGGTTCACCTGGCACAATCCACTGTTTTGACTGTGATTTACTTTATGGGGTGTAGTTTCATCCATGTAGTATCCAAGTTTTATCCATGGTAATAAGCCAGCTCAAAAATTCACTGGGATTTTTACGATTGTGCTCAAAATTCTTAAAAGAAACTGTTTTTCTTTGCAACTTTTGATCAGGTGCCAACAAATGTGGCACCCATCTTGCACAGACCTTGTGAAAGCCCAACATGACTTAAAATATTATCTGCACGTTCTTTTGATATTTTTACAGCCTCTGCTGTCTCAAACAAATTTAATCTGTGGTCTTCCAGTACTAAACAATAAATTTTTTAAATGATATCAGGAGTTGTGACTTCCACAGGACATCCAGAGCGAGGCTCATCACTATTGCTCGTACGTCCCATTTTAATCTCTCCAACCCACCTTTTAATCATTGCATATGAAGGGGCAGAGTCTTTCAATGTACTGTCCATTTCGTTCTTGATTTCTTTAGGCGTTAAGCCTTTCAAATGGAAGTATATAATTACTGCTTGTTTTTTCAAATATTCCATTTTCGTGGAACCTCTACATTTGTCCTGTTTAAAATGCTGCCATTCAAAAACTAAACAAGATATTTACCTGTAACTATGAATACAAGTTAGTCTAGAGTTAAAGTATATAATGCTATCCATCAAACTGGCCCAGTGACGCCATCTCTATGTAAGGCCTGAAACTTATCAGCTGATCCTCGTACATGAGTTAACTTCTACAAATTAAAAACTATACATTATTATTACTTCACAGTGTAAATTCCAATTTGAATTTTTAAATTAACTTTTATAACTTCTACTCCATTTATCCAATGCATGCCCACATCATTAACCATATACCAAATTCAGGTAGAGTGCAGGCTCACTCTCTTGGATGTAAACTTGGATGATGATATTTATGCGCTCTGCCAGACATTTTCATTACAATTTCCTCTGATTGTTTTCCACTGTGTACCAATAAATTGATTTTATTAGAATCCAAAAATGTGCAACTACTGCCAATAAACTATTTTCTTGTGAGATGTTGCTAAAATTGTCTTGCATGTGATGCCAATGTATTTTTGGTTTATAGCCAGTTATTTTTTTGCTAGTATATTTCCCAGTGACTGCATCAGAGTTTTAAAAAGTATGCATAAAATATTCAAAATGTGATGAACAGTGAAGGATTCAGGAAAATGGGCTTATAAGGTTACATTATTTAACTTTTCATTCAATATTCTTTTGTGGCTTTTTTGTGTCCAAAATATGCAACCTTGAAAGCCCTTCTTAACATTGTACTAGCATTTGCTTTGGGTTAATGAAACATTCATGTTCTCCTTATCTAAAACATTTTGATAAATCAATGTAAAATTGAATCACTTTGAGCTATGGTTACAGAAAGAAAAGGTCTGCTATGAACACTTACAATACAGGCAATATTGAAAAACATATTTTAAATTTTAAACTTTTTAAGTATAAATAAATATTCAACCAGCGAAGTCATATGGAGAGAAAGGAGCTGCAGTGTGTAAGAAGGTATAAGGCATAATGTTAACATTAAAATACCATTATTTCTTATCCTCTTTAAGTGTTAACTTCTATCTACAGATAAGATGAACACAGCCTAAATTTTACTTCTGCCAAATAAGTGTATTTCTGTCATACTGTTATTTGTATTTTTTTAAATCAAAATATTTAGTTTGAAAAGTGTTCACTTATTTCTTTTGTTTAAATATTGGATTTTTTTTTTACATAATTTGAAGGTTTTATACAAAAATTACACATCAAAGGGCTTTATTGCATTCAGAGTGACTTTGTGAGGATTCTTTTTTATTACATAATAGTAGCTATGCTGTTTATGCAAGAAACATTCATAAGCAAGCAACTAAAATAGATTCAGAAGCAATGATAAAGAAGAAGTGAACTCAATAAGTGTACTCAAATGAAACGCTAGACCACCAAAGGTTTTGCTACACATTCTTCAATTTCATCTTCCTTATTCTCTATGAACTACAAACATTTAGAAAACAATCCTTAAAAAGTGAACTTGGTTAAGTGTTAAATTTAAAGACAGTGTAGTTATTTTGTTTAAAAGAAGTAAATGTAGGAGAAGCAAACAAAAAACATTTAATAAATGAATGAAAAGTTGCTTTTCACATTTAAATTTTTAAGGTTTACCTGAGATTAAACATTCTTACATGAACTTTGCTAATTCATTATTTTTATTTAATGTATTTTTGTATAGCTATAGTATTTAATCAGTTGTTCAGAGAATATGTTAAATTTTCGTCATTCATTTACAAGAAATTTTGTCCGTTTTTAAAAACAATTGGATATTTTTTCTGTAAGAAGTATGGTTTTAAAGCACTACCTATATAAAATATGGTTTATAAGTTTTCTGAATGCCACTTTTAAACTTGTATTCTGGAGGTATATAAATATATCATTTTTATATTATATTTTATTAGCAAATATATAGTTGTGCTTTTTTAAAGCAAGTATTTAGATTAGAATTTTAAATTGTCTCATTTTTAGTTAAGCTTCCAATTTTTTCGTCACTAAATTCATCAATATAAAAGTACATTTAACTTGTATGTTCTGATTTAATTTGAAAGGGAATGAGACTTTGTTTACTTGAGTTAACATGAAGGTCATGTTTCAGGAATTGTCGCCCCATCATCACCTATGGTTGATCATTTGCTTATAGACACTCACCCCAGTAGACAGTAGACAACTTTTTTAAATATATTGTAAAGAATAAATCCAGAAAATCATGTTAGTGTTATCATATTTACTCTTTTTTTCCAAAGAAAAATGAAAGGGGTTTTACTGCATTTAAAGCTTCTCATTTTAATTTCTGAAGCATTTATGTATTTTAACCATATATTTATATGGTATCTTATAAACCAGGTGAAGAACAATAAGGTGTAAAAGTGTTCAATATGATGTGGATAACTGGGCAAGAGCACTGATGAACCATATTTCTTACAGATTCCAACTTAAGTTAATACCTCCATTGTCTATGTGCTTAATATTGTTTGTTGTAGCACCCATTTTGTCTTCAGATGGACGTGAAAATCCTACCCCTATCTCTCACCAAGGCTATGACGATTGGAGTAATTATGAACCAGGTTATTGGGGTCCTGAAGCTTGGTGGGCCTATTACCCTTCCCCTCCTGTTGAAATGTCAGAAAATGGAGAGCAACATTACTGGGATCCGTACTCAATGTACGCCTACATGGCTGAAGTTAATGCAGCATATGGATATCCTCCCATGCCATATCCTTATCATATTCCCCCACCAAGACCACCCATGAGGTATCAACAAGGTGGAAGCAGTGACTCTGAAGAATGTTCTGGTTATTCATCCACAGATGAAATGGCTTATTATGGAGCCCAGTTTGCCCGAGGAATGATTCCTATGATGACTGAATACCAGAGACCTCCATACTCTGTCCCTCCTACGCCAGTGGTGCCAAACACAGCTCCCACTCCGATACCTCACAATGAACAAATGGATGAAAATAAACCACAGCTTTCATCTGAAAAACCAGAGCAGAGAAAAACAAATGATGAGGTAGCAGATATTTCTCGACAACCTAGCTCTGTAGATCTTGATGCTTATGAAACAGCTGAGTCTAACAAAGCCTCAGATGAGGACGAAACTAGCTCAGATTCTGACACAGAAGTTGAAGAAGAAGAAGAAAGCAGTTCAAAAAGAAAAGTTGCTTCATCTTCTTCAGGGCATTTGCAAGCAATACGCTCTGTATCAGATATTAATGTTTATAAAGATGTATCTGGTTCAGATATACCAGATTCTGAGACCAATGAAGATGAAACAGAACATGAAGAAGAAAGTTATGAAGATGAGGATGATGAAGATGAGGATGATGATGACGAAGGAGAAGAGGGTGATAAAGTTTACCATGAAAATAATGAATGTATTCCTCACCAGCTGAGTGTCATTTATGAGGAAAGTGAACAAAGTGATGCTGAAAGTGTGAGACGACATGCTTATTCAGCAAAAAGTGCAGCCACAAAGACAAGCAGCAGTTTAACTGTAAGTGATGATGGTGACAGTTCAACTACTCTGGACAATGGGGAAGAAGAAAGTGATGGTGATTATGATGCAATAGACAATGAATCATCTACTGTAACAGTTCGGTTACCTCTCAAATTGAAATTCAGTAGGTCTGAAAATGATGAAGAGGTCACAACAGTGATTGTTGGAGATAGTCAGGTGAAGAAACAAGATGATGTTAATGTTACAGATGTTTCAGATGCATCAAATGGTCCAGTGGTGGAGCAACCTGAAGCAGAGGAAATTAAAGAAACTAAAGATAGTAAGAAAACTAAAACTGAAAGTATTTGTGATGATACTGCTGATACTGATGTATCAGTTACTCTTTGTTTTACTTCAAAATCCAATCAAGCAAAAAGAGTAGAACAATGGAGAAAAGATTCTAGTAAGTTTATAAAAGACAGTAGTTCTGCCACAACACTCCCAAAGGCTGTCAGTAAGAGTGTCCCAAATTCAGAAAATAAACAACCTTGTGATACACCCCAACCTACAGAGGAAGGTGACAGTTATGAAACTGCAGAATCTGATTCAGATGTCTCCATATGTCTATCCTTACCTCTTAAAAAGCGAACTCAAAGAGGTTCTGGTAGTTCAACCCCAGGATTTGAAAACATTAGCAGTATATCAGAAGAAGATGATGAGGAAGATGGTAAAGCCTCTAGTCATTGTGAAGATGATTCAAGTAGTACAACCAGCATTCAAACAGTTCGCTTGGCTACAGCTTCCCAAAGTCAGTCAAGCGGGACTGATGAGGCTGAAGATTTACAAACACACAAAAAGGATGTGACAAAACCTGCAAAAACTGTCAACGAAAATGTACTGAAAGAAGAGAGTGAAGAAAGTGAGAGTGAAGATGATGATAGTGATGACAGTTCTGACAGCAGTTGTGTCAGTAGCAAAGAAGTAGTTGATGAAAAAGTATCACAGGGAAGTGAAACAAAAGCAAGCAACAAAAGTAATGAGGAGCAAGATCTCATTCAGAAGATTTATGACATGTGCACTGAATCTGATAAGAATATGAAAGATGACAACAAAGTCAAAAGAAAGCAAGATGCTGCTGGTAAAAAAGAAAAAGAGGAGGAGAGTGAGGAGGATGATTCTGGTGTGACTTCAGATATGAGTCGACAAATATCAGATGCTGATACGGAATCAGAGGCTGGCAAAAATGAAACAATTCACTTAACACAGTGTCAGAGGGCATCAACACATTCTCGCCTTTTCAAACTGCTTCAGGATGAATGCAGTAAAAGTGATGATGAGGATGATGAAGATGAAAATGAAGATAATGAAGAGAACAAAGTACCACAGTCAGATGATAGTGCTAAGAAAACTAAGGCTAGACGTGAGCATTTAACACTACCTCTTCAGAATAACAATGGCTCTGATCCTGATAGTTTATCATCGTCATCTGGGGTGACATCACCTGCCTCACCCACTGTTACAGATCGTTTGGTGAAAGAGCTTGTACAAAGTCTATTGCAACGAAAGAAAGGTCGTAGATTAAAAAAGCTTCCTCTTGCAAAGCTTCATGCAGCTGCTCTCCGAATCCTGCAAGAAGATATGGATCCTTATGATACAGGAAGCTCTGCTGGTTCAGAAGACAGTAATAATATATACCTCTCACCAGTTCATAAACAAGGCTCGAAAAATACTTTGCATCATTCCAATGTTCCCAACACTGCCAACAATACTGCCAATTACCCTGTACCATCACAGCCAGTGATGTATGGGCCCAATTACTATGATTATTGTGATTATTATAATTCCTGGGCACATGCTGCCGCATATTATGGACCTGAAGCTTACAATGCATTTGATTATAATATCATGCCTTCAAGAGCATTCAAACTTCTGCAAGAGCATGCTCAACCAGGAGGATTCAGTTCAGGAGTCATTAATGGTTTATGGGCTAAATGCCCACGCATACCTAGCTCGAAGAATGTGCCAAGTAATGGAGAAAGCTCTAATAAGACTGAGTCATGTCCCACTCCCGCTCCTATATCCCCTCCTAAAGAACCAGTCCAGGGTCGAGCCACGTGATGAGTGAGAGAGGGGGCACCACGTCATGCACTGAGCGAGATTGAGGGTGAACACGCACGTTCCTCTCACACATGATGTTTTTGAAAGACATATGAGATGTCTGTAGATGATCAAACTAAGGAGGTATAATCCCCTGCTGCTACTACTGTTGTTCTGTTTTTGATTATTCAGCGTTTTGTGATTGGAATTTGACTAGCTAATCTATTTGATCCAGATGGTAGTTCTTCATTTATATTGGTTCTACCTTTTAATTACTATCACTGTTGTCATTTTATTTTGCACATTGCATAGTATTATATAAAAACAAAACTAAACATATCAGTAAATAATGTCTCTATGGAGTAAACTCCACCTTTATGAAAACTGAGAAATCAAGACATTAACTACTTAGTACCTATACATATTTAAAGTTGTTTAATGTATATAAGAACATGTCTGCGCTCAAAACTTATGATAAATTTTACAGATGACTGTTGAGATGTGTAATGAATTGCTCAGTATTAGTGCGGAAATACTGTGGGAATGGAGAAAATGAAATTGGACATTTTTATTCATGCCTTCAAGCTGCAGCTGAGCATATAACAAACAGAAGTGGATCTTTATTTGTGCATATTTAATAAAATAATCTAATTAACCTCCTAAAAAGTCATCAAACTTTTTTTCATGTCTGACAATGTGACTGACCATTTTACAGACTGCTATGTAAAGGTGCAGTTTGCTTCAAAGAGATTTTTTTGAGAAAAGAAGAAAGAATTTTTGTCTTTTTTTGGCTAACATGTCTTGAATTTATGTTTTTATGCTCTAGTAATCCACTGTGCAATGATTTAACACTATTAAGAAGAAGCATGAATAACTTGCATTTTAAAAGATGTGCAAGGTGTACTTAGGATGTTAGAAATTCATGTCTGTTGTAATTATATGGCAATTTCCAAAAATACAGAAATATTGCTTAGATTAGAAATGTTAAAAGTCTTGATGATAATTATTTATAGTGTCACAGAATATCTATGTTACCAGAAGATTGGATACCACAGTGCAGGTGTGATGTAACAATATCTTAATGTTTTAGGCATTACTATTTTTGAAAATGTAAGTACACCCTGAACTTCTGTTCTCTGCCCATATTTTTGTGTGTCTGTACAATATAGATACTAGTAATAATAATACATTATAATATAAACAAGTTGCTTGTGCATGGAATGATTATGTATTGTGTGAATTTATTTTTTAAAATAATGCTGAACTGCTTCACATTTCTAGAGCATTAGTTACTATGGTTAATGCACTGAATTTTTAAACTTTTTGTTCATCTGATATATGTCCAATTTCATTCTTACTCCTTCCTCTTAATTGAAAGCTGTGTGTATTTACTATTTTTGTTACTTTTTTATATTAATTGAAATTGAAATGTATATTATTTAAAGTGAAGTCTAATCATATTTAATTTTTTGTAGCAGCCTTAAAATGCTGAAATAACACACAAAGTATTTTGTGCTATTTCATATAGAATTAATAATAAAAGGATGTAACTCTGTACAAAAGATGACAGAATCCAAATTTACATACTTAGAGACAGAGAATATATAATCATTTAAATTTTAAACAAATAACCATGAAATTCAACTGTGTATGTAAAAGCATACATTCAGTATTTGATAAGTTATGCTTTACAAGCTTTGTAAGTGAATTTCTTATTATGTACAACATTTTATTCTACCATAGGTTGCATCGCCATTTGTAGAATAATTCCTCATGGGATGAAGTTCCCAGTCGAGATGAAAAAGTTTGTGATGATTTTTAAATTTCAAGATAAAGAAATTTTGATTGTTAGTAATGTTTGAAACTGAATATATTTATACGTTGGAGTAAGTTTATGATTCTAAAATTATTTTCATTGTACAAATTTTGCCTCGTCTAGATTTATCAGAAATAGAAGTTTTATTTTCCCAAAGGTGGCCTCAAATTAAGATGATGAAGCTTGGCGTAATTTAAGAAATAACTATTATTTCAGTTCTTCTTTCCCCTGTAGTTTATATTTATAAAATAGATATACAATATTCACACTTTTACATAGAACGTCAGTGTAGCTTATTAAGATATAATAATTATTTAATAATTTCTTACAAGCACATGAAACATATGCCTTATCACTTTGGCATCTCATATGAAGAAGAACAAGATCATTGATTTGCATTGTCAATGACAAACACCTCTATACATAGATAGAATCAACATAAAAAATTTAATGTCATGGCTGGGATTTGAACCACGGATCTCCTGGTTTCCGTTCAGTCACTCTAAACCATTGAGCTACCATGGCCAACATGCCATACTAACATTAAATTCTCCATTTGACTCATATATTTCCCCGGTAAACCACTAGGGGCTCTCGGATCCGAGATACACCGTTTGTGGCGGCTTACTATCATAAGTACTTAAATCCCAGGCTTCATCATTTAACTCTTATTATTTTAGTTAATTGAGGGAAATTAATCATTTTTTTACACTAGTCATATATAGGCTAAGATCTTTAATAGATAGAGTCAACATGAAAAACAATGCCATGGCCGGGATTTGAACCACGGGGTGCATCTCGGATCTAAGAGCCCCTAGTGGTTTACCAGGCAAATATATGAGTCAAATGGAGAATTTAATGTCAGGACGGCACATTGGCCATGGTAGCTCAATGGGTTAGAGCGACTGGACAGAAACCAGGAGATCCGTTGTTCAAACCCCAGCCATGATATTGAATTTTTCATGTTGACTCTATTAAAGATGTTAGCCTATATATGGCTAGTGTAAAGAAATGATTAATTTCCATCAATTAACTAAAACCTCCATACATATTTATTATTCATAACCTACACTATCACATGCATTTCTTTCACTCACTGATTAATCTCGTTCACATCACAAACACTTCCAACAGCTTATAATGGTTTCTTCTAAAACACTTTTAACATAAATTTAGAATAATAAATGACAAAACAATAATAATGTTTTGGGATTTAAATAAAAATCAACTGCTTCACCTTGAAATTATCATTCACTTCGTACTGTAAAAGCATGCTTTCTTAGCAAAGCATTAATAGTTCTGGGCTTTTCCCTCTATGCAACATACTGCCTTCATTGGTAAAAATGGGGTTCTATCAATATGGTATTTTTTTCAAAATAGTTTTCTTACTACTAAAAATAGCTTTTATAGCATATAGAGGATCTGCCAAAAATGGTTCAAAGAATTAACACCATTTATGAATTATTTGTTTTATATTTCAATGCTTATCACACATAATGGAACGAGTGGTTGTCAGTCAATGTTTCAATGGAGATCGCTGCAAACGCTGCTGTAATTTCCTGACAGAGGTCCTCCAGAGTGCTCAGCTTATGTTGGTAGACTTGATCTTTCACAGCTCCCCACAATTAGTCCTGAGAGATTAGATTTGGCAACCATGGGGGAAACTCAATAGTTCCCCTTTGTCCAATCCAATGACATTGCAGACTGTCATCTAGGAAGGTTTATAGAGCTCAATGGTAATGGAGTGGCACCCTGGCCTGTTGACAGAAGACTTTGTCATCCCCATAGAGCACATGTACACCTGGTAAAATTAAAGTACATAACTTTTCCAGGTACGCTTCTCCAGTGACAGTAGTATAAACAAATGGATCCCGCTAAACCCCTAGATGATTCCACACCACGCATGCACACCTCATAAATTAGCCATCTAAACCACATGAACATAGATTTACTGATGCCCAGCAGATGCAATTATGCCAGTTCACTGTTCCATTCAGTTTAAATCAGGCCTCATCTAACCACTCTACCTTTTATCACAAACTTTTCATTTTGAGTTACCATTTGCTGATACTAATCACAAAATTGCATTTGACCATCAGTAACATCTTCATTGATCACAGGCAATAATCTTGGGATGTACACCAATGTACACATGCATGTTACATATCAGACTTCTATAGAGAAGTAACAAACTTTTCCAACATATGAGCTGATGAAGTAGGATTTGTAGCCATACATAGTCTTCCCATTCTTTCTTTGAGAATATCATTAATTGTTCAATGTGCCTCAGACATGTCATTAACGTGTTTCTCTGTAAAGTGGGTTGGGTTGTCTGAAATACTCACCTTCAACAGCATCATCAAATCTGATAAACCACTTCAGAATGCATTTTTGCTGTTCGAAAGTCAAGTTTTTTTTTTTTTTTTTTTTTTTTTTTTTTTTTTTTTTTTAATTTACATCCTCCAAAATCAAGTCATATAGGACAATGAATGAAATGGGTGAAATGATGCTCAAAATGAGCCTAGGCTCCATAGAGCTTAGAGTTACCCAGCATTCGTCTTTGAGGATAAGGGAAAACACCGGAAAAACCCTTATCCAAATAACTTACCCTGACTGAGATTCAAACTCAGGACCTCTTGAATGTGAGGCAGGCATGTTACCATCTACGCTACCGAGGCAGGATATGTCAAGGGTGTTCTAGCCATTTTATTTTCTCACTGTCTTCAAAGTAAATACAGAATTATCATGGTGAAAATACCAGCATCTGCAAGTGAAAGATCATACTACAATATACTTGTATTTCAGATCAATTGACAATATCAGTATCCTCATACAGCCAACAAAGAGAGTACATTTTTTTGGTGAATCCCTATTTGATTTGCATGCTGTCAGGAATCTGAACCAAGCCAATGCAATTCTGCATTGACAGCTCTGTTAAAGACAGAGCATAAGGAAACCAGTGTGGTTCTCCAATACTAGAGTGATTGTATGTATCTTTTGCAACATGATAATGATGATGCACATTCATCCTGTGAATTTCATTTTGTCATACACAATATTTTGATTCCAAGAAAAATATATAATTATTGAAAGGGTAGAGCCAGACTGAAAAATTCAATGCTATAGCCGGGATTTGAACCATGGATCTTCTGGTTTCCATCCAGCCGCTCTAACCATTTGAGCTACTATGGCCAACGTGCCAACATGACATTAAATTCTCCAACTGACTCGTATTTCTCCCGGTAAACCACTTAGGAGTTCTCATAAACACATTAGACAACTACCTTAATGGCGACTTACTATGCTTTAAGTACTTTAAGGCCTGGGCTTTATAGTTCGGACCACTATTAGGTACACTTAATGGAAATTAATTGTTCTTTCACACTAGCCATGTGTAGGACACACAGTCTGGCTCTACCCTTTCATAGTGCGTCCTACACACGGCCAGTGTGAAAGAACAATTAATTTCCATTAATTGTACTTAATAGTGGTCCGAACTATAAAGCCCGGGCCTTAAAATAATTACAGCATAGTAAGTCGCCATTAAGGTAGTTGTCTCATGTGTTTATGAGAACTCCTAAGTGGTTTACCGGGAGAAATACGAGTTAGTTGGAGAATTTAATGTCATGTTGGCACGTTGGCCATAGTAGCTCAAATGGTTAGGACGGCTGGATGGAAACCAGAAGATCCATGGTTCAAATCCCGGCTATGGCATTGAATTTTTCAGTCTGACTCTACCCTTTCATAGTGCCTCCTACACACGGCTAGTGTGAAAGAACAATTAATTTCTAATAATTATTGTTATATCTGACGAAAATTTGTATATACTGCACATCATATATTATTCATAGCTACGAATAATCTTATCTTTGGAAATTTTTGCACCCCTTTTCTTGTCTCCCCCACCCCCATTAAACTGAACGGTTGTTTAGGACAGTGAATGAAGTGCATGAAATGATGCTCAAATGAGCTTTATTAATAGACTTTTTATTCAAAATTTGTCTTCTCAGGATAAGAAAAATTCCTGGAAAGAAACCCTATTCAGGTAACACAACCTCAGCAAGATTGGAACTTGGAACCCCTTGAGTGTGAGGCAGACATGCTTATGATATTTAAAAATAATATATATAATGGTATCTCAACATCAGCCTTTTTATTTTGTATTTCTTTAACACTTAGAATCTGGCAACTTTGATTTGAGAAACAACCGATGGTGTTATGACACACTGAAATTTAGATTTTTAAGTGTTGGTTTAATTAATTTTTACAATGAAATTCAACTCCTACATTTATACTTCCAGTGTCTGCAGAGGGGAGGGAACTATAGTTAAAAAAATTTCCAAATTCCAGTAATAAAATATCAATGATGGAAACTGAAAAGGGAGACATATGTTGGTACAGTGGACAATGAGCAAACGGAGGCAATAGCATGGATTAGGAAACATCCCATTCTTTTTGTTGTGATAATGGATCTCTATACCTTCAAATCTCTTTCTTATTGTTTTCCAAACTTTATTATGATTATTTCCTCCGTCCTCCAGTATTCCCACTTCCCATTCATTGTTGTTTTGGATGCTATTCGTCCATTCACATTCCCTGAAACCGTTTTCCTGACACTCTACACATTGCCTTAACAAATTATTTTTATATATAAGTTTACAGGATCCTGACCAAAATTTCAGAGCTCTTTTTATAATCATACCCTTCCTTGACACTCTTCCATCACCATCTGTGCTACTTCTCTTGGCACCACACTTGGAAGACTAACACTTCCCTATAAACTTCCTATGGACTATAACAGTGGGTTCCTTCCCCCTCCCCCCACTCAATATCCATATTTATATACCATTTTTTGGTTCCACTACCATATAATAGATTGTATCCAAACATTTGACCTCAATATTTGTCGCTCTGTACTTGTAACTTCTTATTGCTGACATGGCTCCATTTCCTTTGGCCAAAGCTAGCTTCTTTTGTTTTTCTTACTACTCACCCTCATCTATTTTTACTTCGAATAAATACATTCTTATACTATATATTCCTTGTTCCCCTTCTCTAATTTTTCATATTTGCTCAAATTTGGCCCTTTTCTTAAATACCACTATTTGTGTTTTCTCCTAATTTACAGCCAAATTCCGTTCATTACAATATTTATCTACTTCCTGTAGTGTTTGCTTCAGACTGTTTACTGTAATTGATCCTACTACCAGATCATAAGTGAACAGTAGCCTAGGAATTGAAGTACTACATATTACAGGCATACGGCTGTTTTTTTGCTTATCCCTAATAAAATTTGTTGATAAATGTATTAAATAGTATAGGGCTTAATTTACATCCTTGCTTTAACCCTTTGCCTTGTGCTATTTCCCAAGATACTACTCTTTCCCCTACCCTGTTCTACTCGTACAGCGCCATCAGAGTTTTACCATGTGTTGACTCAATCCTTTAGATAATAATGTGTGCCATATCAGTTGTAGCTCCACCTTATCATAAGCTTTCTCTAGGTCTGTAAATGCCATGTATAGCTCTTCCTTTTTTTCTTTAAGATACTTAGCCACTAATGTTTTATTATAAATCTATTATCAACAGTTCTACACCTCCATCTAAAACCCATTTGGAATTTGGACAATATATTATTTTCTTCCAATTCTGTATTGTGTTGGCCAAAATTCCAGTGAAGTTTTTTCCTACATTAAATAGCAGTGCTATCCCATGATAACCATTTGAATCAGATGTACTGCATTTCCCTTTATGAGTAATATATAAAACATCTCATTTAATTTAGGCAAACTTCTGTTTTAGAGTAAGTACACAAAAATTAAAAGCCCCTAAAGCTTGTACTGTATTCTTAGATGTAAATTTGCTATAGACAAATACAAATTCCTCTCACATTACTTTATTCTTTTGCCAATCCATTCTTTCTGTAATTTATGCACATGCAGATTTCAGTCAATAAATTCTTCAGCATTTTCCCTCATTTTGTTGTAAGTTTGCACACGTCCTTGACAAATGAAGTATCCAATGTCATGTGTTTATGGTAAATATAGTTATGATTTGGTTCTAAGCACTTTCTCTGTGCTACATCATGGTACTGTGTACCATGGAAGGCACTAGGGTTTGATCCCACCCATGAGGTGGGGTTCCGGGTATAAGCCCAGTAGGTCGGCCATGGGAATCAAACCTGGTACTTCTGAATGTGGGCTACAGATGAAACTGCCTGATCCATCCTGCTTGGTTCCTAGCACTAACATTTTTAAAAATCTGTTTTTCTATAAATACTTTTATCTTTTGTTATACTTTTAACTGGTAGAATTAGATTTGTTGGAAGTTAATCGTTCTTCTACACTAGCCGTGTGTAGGCTATGGTTTGGATAGGTATTAGTTTTATCTGTGAGACATTAGCACTTGGAAATAAACGGGGTTCATGGCAGAGCATGGGAGCTGTGTTATATTCCTGATCCCTCATATCATTCACCAAAATGTAGTCTTATATTTGGAAAACTGAATATGAGCTATAATTCAGATATCTGTTTATAGTTACCAAACATCTTAACAAAATAGTTACTGTGATGTATCAGGATTGACGTGGAAAATACTATAGCTAATATGTTGGAGATGAAGAAACACATTATACCTCTTATTTGTTCAACCAGATTGAAGAAATACATATAAAAGGGCATATACAGTTTTACCTAGTAGGTAGAGGAAGCATTGTAATTCATCCAAGAGTTCTTTATCGAGATATCACCAAAAATACATGCTTTGAGTCGCCAGAATCCCCTTCCCAAAATATGTTTTTAGTAAACGATCCACATGTATCTGATGCATGTGTAAACAAGCACAACTTAAAAACAAAATGTCAGACACATATTTAACTTGGTATTGAAGTTCTGTATCGTCTACAGAGATAAGATTTTCAAGAAAATCCCTTCAACTGAAACATAACATGAAACATTTTTAGAAAATCTTTTATTTTCTGAAAAATTACTATTTCAATTAAATATGATATTAAATATCATATACTTAATACATTTAGATACAAGATAATAAAATGCATGTATTGAATTTTTTGGGAATTGCCTGTGAAGTTCTGTTTGTTCCAAAGGAATTCTGTGTAAGATTACATAACTGGTAAAACACAAGATATAGATAAAAAATGTATTACACAAGTAATGCCTTGAAAATGCACATTTAATTTCAAATACATTTTTTGTAACATTAATTATTTCTGAGATATCTATCATTATGAATCTGAAGTTTTAAATAAAAAACATAACTCATGGCTCTACAGCACAAAGGGGACCTGAACCTGTCAACCTGACTGCCAGCCTCACGCCCACTTATGCAAGGTAGATGTGGGCGATCATCCAACAGATATGCAGAGGAGATGTGTTCAGCATCATAGCACCCCCAGCCAGAAAGTTGGCTTTCTAGACTAGGGTTCGCTACCTACCATAGCTCCTCAATTTCCTCACGATGCTGAATGGGCACCGGTCCTATACCCGGGACTTAAAATCTGCACCCCCCAGGGGTAGGATCGATCCCGGGTACACTCTGGATGCAGGGAACCAAAGCATATGCTCTAGCCCACTACACCATGGTGCAGGACAAAGTTTTAAATACTTTACCATACTTTGAAGTGCTTTCATCATTCAGTTGTTACTCATGATGTATGGCAGTGGCCACCAAATCACTGCACAGTGTACACAGTAGGTCGTGCAAGTTTACCCGTTGCACGCCGGAATAGTTTACTGTGCACTCCATAGCCTTCAGAGCAGTGGCGGAATGCCGATCTTGCAATTTAAATGCACAATTGACTGTGCAACAATAATAACTGAATTGTAATATGAAGGATATAATTGTTATATAATTTTTTTAATTGTTTCTTTCATTATCATTCAACTACGTACCTTTATTTTCATTAAAAAAATGAACAATAAATTGATAGTTTAAACAAAATGAAAATAATCGACAATCTACTTACAATACAGCAATATTAAATAACAGTGTTTTCGAAGAAAAGTAATAAGCACAACATATTACTCAGAAGTGGAACCTAGTTTTCTAGATTTTTGTTGTCTCTTTTGACACACTAGTTTTTCAAAATTAGGTATCAATGTTTGTGTAGCAGCTAGTCTAAGTTGACATTTTAAGTTCTGATCTGATAATTGAATTCTGCAGCGGTTTTTGTTTAATTTCATTGGGGAAAAAAATTGTTTGCATATATATGTAAATCCAAACATACTCAGAAAACAAGCAACATTTCTATGTAGTCTAGCAAATTTATTTATTGGAAAATGTGAATAGAAATCACTCAAACTAATTCTATTTTGGAATTTATTTTTCATTTGACGATTGCATTGCAAATCGATAAGTTCAAGTGGCAATTCAGATGGAACATTATCAACATCTGTAGAGTAAGGGTCAGCAAATATTTGGAAAATTGGCTCTAATTGCACCACGCCTTGAAACCTTTTCTGAAATTCTTGGTTCAACTCTCTTAATATTTGAACATATTCTTGCAAGTCCATGACCTCAACAAACTGCTGAACTGTTGAGAAGTTTGGGAAATGTACCAAGTTCTTTGAGGTTAACTGCCTTTCCCATAAGGATAGTTTCATTTTGAATGCTCTGATACTATCACTTTCTATAAAAAAGAAACACTCTTCCCATGAAGGCATAAATGTAGGAGTAGATGTCCTACGTATCACATTACATTCTCCAACCGACATTATGTCTACCAAAACAAACCACAAGAGACGAGACAACACTGCTGTCCAATTCCACGTCTTGTCTCAAACTGAAGCCTCACGGCACTCATGGCAGTGCACATTGCTCCGTCATTTGCTCTAGCACAAAATCGATCCACTTGGTGATCGCTGATGTATGGGAACAATATGGAAATTCAAGGCCAGCATACAGCGATGCAGTTTAAAAACACTTTATCACTTGATTATCAGGAGTTCCCCTTGTATCTACAACATAATGCATAATGAATAATGAAACTACTTGTGCAAATGTTTATTTCAATTAATATGAAATAGAGAGAAAATTAGTGTTTTATAAGAGATGTTTATTGAAGATATACAGAATCATGGAGTTCTGTGATACAATAATTTTAACAAATTTTGATTTGGTAAAGAGATTCCAAAATAATAAATAACTTAATAGCTAAATGAATATGAAAAGAAGTACATTAATGAGCTTTAAACAACATTTCTGTCTCTATATAATTCCCAAAGACAGATAGAAAATATTTTGCTAAAAGCCAATCTAAACTATGTTGAACTAAAGAGAATAATTTTGTTTCAGAAAAAAATATATTCTTGTTTTGTTTTGTTTCAGGTCCAGGACAGTCTGATATGTAAGATCAAGTTCTGAATTAGTTTTTGGAGGCAAGAAGAATATAAAAATGGCTACATGAATGAAACCAAACAGAAGATAATGAAGTTACTCAATAGTGTACAAAATGGTGTACTTTTATTTGTAAATGTTGTGCTATACTACTCACGTGCTTCAGTTTAGTACCATGTACTTTTGTTTTTTTCTTCTTAATGGTGCTTATTTGCATTTTAAGGAGTTCACTAACAAGTAAGATATTTAGAGTTTGAAGCAGAAAAAAATAAATAAGTATTTAGCTACTTAAAATAACTTTCTGGAGATATTCTCATTCAATGAAATGGTGAAAATAAGAATAGCCCTTGAAAATCAACTATTAAAAAAGATTTCCTATTTTTAACTAATACCAAACTACCAGTACTTTTATGTAGATACTGACATTGCAAGTTTACACAATGCTTCAACTAAGAATTTACAGTGAGTTATTAATTGTTACAATAAGTAACATCTATATACAACATTTTTTTGTAGATTATGAGATTGGGGCAAACATAAAATCTGTTTAGTTAATTACAGTGATTCCAAAAGAGACTCATGATATTTCTCTAAGATATGCCAGAAATTTGCATTGCATAATATTTGCATATGGGATGGAATATACATATATCATTTGTGTAATTTTTAACCTGAAAAGGAGCCAACAATACTTACTAGGGAACTATCACTATGCTTATACCTGGGCTTGAGAGTTTGATGGCATCATCTCTTCAATGTGGGGCCTGTGTGCCAAAAATCTGCTGCGGAGTAGAACCGCAAAGCCCAAAATTGAAGCCTGAAAAGTGCTGCATGTGACCACTTCCAAGTAGTTGCTGGACATCCCTTGTCAGCTATGTTCTGATGCTCCTTACATATGCCATGTGTAGACTGCTGCCCACAGGGGTAAACAATCCCTCCCATACAATGCTGTGTTATTATGCCTATATGTTTGTACATATTCTGGACTCATTTTCGAGTATTTCCAGCTATACTCTGCTTTTGATAATTCTAAATCATTAAGTAATTGGGATATGTAAAATCAGTTATGTGTGTTTGGAGAAATTTAGCAAAATTGAAGTCAAAATTAACCATAAAAACTATTTGTAGTTGGTTCATTGACACTCGTCACTCACTTCTTTTTTTTGGTTCCACATCTTAACCTCCAATTTCTTATTCCTCAAGACTTGTTAGCCTATTAGTTATGTGTGTTTGGAGGAATTTAGTAACAGTGATGTCAAAATTAATCGTAATGTAAAATCAGATTCAGTTAGACATTCAATCCAAACTTTTTAACATCTCAGTTCAACTAATCATACTTGATTATTGAAATATTGTCAAAATGAGATTGTCACATCTGATTTGCAACTGCCGGGAAAATGTCACTGCTGATTCACATCTGCTTCTGATTTGTAACCTAAAGAAAGAGAGAAAATTTTCTTATAGAAACTATGATGCCAAGCTCAATCTTTTTTTCTCATTTTATTATGTATTATTAAATATTTAATCCAGTAAATAAGACAACAAATTTCAGTCATGCTTTCCCTCATGGAATGTTATACACACTTGTGAAACACTCTCTGACAGTGAAGTGAATATTAAAGTTCTTAGAATGAAAAATTATTTTATAGAATATTGTTAAATATTCTGTTGTGATATGGTTTCTCCCGGGAGAAGAAACTGACAGAATGTAACATATCTATTCTGAAGGAGGTCAGACTAGTTAACCTACAAACTTAAAAGTAAACCCCAATAATGAAAAGAATTTTATATTTATTATTATTTTTAGAATATGTACTATTATTTTATATATTACTCTATTTAATATTATTATTAATATGCATGGGGTTTTTCGTACCCCGAAAGATGAATGTCAGGTAACTCTAAGCTGTATGGACCTTGGGCTCATTTTACCCACTTCATTTTTTGATATGAGCTACATTAGAGGATATTTAATAGAAACATTAAAAAAAAAAAAAAAAACACTAAAAAGCTTGGGAATTGCTGATTTAACAATAAATAATGTTGCCCTTAATAACTATTTTTGCTGGTCCTTTCTATGGTTTTATAATACACATATAACTGATTTTTTTGTTACAAATAATCAGCAAATAATAACTAAGGACCCACTGTCCTTGTGAGCCCTATTGTGGCTATCTGGATGGCATGCCTGATTGTAATCCAAATTTCATTATGTCAGCTGTTTAGAAATGACTGTTTCAAGAGTTTATCTTATCCTGAAAATGTGTAAGTTTTGGAATCACATAATATATTAATTTTATATGAAAATAGCCAATAATAGTTCTAAAGAGCAAAAATACAGGGTTGCAGGAGGGAGCATTATGCATGTGGATTGGTATGGAAGCGTTAGAACTCTACTACTGTGCACTTTGTAAATATTATAACTGACTTGTCTTAACCAGAATTATAAAACTTAGTTGATTCCCTAGGTCCTAGGCATTCTGTACCAGATGATCCCTTCTGCTACTCTTCCTATAATTGAAAAGTAAAAATACATGTTATCTAATTTCAAGCTCAGAACTATATAAAGCTACAACTCACTGGGAATTTATTAGTGAACTGCATCTTAAAGTGTGAGTCAACACCTTGAACAATTTTGTTCATTACTAACATCTCAACAGATACTAACAGGCATTAAATATTTCTAGTTAATGAAAGCTTAAACAGCTCTTCAGTCAAATGTTAACCACACTCATTGTGTGATTGTAACGTGCGTGCTAGGATACTAGCTCTGTGATTTTTTTCTTTCTTTGTGAGTTTAGTGTACATATAAAGATTAAAAAGTCTGCTGTACTATATTGTTGGCAATTTGAAGGATATGCTTGAAGTTTGCAACAATTAATGGGTTTGTATTTTAATAGAACACAAGCAAGAATTGTTATTACATGGGCCATTTATTTGTTACAAAGATGTATGGCCAGTCAAGAGTTTGTTTGTAGCTTTGAGTGGCAGGAGTGAAGAATGGTTTACAATGATATGCATTTCTTTCTTGGAAAATAGTGTGCCGAAATGGCAAAACATGATGAATGTGTGTAACTGAAAATATTGAGAAGTAAGAGTTATAAGATGTCAAGGGAAGATGTTACAATTAATGTATGGCTCAATTGTTCACAATGATTTGTAATCTCATGAGCAGAGCACCATGGTTTAATAAACTTTTCATCGAAGTTATATCTGCATCAAGATGCTTTTTACATTAAATGGAATAGTATTAAAAACACTTTTTACACAAACATTTAGATAGTTCTTTGCACTAAAGTAATGTCATTATGCCACAGCTAGTCATTGACATTCTTATCAATCACTTAAGCTAATTCTAGTTTTATCGATAAACTTTTTAATACACAATATACAGTTTATAATATTTAATACAATTTTTTATCTTGCCATACTCATATTACATTGAATGATCTTGAATGTGAAATTTCTCTTTAAAAAAACAAAGAAAACTTATTTGTATAAGAATTTTGTGATGAATAATGGTGCGAAAATGTATAACTTTTGTTGACAATTGACAGGGATAAATTTTGTATTGCCTCTTTACACAGCTTTTGGAGAACTGTTAATTTGTAGTTTTGTGAATAAAATGAGTGCCTTGTAAACTTTATAATAAAGTTGAATATTTAAAAGCAGAATTTTTTATGTTATTTACATAGTTCATATGTATAGTTATGTTCTGGCCTTATGAACTCTGAAAGGAATTCGTTCACTACAGACATACACATGTATAGATAAAGTGACGTAATGATATACGAGTCGCGCACAGACAGAAATGCTGTGAAGATAACATGCAGCCTACTTATTACACAAGTGGCAGCCCATTGTGTAGCTTGTGACACTGGATATGAATATTGTTTTTTCAAAGCTTCTTCATCACGCTACTTATAATTTCACGCCCTTCCAAATGCACAACCTTAAATTTTTTAATCTACATGGTGAGAAGATTATCTTACTGCACTGAACTAGTTCTACATCTTGCTATGCAAGTAGGCTACCTGACTTTCTGCAGGTGATTGTTGAATGTTTACTGTATTGCTCACTCACTGCGTAACTGGACAACGGTTGCTCTCTCCCCCACACCTCATCCTGCGGAGGTCACGAATCCAGAACACATCTATAGTTTAAAATAATGCCACTACCATGGGATCAATATGCTTTAGTAAAAGAAAAATGGACACTGAACAGTGTGGCTTTAATACTAACATGTAATTGAAGGAAAATTAAGTACTTTGTAAGATACCTTTAGGCATGATTACTTCTAGCAGGCGTGATTTCATATTCTTCATATTTCATTTTCTTCATATAGGCAGGCACAATTTTTAGCCATTCTTCAAGCAGTTTTCTGTTTTTAATTTATGTTTCCTGGAAATGGGAGAATTTCTATTTAGCTCACTACATAAATTTTATATTGTTTAGGAGCTGGACTCTGTGTAGACAGATGTGCTACTTTTGGGCAGTTGTATAACAACTATTCTCTGACAATATATGCCTGGTGCTTTGAGAGACAAATTCTTAGACATTTACAACTTGTTGGTGGTGCATGGGTACCACAATAAACTAAAAATAAGTGCTTTTATGACTCCAACAACAACTGTGTCCAAACTAAGAAACCAATCTGTGACCAGTATCACGTGCAAAAAGCGTGGAAAATCTACAACACCTTTGTGTGACTTTTCATCAAGTGACGTCACCATTAATTTCTTTTCATTGCATAATTGTAATGCTCATCTCTCACACATACTAGTTGTGCGAGTTAAAGTAACTCAACATCTTATATGTAGGTATATATGAACATGATCTCTATTATTATTATTATCTCTATTATTATGATCATATGAAATTGTTTTCAAAGTTAAATATAGTCGCAAGTTAGAATAATCTCTCCTTAAATTTTTGAAAATTACTCGCATATATTTTGCAGTGTGAGACTTTATTTCATCTTGGAAATAATTTTGTGAGGCGTACTTAATTAAAGGGATCGCATTCATGTGTAGTTATGTCAAATTGCCTATGTGAAAACGTCCATGGCTTACGAAAGCTTAACACTGTCTTTGGAGGCTATAAGGCAAAATGTTTACAGCCTTTAACGGAAAACTTCTTTGTATTTCACCAAGGGCTAAAAAAAAATCTATTGTGCTGTTGTGATATGTTCAGAGTACGTGACCAGGAGAAGGAGTAGTAGAAATCTTGCACATTGAAGATAGATCCCGTGTCAAGTGGCAATGCAGGGTCATGTGATGTGTTTTTCCTGGTAAACCACTAGAAGTCCTCATAAACACATGGTTTTTACAGGGAAAACACGAGTCAGTTGGAGAATTTAATGTCATGCTGGCACGTTGGCCGAAGTAGCACAATGGTCAAGAGTAGCGGGAAGGAGACCGGAAGAACCTGTAACTGTTCCCCTTGGCCATGAACATAAAAGAGCTTAATATGTTCTATATCAAAAATATATTAGGTTAGCATAGATATTTTATAACGAATATTTTGCATCAGAAAGAAATACACATTTATTATAAAAAACACATTATAGCAAATAGGGCATATATATAAAATAAGAAGTGTTTGACGCACTAGGAATGTAAATGAACGGAGAAGGCTGGGAACACAGGTCGGTCGGCTTTCCTATAACAAAGCCAATCTTAGGAACACAATGCCTACGAGTGATGTGGAGCGCCAGTCTGTCGCTCTGGACTCTCTTTCATCCCAACCCGTACGTGCTCAATACAATTGCATTGCAGCTTAGTTGCATTCCTAAAACTTTTGCACCGTGCGTGCTTCGCAATTATGTGGACGACGTGGGAACATTTCTACCAATGTTCGGACATGCGCACATACAAAATTCGTACGATAGTTCAAACTAGAAATTGAAACCAACCAATTACAGTTTAGAACAACAGACGTGTTTCCCACGAAATTCAAAATGTAACGATAGAGTGGGAAATCCGGGGGATGGCGAATCCGTGATTTTGATAACAAACTCACTCTCTCTCGGTCGGGCCGTAGTGAAGTCACTTATATATATATATATATATAAGTGACTTCACTATATATATAAAGTGCGGCAAGAATACACAACATACGTAAAGAACTCTGTTGTTACCGCCAAATACATCACACGAGTTTGCAAGCAGCAGGTTGCGAGTGAGGTACCTGATCACAATCGAGAATAAATCGATCATGGAACAGTCGAGGTGTTTTCTTCGCTAATCACACCATTTCCAGTCAGGACGTATCCCAGACCCTGGAACAGAGAATGAGTTCATGCAGAGCAAATCCCGAGGAAAACCCCGACCTGTCCAGTAAACGTCCCCCATTCGTAACCCTCACCCATCACCTTCCCTACATTATGAGGTGTTGAGTGCTGGGAGGACTCAACCAGGTTCCTAACGGGCAAGGACCGCCTCAAACTGTGGTTCATATTCCAGTTATGGCATTGAATTTTTCAGTCTGTCTCTACCATTTCAATAAGTAGTGTATTTTCAAATTCCCGAAATTGTGTATTTGGGTAAACCTTCGATAGTCTCGCCAAGAACATTTCCAAAATAAGCGTGAGGTAATTGAAAGTGAACAAGGAAATGTAACAAAAATATACTGGCGAGATTAGTGTAAATTTTATCACCAGCTCCTACCTCCTCGACCTACATCTCCGCCTATCACCATTAGCAAAGATCCTTCTCTCCCCACTTCTCTCCTAGCCAGGCTAAAGCAAACCCATAGAAGGAGATTCTGCCGAGAGAGCCATCCGGACCGTGAATGGCTTCAAACCTGAGACACCAACGCCGAGCCAGCCTGCTCTTGACAATACTAGGACAAGTGATTAGACAGAGTACAACAGAGTACAATGCCACCAACATTTACAGGTAAATGGAAATATATTCCCTTAACATTTAATATTAAAATGGCAAACAAATTAAAGCTCCTACGTGGAGAAGAGATGACAGGAGTGAGCCAAGTGGTCAGACTTCCTCTGGACTTTCCAAGAAAATAAATATTCTTATCGAGCATATTTGCCTATACCTGTAACAGAAGTTAGGACAACCATGTATTTAAGCTGTTTCACTAATTCAGCAACATAAAGATATACAAGATAAATAAAATCGAATAATTATCTGAAATTCCATATTCTGTAAGTTTTAAGTTACTCAAAATGAAATAGGTAGGTAAATGAGTTTAAACATTGTAATAATTGTGTTATGCCACTTTTCTAACCAACGAATTATATTCATTCCCCATGCTAACTTAGTAATCGTATAACTCCTAACCTAAGTGCCACGTTATAACACAGTTGCGTACATTGGCTGTTGATTTTTTTGTTTTATAATACGTTTAAGTTATATAAATTTCAGTTATTTTTATTTTACTTATTTTACTTTCCCCACTGCATATAGTAAGTAGGGGAAGTATTGCATTCCATCCAACAAGTCAATGTGGAGGTCTCACCGCAAATACTACGTATGTTTTGATGCATTCTAATCCCAAAAATAACCATTTTTAGAAAAAGGAATGTGTGTGCGTGATGTCATCGCGTCTGTGAATTTGGAACAAGATAGCTCGAAAACAAAAAATCGGTTAAAAACCAAGTATGTCACATGAAGATTTTCGAGAATATGGGTCCCCAACTTAAACGAATCTTTACATGGAGAAATTTTTCCAAAACTTTGATTATCTCAAAAATGCCTTTAATGATTTTGGTTAAAATGCCATTTTTATGATAGATTAAATGTATATTTATATTGTATTTTCTAGGAATAGTTTCTGAAGTCTTTATCATTCTGAAAGTTTTTTGCATAAGTGTAAACCGTAAGAATTAGACAAAATCTTCCTGCACATAAATGTAGATGTCATTAAAACTTAAGCCTACTATATTCTTCAATTCCTATTGTACCTTATAAGAAAATATGCAACAAAGCTATTTGTACACAATGAATTAGAATAATAACCATATTTGAAGAACCGCTTATACAAGAGTGAAAAGGGAAAGCCATGTGAGAGCACATAAAAACGTTTCTTCCTGTGTTAAAAACTGTCCCGGATTTTGGGGGCTTTTATCATGATTAAATTACCTTCTGGTATGCGGAAATATGCGGTACCTCTCGCACTCTGATACATATTTTGATAAAAAGATGCATAAATGTATCGAAAACTATTCAGCTTCCCTGTTGTTTAAATAATTATGTTGTTTTGCCATGCAATCATTTCTCGCTAACTTACGGCTGTTGGAGAAACTGAGGAAGTAGCAAAATGTAAACTTCAAATTGCAGTAAATGAAGTTAATGACTGTACTAAAAAGTGGCGCATTAAACTTATCAAGACAAAATCAACTCATATCAATTTCACAAATACAAAAGTGGCTGGTGGTAAAGCACCGGCTGCCGTGCGAGAGGTCCCTGGTTCGATTCCCGACTGGGGATGGGGATTTTTCTCCGACCAAGATGATTCCCCATCTTCCCCACAGTCTGGAAGCATGAATGAGAGTGCGAATGTGTGCGTGGTCTGATGACTAACACCCAACGAATACGAGTTAACACCTTCGATATGTTCCAAAGGAGAACACTGCAGTTAAAGGTGGGGTATAAATGGAAAAAAAAAAAAAAAAGTAAAAGAGTTACGTATATTTATAAATAAACAAATAATTCCATATGCAAACGAAGCCAAATACTTGGGAATAACACCTGATGCTAAACTAAAATGGAAGACACTGGTTAAAAAGAAAAAAGAAGAACTTGACGTAGAGTATCTAAAAATATATAGATTAGGAATACATTCTCAACTTAAGATACATAATAAATTGCTTTCATATAAGCAGAAATTAAAACCTATCTGGACGTACAGCTTGGAGATCTGGAGCTGCAACAAGAAATATAACATTAAAATTATAAAAAAAACTTTCAAAACAAATACTCCTTGTATTGTTAATGCAACATGGTATATTAAAATGACATCTCTAGGGATTTAAAAATAGAGATCATCAGTGAAGAAATAAGAACATGGCAATGAAGCATGAAAAACGACTTCACAGCCATTCAAATCTGGTGCTTCAACTACTGGATACCAGTGTTGTATCAAGAAGATTAAAAAGGACAAAGCCTGAAGACTTAGTTCAGTGATGTACGTTTTGCATGAAAAAAGACAAATATAATTTATTCATTGGATTAAACTACTGACAAACATTGATTTAATTATGATAGTGAAGCTACTAGATAAGTTCTTCTACTTAGTTGTGGTATGAATTCAATGCATTTAGTATTAATTTTAAAAAATCTTACTAACTCAATCAACTTCTTTAGAAACTAAATAAATGTGCTTATTTTATTTTACTGCAATTCCGTTTTGGATTCTAGAGTGTGATCCATATAGGCCATAACTTTTGAAGTAATAATAGGACACACGTACAACTTTGGGAGAATATAATACACAATTTGGAGATTACATAACACCATTTATATCTCCGAGAAAATGTTGGAAGTGTCCTCCACCAGCAGCTCTACATGTATCCTCGACAATGTTACTTATTTTGTTTTAATCTTTTCGTTTGAATACCCTCCTTCAACTTCCATGGCTTTGAATGGAAAAAACAGTTGATGGCGTTTATTGCTGTAGGATTTTACGTTGGTTTTATTCGTTTTACCGTGAAACATATTACCCTTCATTCACTATATATACTAGAAAACACGCGGGAGGTAGGAAATAATTCTAGTCAATGTAAAATGACCCACCCTAGAGTCGAAAACAGTTCCTCTGATTGAGAACAGAACGCTGACCACAGACTTTCTCTCTCTCTCTCTCTCTCTCTCTCTCTCTCTCTCTCTCTCTCTCTCTCTCTCTCTCTCTCTCTCTCTCTCTCTCTCTCTCTCTCTCTCTCTCTCTCTCTCTCTCTCTCTCTCTCTCTCTCTCTCTCTCTCTCTCTCTCTCTCTCTCTCTCTCTCTCTCTCTCTCTCTCTCTCTCTCTCTCTCTCTCCTTTTTCTCCCATCCTGAAACTAGACTCATCAGAACACGTAGTGCCCGCCTCGGTAGCGTAGATGGTCAAGAGGTCCCGAGTTCGAATCTCGGTCAGGGTGAATTACTTGGATAAGGTTTTTTCCGGGGTTTTCCCTTATCCTAAAAGACTAATGTGGGGTAACTCTAAGTTCCATGGACCCCGGACTCATTTGAGCATCATTTCACCCATTTCATTCATCGTCCGATATGACAACGTTGGAGGACGCAAATTACATAAAAAACGTATTAAAGAGGATCCAGAAGTTGGTATCACTGACCCCTGTGTTACCAGAATTGAAAGCATTTTCGTGTACTGCCACCAGAAAAGCCACGCCAGCAAATTGTCAGGCATGTTGTCGAGAAAAGGAATCTGCTGAGTACAATGGAAATTTTAAGAAGTACTTTGAGCTATAATGTGCACTTTCAAAGTGCAACTAAACAGAATTGCCCTTAGAAAAGCTTGCTCGTCCATTTTGCGTATATTTGTTTGGCATTTATCTTTTCTTATGCTTTTTTCTTTCTTGCTCTTTTTTTTAAGATACCTCAGTAAATATCTGTAAAAATATATAATTCTTTAAAAAGAGATGCCCCTTTAATTAAATAAGTCTACACTGTATATCACATGATGAAAGTTTTAGAGTTAACAAAATAACAAAGGACGATTAAGGAAACCACATGCTGTTTCTCTCAATTTGCTATTTGAGCAATGCTTGAAGAGGGAGAAGGAAAATAACTCATGCAAGACAAGAATTTGCCTAAGTGTTATGTACATCATATAGAAAAGCCTAATTTGGTAATATAGTTATTTATAGTTATTTACGATATCAGTAACATCAAATTACGATACGAGATTGAAATATTGTGAGACGAGAGCTTAGGTCGAGTCTGATAACCATTTGAGTACTGTAATTTGAGGTTATGATAGGATGTCACATAATGTTTTTTCCACTTATGTTGTGGTAAGCATAGTATTATGTATATTTTATCTATACGAGTAATTAGAAATTACCTCTCAAGGGAAGTAAGTCGACTTACTTCATTACTTACGTCATCACTTACCTCCCTGCTATGAAGGGCTGAATTTGTTGAAAGAGCTGAAATCATTTACAAAATTTCTATGCAATTCAGCAAATGCCTATATTTATTTATTGCTACACAAAGAAAAGTATCCAATAATTGAAACAAAATTAAATACGAATGAAACAAATGTAACTTGGAAAACAATAACAGATGTGAGAGGTTACTTTCTGAATTGCATAAGTAGCTAATTGAAATAGAGTAGTAATTGAAACAAATTAGGTATAATTATTAAATTCTATATTCATTTCATTTTTTTTTTTTTTTTTTTTTTTTTGTAATTTACGCCCTTTAACTTTGTAAGTCATATCGGACGATGAATGGAATGAGTGAAATGATGTTCAAATGGGCCCAGGGTCCATGGAGCTTAGAGTTACCCAACATTCGTCTTTTAGGATAAGGGAAACCCCCGAAAAACCCGTATCCAGGTAACTCACCGTGACCGAGATTCGAACTCGGGACTCATTTACATTTTATAACATATAAATTGTTTAAAATTTATTGTAATATTGCAATTATTGCAGGAGGCTATATTTGACACAACTTTTTGAGCAATTTCAGGAATTAACTGTATTATTAACTAAATAGATACATGATAAGCGTGGGTGGAAAAAATCTTATACGCAATTCGAGAGGTAGGTAGAATGAACCATCCCCGGACTCAATATTGCTAGCGCAATAGAGTCCTCTGGTGCTTAATTATACCTACCTCCCTTATAGCATAAATAACTACATCTACTTTGATAAAAAATATATATATATATTTTTATACTTAAAATTTGTACGATGGCTATATACATTGATTTTCTACTCCATAGATGTAGAGAGTCATGTACAAAACCAGCTCATTAGTAAATATATAAAACTGCGTTAACCAGGGGAACATATAAATATACATTAAAAGTCATGGGAGATAATTCAGTAATTCCTACTGTGAAATACAATGATATGAACTATTTAGCCTCAACATCAGGAGGAATTCATTTGACACATTGCGAGAATGTTACAATAAATGTATACAACAAATAAACATTAACTTTGATTTCCCTTGAAGTTTCAGTTGTGTATTTACATGAAATTGATTTTAACTTTACGCATTCAAGGTAGATAAAACAAATGCAAAACATAACACTGCTTTCATTTACATTATAGCTTTTGGTATTCAAAACGTTTAAAGTTTCAGTATTATTGTAATTTCATAGCTCCTCTTTGCTTTTCTCCTCCTCCTTCTCCTCCTCCTCCTCCTCCTCCTCCTCCTCCTCCTCCTCCTCCTCCTCCTCCTCCTCCTCCTCCTCCTCCTCCTCCTCCTCCTCCTCCTCCTCCTCCTCCTCCTCCTCCTCCTCCTCCTCCTCCTCCTCCTCCTCCTCCTCCTCCTTTATCTTCGGACATTACTATTGAGGAGATTGCCTTAAAACTCATAACCATGAAAGCGTCATCAATTAAAATTTCGGGCCCAAATGACCTTGTTGTCGACGGGCCCTAAAACAGCACACACTCACTCACACTCACTCAATTAAAATTTCTCATGTATTACGAATTAATGTTATCCATTACAATTATAACACTAAGAACATTTAGGTAATTGTACTTAAGGAAAGAATAATCCTCATTGACACAATTATTATCTGCTTGTTGGTGCAGAACATATTTTTAATTATATAAAACCACCAGCAAATGTTTTCTATATTTTGCGGGATGACTCAGGGGGTTTCGTCTGTGGCCCGCATTCGGGAGGCTCGGGTTCGATTCCGAACTACCTGACCCATGGGTTTTTAAGGGTGAATGCTGGGTAGGTTGATTAGGTACATCTCCCGAATTTCTTCCCCTCCATTATCATTTCACATCATCTCTCATCTGGTGGTCTCTTTCAGAGTAGAGCTGTCGGCGGGTGTCCCGGCGGTGCATGGCAGGATGATATACTCTGGGTAAAACTTCCTCCTCCGGTAGGACGATATCTGGTGGGGCCGTTTTCGGGCCGCAGTCGGGTGAGCTGCCGGTTGTGCCGGTCTGCCGGGGAGTTTCCAAGTGTAAGGACCCTGCCCTCTGCACTTTCGTGGCTCCTTGGGACGGCCGCTCTCTCTTTCCTCTCACTCCATCCTTTCTCCCGGGGATGCCTCACTCGGGGCAGAGCTACAATACATCAATACTAGCCGCAGTGCTGAATCCCCTCCGTAACCAATCCAATATTCTGTTGGTAATAGGGAAAATTAATAATTAATGCACTTAATAAGGGGGGAAACATCCTTTCCAGAACATCCAGCCAGAACTGAAGAGAATTTAAATTAATCATTTCTTCACGTTAGCCGTATATATGCATAAATTTTTCATGGTGACTCTATCTATAAAAAAAAAAAAAAAAATAAAATCCCTTAGCCTATATACGGCTAGTGTGAAGAAATGATTCATTTGCATCAATTAACTAAAATAATAAGAGTTAAACGATGACGCCTGGGACTCAAGTACTTACGATAGTAAGTTGTCACAAACTGTATATCTGGAATACGAGAGCCCCTAGTGGTCTACCGGGGAAATATATGAGTCAAATGGAGCATTTAATGTCATGACGGCAAGTTGGTCATGGTAGCTCAATGGGTTAGAGCGACTGGACGGAAACCAGGAGATCCGTGTTTCAAATCTCGGCCATGGCATTGAATTTTTCATGTTGACTCTATCTATAATAAATCCAGAGGTGATTGTAAACTTTATGAAACATAAATAAAACTAAATACTTTTATTCTTTGTACAGCTTAGAATTAGACATTAAGAATTTTTTTTATTCATAATCAGGGCAGAAAACTTAAAAATTAAATATAAACGACTCATTGTCAAACTAAAATAGCTTTAAAACCAAAATAAAATTGTTTAAGTACTAAGGACATCTACTTCATAGAATAATGTGACAACTTAATGTCAAATTTCTGTATACACAACAATGTGTTTTCTGAAATACAGTTGGTTTCTAAACCATTTAAGATGAATCTTTCTTAGTGTCAAACTATTCTACATCTATCTTCTATATCTTATACTGCAGTCATGTCCTTAATCAAGGATATAACCGGCCATGGAAGATATCTAACCATATATTAAACTATGTCGTTTGCTTATGTTGAAATACCACTATTTCTATAATTCTTTGCTTTTAATAGAAAAGCAAAAGCAAGAAAATTAGGAAGTTTAAGAAGAGGGTGTAAAGTAATCCTGGTACTTTTGGTCAGGTAAGGTATTAAAGAATATCATTATAAATACACACCCAGGAAGAAAAACTTTCTTATAAATGAATCAATATTAAAACTGTTCTGAATTTCAGAATCCATGATAAACGTTTTAAAAACACTTTAATATATGAAAAAAATTAAAGTTACGAATATACGAGGGTCGGTTGATAAGTGCTGGGCCTCACAATAAAAGAAAAACATTTTAAATTTTCTTATGTCAGCATAGTCTCCAAAATGGCTAATACATTTGTCATATCGGTGTTATAATTTAATTAAACCATCTCTGTGGTGCGATTTATCATGGTCCTGAGAATGACCTCCTCGTTGCTGTGAAATCTTCGTCCGCCAAGACATTTTTTTGAGGTTCGGGAACACTGGATGCTAGATCTGGCGAATAGGGTGGATGTTCAAGCAATTCGAACTTAGGTTCGCACATATTTCCCATTGCAATGACTGGAGCATTGTCGTGAAGAAACATTATATTTTTCTTTGCCAAATTAGATATTTTTCTTTTCACCTCATCACTTAAACGTTGCGGCAGTAGTCATCGGTGACACCTGTACCCTTTTCCAAGTAATGAATAAAAATAAGTTCCTGTGCATCCCAGAAAACACTCGCCATAACCTTGTTAGTTGACAAAATTGACTTTGCGGTTTTTTTTTTTTTTTTTTTTTTTTTGGAGTTGGTTCACCCGGCGCATTCCGTTGTTTTGCCTGATTTACGTACTGGAGTGTTGTAATGTATCCAAGTTTCATCAATGGTAATAAGCCGTCTCAAAAATTCACTGGGATTTTATGGTACCTCTCCAAATTCTTAACAGAAACAGTTTTTCTTTGCAACTTTTGATCAGGTGTCAACAAACGCGGCACCCACCTTGCACAGATCTTTCGAATCAACACCAATAAAGGCAAAGTCAATGTTGTCAGTTAACAAGGTTATGACGAGTGTTTTCTGGGATCCACAGATTATTACTTGGAAAAGGGTAAAAGTTTCACTGGTGAGGACTAAGCAAGCTTACTGTAACGTTTGGGTGTTGAGGTGAAAAGAAAAAGGACCTCATTTTGGCAAAGAAAAAATATCTTGTTTCTTCACGACAATGTTCCCGCCCATTATTCAGTCATTGCAATGGGGAAAATGTGCGAATTAAAGTTCGAATTGCTTGAACATCCAATCGTATTTGCCAGATCTAGCACCCGAACCTCAAAAGATGTTTTGGAGAACAATGATTTCACAGCAACAAGAGGTCATTGATGCGATAAACAGTTATTTTGAGGTCCATGATAAATCGCACTACAGAGATGTTTTAACTAAATTAGAACACTTTTTTTTTTTTAATTTACGTTCTCCAACATTTAGTCATATAGGACGGTGAATGGAATGGGTGAAATGATGCTCAATGTGTCCAGGGTCCATGGAGCTTAGAGCTACCCAACATTCGTCTCTGAGGATAAGGGAAAATCCCGGAAAAAACATATCCAGGTAACTCACCCTGACCGAGATTCGAACTCGGGACCTCTTGAACGTGAGGCAGACATGCTACCATCACGCTACCAAGAAAAAAAAAATAGAACACCTATATGTCAAATGTGTTATCCTTTATGGAGATTATATTGAGAAATAAAGAATTTTTTTTATGGTTTCTTTTATTGTGAGGCCGGGACTTATCGTACATAGCAGGTAGAGAAGATGTTCATTTCCAATCCAATATTCGGAATTCGTGTTTTGAGGCTCTTGAATCCAAAACGACACTTTTATAAAACGGTGCGCGTGCGGGTGTTTCTGTGAACTGCATAATTCAGAAACAAAATATTTTATAAATGCCAAAAATCAGTGCTTGGGTTTAGTATCTTCCATAGACGAGACACAAAAATTCTCAAAAAGTTCACACTTTTCCAAACTACCTTTACATGGAATATTTTTCCAAAACTTTCATTCCTCAAAAAGATTAACGATATTGAACAAAATAATCGTATACTTATTTAAGCTATTAAATGGCAAATAAAATTATACCCACATATATCATATGGGTTAACAGTGTGGGGACGTTGTGCTAAAAACACAATAACCGAGTATTCATTCTCCAAAAAAAGAGCAATAAGACTAATTATGGGAATGAAACAAACAGACTCTTGTAGGCAAACCTTCAAAGACCTAAATATTTTAACTGTATATTCACTTTACATATATGAAGTAATAGTAGAATTATTTAACAGGCAAGATAAAGGTAAAACAAATAAATACATGAGCAACTACACCAGAGGAAATACAAATTTTAATTTACAGTCACACAGATTAGAACTATATAAAATCAAACCTACTGCTTCAGATCATGAACTGTATAATAAACTCCCTACTTATCTGAAAAATATTCGTAATCTTAAAATATTCAATAAAAAATTAAAGAAATATTGTATGGAAGGTTGCTATTATTCAATTGAGGAATATCTTAGATAATATTGACTAAATAAATAGTATTTGCATAATATAAGTGTAATAGTGTATAGTTTATGATTTATTATTGTAATTAGGTTATTTTAGAACTTGTTTATGTAGATATTAAACTGTGTGATTTTCTGGTTGCACATATTTAACTTGACGATGCTTTGAATATGTTTTGTATTCCTTTAAGCAGATAATAAATGAATGAATGAATGAATGAATGAATGAATGAATGAATGAATGAATCCCGAATTTCTCAAGAATTGTACGGAAAATAGAGCATTTTGTACAAGTTGGTATAAGTAATACCTAAACGTTAAGCATTAGACAAAATTGTATTACAAATGTATATCCCTTACAACATAACTTTTTTGTGTGACGTAAACAATTTCCGAAACATGTTATAATGTAAGCGCAGGTGAATTGGATTAATAATTTGAAAATCTTTCACAACAGCCCTATTTGTCACGTAAATATGAAAGCTTTTACCAAATATTGACGATTGGACATTCTTGATTATGTTAAATGCTAAGTTTTTCAATGAGGAATTTTCCGTATACTTCCGTTTTCATTTTTATTCCGAGTGGAAACCTAATCCTAATTTCCTGCAATTTGAGGATGAATAGGATTGGTATAGCGGACGAATCGGAAAGGAAAGGAAAACGCGGAGTACTCAATTTCATACATAATGTAATCATGAGAACAAAATAACATATTCCTACACTTGTATATTCATATCTTTATGCATCTCACACACATTTTCCTCATATGAATTGCTTCTTTTCGACAGCGCCCACAAAGATTCCATAGAACCATTCTCCATTTTTCTGGAGTAGTTTTTGAGCATCATTTCACCTGTTTCATCCATCGTCCAATATGGTTAACGTTAATAATAATAATAATAATAATAATAATAATAATAATAATAATAATAATAATAATAATAATAATAATAATAATAATAAATAATAATAATAATAATAATAATAATAATAATAATAATAATAATAATAATAATAATAATAATAATAATAATAATAATAATAATAATAATAATAATAATAATAATAATAATAATAATAATAATAATAATAATAATAATAATAATAATAATAATAATAATAATAATAATAATAATAATAATAATAATAATAATAATAATAATAATAATAATAATAATAATAATAATAATAATAATAATAATAATAATAATAATAATAATAATAATAATAATAATAATAATAATAATAATAATAATAATAATAATAATAATAATAATAATAATAATAATAATAATAATAATAATAATAATAATAATAATAATAATAATAATAATAATAATAATAATAATAATAATAATAATAATAATAATAATAATAATAATAATAATAATAATAATAATAATAATAATAATAATAATAATAATAATAATAATAATAATAATAATAATAATAATAATAATAATAATAATAATAATAATAATAATAATAATAATAATAATAATAATAATAATAATAATAATAATAATAAGCCGCGTCATGGCTGAGTGGTTAGACCGCTTGGCTCTCACTAGGCGGCCCGAGTTCGATCCCAGGCGACCGCAAAGTGGGATTTGTGGTGGACAACATGGCGCTGGGATGGGTTTCCTCCAGGTCCTCCGGTTTCCCCCACCATCATTCCACCAAAATTGCTCCATCATTCATTCATTCATCTCAGGTGTTGGGACGACCCCTCAACCGTCATCTCAGGTCAGATGCTTCGGCTCCCTCGCTCTGAGGGGACCCAAGCGCCTCCTAACGTCAAACATTGACGACAAAGGGAGGAAAAAAATAAGAAGAAAATTTAGGTCCACAAGTTGTAGGTGAAGAATACAAACTTAGAAGTTAAAAGGAAATAAAAAAAAATTATACAGCTATCCCCAGTGATATTAGAAAACGAAGGTTATTTATGGACGTATTAAACTATTGACCTCCAATAGACTCACAAAACAAATTATTAATTTTACGAAAATAGAAATAAAGCAAAAGTAGACACTATGATATGGATTAGTGAAGTAATAAATGATTTAAAATTGGCGGGAGTCACTCAAGTCGAGATCTTAGACAAGGATGTCTTTAGAAAGAAGTGGTAAGTGGTAAGTGGACCAAGAAGACAGACAAATCCAAGAAAAAACTGGAACAACACGGATAGACGAGAGAAAGAAAGCTCTTAGCCATAGGAGAGAACTTTGGATTCATAGAAGAGTTAAGAAACTACTCTAAGTAGGATTATGAATGTTAAAAAAATCTATATTTTCTTATTGTACAACTTTCTAGTGCATTTCAAGGACATTCGTTATAAATTTATCTTAAGCGAACTTAAAGAATAACAAACTGTCAGAAATGGCGCAATTACGTGGGCTGTTCAATAAAGAATGATCATAACATTTTTACAGTCACAATATGTCGCACTAAAATTCAAGTTTATTATATTCTGTTAGCTTAATGTGAAACAAACTCGCCGTAGTAGTTTCATTGTTGGTACTCCTGGTTCCCGCCTGTGAGAACCAGGCAAATTCAGATATGTTCTGTATCGCCTACCGCTGCAATGGAGGTAACACGCGAGGAAAAATATGCGGCTTTGAAATTCTGCTTTCGTCTCAACAAATCTTCATCTGGGGCCTATACAATGTTACAGGAGGCCTATGGAGAGTCTATTCTTCTCTATAACACAGCTCGAAGGTGGTTTAAAATTTTTAAAGAGGGGAGACATCAAATTTCAAAGGAAGGTGAACCCTGTGCACCAGTTACTGCTCTTACGGAAGAAATCATCAACACTGCTGCTGCCATTGTGAGAGAGGATCGACGAATTACCTTAAGATCACTTTCTGAAATACTGAACATTTCAATGGGTGCCACTCACACGTTGGTGACAGAAACATTACATATGAGACGTGTTTGTGCGCGATGGGTTCCAAAACTGTTGATTCTCAAACAAAAGGACATTCGCATGCAGGTCTACATGCAGTTAAAGTTGATGTTAGAGGAAGATCCGGAGTTTCTTTCAAACGTAATCACTGCTGATGAAACTTGGCTACATCATTTTGATCCTGAGAGCAAACAGCAAAGCTCAGTGTGGAAATCTTCATCACCAACCCCCCAAAAAGCCAAAGTGGTTGCTTCTGCTGGGAAAGTTAAGGTCATCTCATTCTTTGATATTCATGGAATGGTTTATCAGCATGTTGTACCTGCACACACATCAGTAACTGGACAATACTACAGGGATGTCCTGAAAACATTGCAAGTCCATATCAGGGGCAAAACACCACATTTCCGTGAAGCAGGCTGGATGCTTATTGAACAGCCCTCGTACATACATCCCTTCCGGAAAAGAAGCTCAATTTCTCACTTAACTTCTTCGCCCACAAAGATCAGACTACCGTCCCATAGGGAGCAGATTTTCAAAAACTAATCCGAGTCGCCCGGCAATCCGAATCACCAGCACTTACGTTAATTAGTTCAAACTGATCAATATTTTGACATCCTTCTCAAGTCCAATCAATATTCAATTACTCTTTGCGATTGCATGGAGCCCAATGGAATTTTACCGCCAGCAATAGCGTCCAGTTTATATTTTACGAACTCTATTACTCTTTAAATAACAAACAAATAAATACTTCGTATGTTATCCTCGCTGAACTTGAAAGCTGTATTCCAATTGTGTTACTGACTGCTCATTTTAGTCATGTTGAAAGACGCACTTACAGACCTTCTAGAACTGTTTATTCGAGGATCCTCAAAACATGCATTTTCAATATTAAATTGTTGAATAATCTAGAGAAAGTTATTGGGTCTTGTTTTTTTCTTTAATTTACGTCCTCCAGCGTTAAGTCCTAACGGACGATAAATGAAATGGGTGAAATGATGCCTAAATGAGTTCGGGGTCCATGGAGCTTAGAGCTATCCGACATTCCTCTTTCAGGATGAGGGAAAACCCCGGAAAAACCTTATCCAGGTAACTCACCCTAACCGAGATGCTAACTCGGAACCTCTTGAACGTGAAGCAGACACGCTACCATCTACGCTACCGAGGCCGGCTTATTCAATCTTGTATTTAGCCTTAATATACAGAAAATATTCAGGAAATGTCAACACATGTATTCCGATATCGAAATTTTGGGTTGATCGCGATATTTCTTCTACTTGCGGTATAAAAAGCAAAGAAACTTTACCTTATTTTCTTGGGGCAATAATTCTACAATGCAAAATGGTACAATACTGGGCGGAGTATTTTGTTTCAATATAAATTCATTTTCTTTAGAGAATTAACAGCAGAAAATTAAAAACAATCATTTCCTGCGGTTTGAGCCACCGGAAATGCAAAGCATGCACAAACCAAAAGGTGAATGACAATTTGTTTTCCTGACACAGCAAGAGTGCATTGTGCAGACTTGTAGCAAAATTCAGTTACTTTTCTACTTATTTGTGTTGCGTGGACATGCAAGTAAACATCTCTCCAGAATGAAACTCAAATATCATGTAAGTACTAACTTCATAAGACAAGAAATAACTATTTATTTATATCAAATTGCTCGTGATAGACTCTCGATAGATCTCGATAGATCTCGATAGACTCTAGCACAGGGGTGTCGATCTTGTTTTGAACTTTGATAACTAGAGCTCGGATATAGGTAAATGCACTATAAGGTATGGATATATACATGCATCTATACACCAAAAATCTGTTAAATATATTCTAACTTTTCAATATGCATTTAAAATAAAGTACATTATTTAAAATTTCTTATTTATTTATCTTGAAAAAATAAAATAGTAAATTCTTGAACACAGGCACTAATTAATTAAGATTTATTAGTTTCTCTTTCAGTCTGTTTTAGTATTAGTCCTGTTTATTGCAATAAGCATTCAAATAGATAGAGTCAACATGAAAAATTCAATGCCATGGCCGGGATTTGAACCACGGATCTCCTGATTTCCGTCCAGTCACTCTAACCTTTGAGCTACCTTGGCCAACGTGCCGTCCTGACATTAAATTCTCCATTTGACTCGTATAAGTCCCAGGCTTTATCATGTAACTCTTATTATTTTAGTTAATTTATGGAAATTAATCATTTCTTCACACTAGCCCTATATATGGGCTAATGGCCATGGCATTGAATTTTTCATGTTGACTTGGGAGGTCCGGGGCTACAGGGTTACTACAAGAGCATAGTCTCAGCGAACTACAAACAAACAAAAGACTATTTTAGCCTAATCTTAGACTAATTATTAATTTCCATCAATTAACTAAAATAATAAGAGTTACATGATGAAGCCTGGGACTCAAGTACTTACGCCACAAACGGTGTATCTCGGATGCGAGAGCCCCCAGTGGTCTACCGGGGAAATATGAGTCAAATGGAGAATTTAATGTCAGGACGGCACGTTGGCCATGGAAGCTCAAGGGTTAGAGCGACTGGACGGAAACCAGGAGATCCGTGATTCAAATCCCGGCCATGACATTGAATTTTTCATGTTGACTCTATCTATCAAAAACCTTGGCCTATATATATGGCTAGTGTGGAGAAATGATTAATTTCCATCAATTAACTAAAGCAATCAAATATTTTTTAAACATTTTCCGGAAGAAACGATTTTCTTCTGTCACTTTAGGCAAGGCTACACTGAAAATTCCCGAAAATGTTGAAAATCATGGAGTTTTCTTTCTTGGCATTTTTTGGTAGCTTAGGGTGTGTAGTAATAGATGGCATGTTATTTTTATCACTTGCACCATTTTAGGCCATCACGTGACCATAAACAATCGTTAAACTTAACAATAATTACTTTAAAATTAATTTTCTGAGAAACTTTTTTTCTAACACTTTTCGGTATACAAAATACCTCACGCATAATAGTTCTTCATTTAACTTAGTGAAACTTACAGGATAAGTCCATAATATGTAAATAAGAAACTTGACATACCCCTTTTGTGTTAATGCTCATGTTTTGAAAATTATATGGTTTTAAGGAATATAAAAGTTAATATTTTCAAAATTTTGAGAGCTAACACATAGAAAATATTTTAGAACAAATGCTACAAGAATATTCCAAAAAATAAGAATGTGGGTCTTTTAAAATTGCTCTGTACTAGCCAAAAACAAAAGTTCAACTTAAAAGCTCAAAATTTTTGACGCGTAGAGCGTGTTACATAGTGAGTAATTTTTACAATACTTTCAAAAAATAATTAGTAATAATGAATGCACTATTTGGTGTAGCAACATGAAAACTTGCATGCAAGTTTAAAATGATACTTTAATTATGTGGTTTATTGTTATAGAAGTTGGAATTTTCAGTGTAGCCATGCCTTAAAATGTTTCTACATTTCTATGAGCATCTCTTTGTAGATATTGTGTAATCTATAAAATTTCGTTGCAGGTTACCTATAACAACGGTATAAAAATAATAGGGTTTATTTTAGTTAAATAAAACCAACAATTACTAACTCGAAAATCGAACTGATTTTTAAAATATTCTGAAAATACAAAACTAAAACTTAGGGGGGGGGGGGACCGAAGTGCTAAAGGTGATTTTCTAAACTACAAAAGCTAGAGTCTCAATTATATGTACAAATATTACTAGTAACTAAAGGAGTGTGTGTACCAGTTTTCATTCCAATATGTAACTGCATTCTTGATATATGAACTAATTTATACAATCTTCTTTGACTGATATTGCACAATAAATCTCATTTAGTACAATTAAATTCCTTATTACCTCGATAACAAATAAAGGGATCAGATTTATGAAATTCTGCATAGTTATTTAAAAAAATATTTTATGTGTCAAGATGAAAAAAGCTCCAAAAATCAGTGCTTGGTCACAGTAATTATTTTTTAAAAATTAAACTATGACCAATATCAAAATTCCCATACATAAGTTTGTTGCACAGCTTCTGAAGGGTATTGTGTACAATTTTCAGAGCTCTATCTGTAATATTGTGGGAGAATATAGATTTTTAATGTGGAAAAATAACAAACCAAAAAAACTGAAGTTGAGAAAAATTGCTTTAAAGTTTTGCATGCAGTTTACGTAAAAATATATAATTTATTTATATTAGAAAGCTCCAGCAGTGTAACTGATACCTTCTTCCCCCCCTAGTAGCCTCTTGAGCCTTAGGTTTTAGGTATATTTACTCTATTTTCACATTCCACAGCTAATTGAGAAGCAAAACCAGCTTCAGTGTTTGTGAAAACAATGTGGGCATGCTAAATCTCAGTTCTTCCAACTGGCCAAAATCTAAAATGATATATTTGCTCTCACCTACATCCTCCTCTGGTATATAGGTATTTGCATTGTACCTCCTATTTAGAAAGGCTTGTGTTTTTCTTTTACAGTGCTAAAGGCTGTTACTTCCTGATTTACTTCAACTGAAGTATCTGTCTTCCCCTTTTTGCTCTTATTCATTAATTTATACAAATCGGCTCTACTTCCCTTTATCTTTGGCATTCTAAAACAGTAAAATAATGCAGTACCATATAAATGAATATAGGTACCTTAACCTCTTTAATTTCGCAATACATAATTGTTCTAGGTAGGTTTACTGAAGTAAACTTGTATCACAACCTACGGTGTAATTTTAGGCACAAATGAACAATTGAGTATAATAAATATCATCCAAAGAGGAGAAAACCTAAAAATAATAACTTTAAACGCCAAGTATCACTTCTAAAACACTAGAACAGCACAAGAAAACATAAACAAACATTTCACGCCATTACACAAGAAGTGTATCAAGGAAACGACTAAACACATCCGGAACAATTACTGCCATTTAGGGGATTCATATGAAAGCTTGTTAAAATAGGCTACGATGGCTTAATGCTATTTTAACGCGTATTTTAATATCAAATCGTTCGTAAGTTCTCTGCATTCAAACATGTGAGCGTGCGGTTTAAAGCATGGAGAGGCATTTAACCAGCATGGAGTTGTAAAAATGGCGTCCAAAACAGGCGATGCGTTTGCCTTACGGGCATGAAACTTTGTAAACAAGTAAATTAAATTATGGTGCATATTTTGCAACAAAAAAAAAACTCAATTTTTTCATGAAAATGACTAAAACAGCACTTCTGTCCCTCCTTAAAGTTTTAACACGCTTGCAGTTCTATATTTTCATATGTTATTTATAGTAGTATTTCCATCAATCTATCATTCAATTTTCATCAAACCAAATAAGCTTTACTGCTCTTCTCCTTCGGCATTGTAAAGTCCCTTTCCTATTGCTCACACTTTAGAAATTACGATTACTAGCACACCAGTACAAGTTTAAAGGTTAAGTGAAAGTTAAGCTCCAACTCCAACTCGATACTGACAGGCTGTTAACAGCCAGAAGGTTTTTGCTGCGTACCCACCCAGGTTTTGGGTCTGACCGCAGGTTGATAATTTTGATGATTACAGGATAAGGTGGGATTATTTTAATGAGGAAATTTTCATGAGGTAGCTTTTCGCTCCTCTTTATTTTGTACAGGTTGCCAAACCGCTTTTTTGATTACAACCTGGTGTTTTATTTTGATATAAAGTGGGGTAAATTTTGTAGCCAAACAGCTCATTTGGAGATTTTTGAAATTCAGCTTATGCTGCTGTTTGGATTAATTCCTTTGTTACCTCGGGTGCCCGCATGCCATACGGGGTACCCGGTAAAGCCTGAAGTGGCGTCTCGTAGCGTCGTAATCTCCTAGAGACCGAACCAGGGCGCTTCTGTGAGCTGGAATTTGAGCGTAGAATTTTGTCGCCCGGCGCCTGATTTCTTCCTCCACGTATGGGAGAAGAGAAGCTTCGTGAAGCAATATCACGGGGAAAGAACGACCCACAGAATAGATGGATCGGAGTCCTCTATTCTGTGCACGCTGAAGGTATGCTATCCAGTTATCTGCATCCATACCCCAGATTTCACAGGCGTACAACATGAATGGGATTATCAGCGCTCGAAAGAGGTGTAGCTTTAAGCGGACTGGCATCGAGCCCGAACACAGCATTGGGTACAGAGAGGCAATAGCCCCCTGTACCCGTGCCGATAGTTCCCTGATGTGTCCGCGGAAAGTTAGGCCTCTATCAAGTTGAACGCCCAGGTACTTGATGGAATTAGTCCACTTTATCCTTCAGCCTCTTAAGTGGAAGTTGGGGCAGTCAGCGGGAGTGTGGCGCTTTGTAAGAAGAATGGCGTGGCTTTTGTCCGGATTTATGGACATCCGCCAACGCCTGCACCATTCTTGTGTGAGACGGAGGTGTCTTTGGATTGGGTTGAAGGCTCTGAGTATGTGTCTGTTTTTGCAGAACAACAACACGTCGTCAGCGTACTGTGCCATTTCGACCTGTGGCATGAACACACTAAAAAGTGTGGGGGATAGTACAGAGCCTAAAGTGAACCTTTTTAAATCCTGGAAATGTTATCCTTGCAGCAGACACTTCATTTGCACTATTAATACAAACCTATCATTACGTACAAAATGAAGCTAGTTACAGTGAAACAATAACTATTATACAAATATAACTATTTGTAACAAAAAGCTTCACGTATCTTAAGAAAATGATGTCAATTTTTCTTATTAGTTGAATTAGTTAAAATCGATTTCACGAACCCTTGTTCCCGTCCTCAGTCAACGCGCTTCGTCATTAAGGAAGTTAATATGTTATTATGTTTTTCCAGTACTACCGAAATATTTTTTTAAATTTATTATTCGCTGATCAGCAGTATTGCTATACAAGTCATTGATAAATTACATAAGTACTACATACAAATTAACAACTGAGGAATTACTGTCCTCTAACATGTACAATAGGTGATAAATTTATAATATAAACAAACAGAAAACAATTAAGACCACGTGAAAGATAATAAAAGACAAAGTATATAACAGGATAACACACACAATAACATTAAATAAGATGGATAACAAATGAAAAGTGAGGTTAGATATGCGAGGCTAGATTATGATCAGTGGTGTTATGAGAAAACTGGAGGATATACTTTGAATTAGTGAGAAAAGTCGCCATCTTCTGAATCAGTGAGTAGGATGTCTTGAGCCAGTTATCTTTTCAATTTGGTCCTTTCGAAGTTTCGTCGTCCAATGTCATAGGTTACAGCGCCTGGTACTTCGGATAATCTAACGAAGAATGTCTTTGATATCAATTTGAAGTACAGATGTATGGGAAGAATACCAAGTTCCCGATGGAGTTGATCATTTCTAATGAATCATGGAGCCTTTGTAATACTACGGAGACATTTGTATTACCAAAATCTGAAAACGAAACAAAGTTAAGAACAGAATCAAATGCTGGTATTTAAAATTCATTATGTGATGTTTGTTTTTTAAAATAAATATATTTTCCCAAACCATTAAATCTATCGCTACATTTAATTGTTTTAATAATTTAACTTCTGGATTTATTTCATGGTAAAATGACCAAAAATGATCTGCTACGGCTGATTTATCAGTTTGTTTATACTTAATGTTATGAAAATTTTCTTTCGTTCTGCTTTCTAAATTACGTTTCGTCTTACCAATGTAAATCTGATCACAATCTAAACAATTAAATTTATAAATACCAGATTTTTTTTATCATTAGGAATTTCATCTTTTTTTAGAGAAATGTAGTAAATTTTTCATACTTTGTTTATTTTGAGGAACTAAAGTTATACCAAACTCTTTAAGAAACTTTTGAAAATGTTTACTAACCCAAGGATGGTAAGCAAAGTTTTTAAAATTATAATCGTCTTCTACTTTTTAAGGGTAGAAATATCATTAACAGTTTTTTTGGTATTTAAATTTTTCAATCTTCTTTTGTATAAAGTGTTTATTAAAACCATTAATTAAGGCAGTATCAATAATATGTTTACATTCTTTATTAAATTACTCTTTATTTAGGGGTATATTTATTAATCTATAAATCAAAATATTAAAAACAGCAAATTTATGTGAAAAAGGGTTAAAACTTTTACTTTTTATGTAATGATCGATATGAGTAGACTTCCTATAAATACCAAAATCCAAAACTAATTCAACTAATAAGAAAAATTGACATCATTTTCTCGAGATAAGTGAAGTTTTTTATTACAAATAATTATATTTGTGCGAGGGCTGAACGCAAATCAATCTAATCTAAAGAATGATCACAATTTTTTTGACAGCGCACCTTTATTCATTCTCATAATTTTGATAGTCCTTCTTCTCAAAATAGTCTCCCCTGAATGCGATGCTCTTGTCCCAGCGTTTCTGCCAGTCTTCAAAGACATGCTGGAAACCATATTTTGAGAGATCCTTCAAATCGCCTCCGCAGCCTTCACCACTGCTTCTGATGATGGATAATGCCTCCCACGAAGGCGTTTCTCCAAGTTAGGGGATAGACAAAAATCACATGGCTCTAAATCCGGACTATAGGGAGGGTGAGGGATGCACTTCACGTTGATTTTTGCAAGATATTCAGAAACAACATTGGCAATATGCAGCCACGCATTATCGTGGTACAGCATCCAGCCTGCTTCATAGAAATGTGGTCTTTTGCGCCTGATATGGGCTTGCAATGTTTTCAGGACATCCCTGTAGTATTGCCCAGTTACTGATGTGTGTGCAGGTACAAACTGCTGATAAACCATTCCATGGATATCAAAGAATGAGATGACCATAACTTTCCCAGCAGAAGCAGCCACTTTTGCTGTTTTGGGGGTTGGTGATGAAGGAGATTTCCATCCTGAGCTTTGCTGTTTGCTCTCAGGATCAAAATGATATAGCCAAGTTTCATCAGCAGTGATTACGTTTGAAGAAAACTCCGGATCTTCCTCTAACACCAACCTTAACTGCGTGTTACCTACATTGCAGCTGTAGGCGATACTGAACATGTCTGAACTTGCCTGGTTCTCACATGCGGGAATCAGGAGTACCAACAATGAAACTACTACGAAGTGTTTGTTTCACATTAAGCTAACATAATATAATAAGAGTGAATTTTAGTGCGAAAAATTACGACCGTAAAAAAATTATGATCACTCTTTATCAAACAGCTCTCGTATAATACAAGCCTAACATGTTTTATGATGCAACGGCCACACCCAACTTTAAAGGTTTACCGCATGACAAACGCTATTTAGTTTAAGTCCGTCCGTCAAGTGGTGCTGGCTGGCTGTATAAAGCCAGAAGGTTTTTGTACGTGCCCACCCAAAAGGGTTTTACCGCAGGTAGGATTTAGTAAATTTAGTTTAAGTTGTTGAGCAGCATATTTTAATATCAGAAAGTGCTCATTGTTGATAGCTACGTTCTCATTTTTCGGTAATCTTTTATGGATCTAGAAACACGATACTTAAGTTCAACACAGAGCAGTAAAAGAGAAATTTTCTGGTAACATTTTCTTCTTAAGCTATTGGGGTGAAATATTTGTATGAAATATTGTTGAAAAAGTAAAATGAATGCATAAATATGGACAAATTAGTTAAATGTGCATTAAACTCTTAATAATGGCATTTATATGCTCTATAAAACTTCTATAATAAACTCCTTACAATGTGGAATGCATTTATTGTGGATACTGACAAGCAATTAACTAATTTTCAAAGCATAGGCCATTAGATTCTAAGTTCTTGAGCCATCACCCAGCGAGGTTTATTATCCCACGATGGTACCAGTCTCTGGTGACACCCACTTGTACTGCAAAATTTCTTCTTGCTAGACAATGGGCCATGGATGATAATCTGATGGTGCGAGATCAGGGCTGTATGCTGGGTGAGGTAGCAATTCGATCCCTCCCAATTCCTGAATTGTTTCATGATTGTTCGTCCAGTATGAGATGTTGCATTGTCCTATTGCAATAGAAATCTATTTCGGCTAACTAATGCTGGATATTTCCGTCTCCAGATTTCATGAACTCGCTCCAATTGTTGAGAATAAAGATCCGCATTGATACCGAAATTAAGAATTGCAATGAGTAAAGAATCGTAATGGGTTTCAAGAGTATTATATATTTGTTACGGCACGAACAGGTGCAGTTATTTGAGTTGTGTAACAAAAGACATGAGAGAAACAGAATTCTAAGGGATAGCACTTGACTTCGTTTGAATAGGTATTCTTCGGGCCCTCAATAATGACATGACCGAGACTAATAATCACAATGGACAAAATAGTTACAAAGGGAATCTTTGTTTGAAAAGAGCGCTTCCAGAAGTGAAAGTTATCACACCCACGCAGAGCTGTTCATAGTGTGAAGAAAGACAGTTCGTGGCTGGCAAGCCATTAAGAAGGTCATCACTTCTGTCTTGGTCGAAGGCAGACCAGAAGTGATGAGATAAAATATTTTTCTGTTCATATGTACGTGATGAATGAATAAAGTTTTATCGAGTAGTAAGTATTTCACATACAGTAACTCTAAACAGTGATATTGATAACCCTTGGTCGGCAACTTCGAGTTTGATGTAATGATAAAAGAAGCAGTCATTAAACCAGTTTGAAAGGGCATTCCAGTGTCATTAAAACCATCCTTCTCATACATATACACGCATACCCTGAGATAAACCTCATTGCTTTACCCTGCGCTAACCACTATTTGCTTCAAACTGTCGCGCCAACGTGGAACTCCTTCGCGCGACCATCTTATTCGCTACAGCATCAATCCTTCCGCACGTATGAAACAAACTCCCAGTGAATCATATCTTCCAAATTCCATCAGACATACAACATTACTTTGGGACAGAACTGATTATTTCTTTTAACGATGACTTTGTTAAGTTGGCGGGGAATAAGCCACTGTTTCGGTAATAAACACATTTTTCATCACAAGTGACAATTCTTCTGTAAAATCTATCATCCATGGATTGCAGACAAACTGACGACAGATATTTTCTCTACGTTCAAGCTGTGAGGTGTCAGTTCATGAGGTACAGATCTATAGCTTCTGTATGATTTTCCAAGTGTCTCATTGTGGTGATGTATGGTAGCTTTAGATGCATTAAGTTCTTCTGAAAGCCTACAGGTACTTTTTGCTGATTTTTTCTCGCAAAACTTGGCGTGTGTCCTCAAAATTCCGTACTTTAATGCCCGATTTCACTAACATATACTAAAATCGACGATAACAAATGTAACAGCGCTAACAAAGCTGTTAAATTTCTTGCATTTCACCAACCTGTTTTCTGAAAATTTTAACAAACACGTGTTAACACCAAGAAACTTGTAAATATTACAGCTATAGAAGACTGTGGATGAGTCGTATTATTTTCTGAACGTACTGCGATGCGCTTTTGTTTTCATTTTCTTCTGCACACAGCTAAAAATGGCGGATAGACAAAATCTTAAACAAAAGCCGTGAAACAAATTTCTCATCAATGGAGAAAGAATTGTCAATTGAATTGGTGACGAAGAATAATATCGTGGAAAATAGGACGGATGTGGTGAATGTAAAAGAGAAAGATGTCACGTGGGAAAAAATTGAAAACGAATTTAATTCAAATGCATATGTCATTACTAGAAACGCGAAACATCTACTTCAGTATTACGTAAATTTAAAACGAGGAGCGGACAAGTGACGAGTGACTTGAACGTTTCAAGACGGCAGGTTGACAGTGTATTATCCACATAATTCAGTGAATTATAAACTCGCAAAATTATTAATACTTGAAGCAAAGGCGAGATCGGCATATTCCTTTCCATGCATGTTCTAACCTCTCTTGTACTTCCGCAGTAACCTTCATAGCAACTTGTTTCGACAGTCTATACCTCTGTAGAAAAAGTTCTTCTGATAGCTCCTCAAAATAATTTCTCCTCATAGGCCGTACTCTATCACAAATGGCATTTACACGGTCTTAATTATAGCAAATCGACATCAATAGCTGAGTTCATGCTCGCCATCTTGACTATTTACAATTGTTAAGGACTTTACATCAGAAATTTGACTTGTTAGTTTAACCCGAGTGTTAAGCTAACACTTGTTGGTGAAATGCAATTTTTGTTATAACTATTGTTAAACCCGTGTTACGTCTTAACATCTATTGGTGAAATCGGGCATAAATCTTCAAGAACGTGGTAAATTTTTAGTGTTTTCGTCTCTACTGTTGAAAAGTTGGAACCATTGTTGTGCCACACGCTCACTATCGACGCCTTCTCCTTCCACGCCCGCCTCGGTAACGTAGATGGTTGCGTGTCTGCCTCACGTTCAAGAGGTCCCTAGTTCGAATCTCGGTCAGGGTGAGTTACCTGGATAAGGTTTTTACGGGGTTTTCCTTATCCTTAAAGACGAAATTCGGGTAGCTCTAAGCTCTATGGGCCCCAGGCTCATTGGAGCCTTATTTCACCCATTTCATTCATCGTCCGATATGACTAAATGTTGGAGGACGTAAATTACAAAAAAAAGGGGGGGGGGAAGAAATCTCCTTCCACTTCACACATTCTTTGAGCTGAGGCTTTATTATTTTGTTTCCAGGAGGGTTTTAGAAGGACTCTAAGTTCAAACTTTGTTATCTCCATTTTGTGTTTGTTTATTAACAATTGAAGACTGATACATGCTTGCAATGTAAACAGTACTGCCAATCCTGTAATTAGCATTGCCAAATCAATGTACCCAAATAAATTTTCCAAAACCCCCAAACTAAAATACCGACATTACTTATGAGACAAGTAATACATTGCGGCAAACCCGCATACCAGTGTTAAATTGTTTGGGTTCTAATTGGAGCTATGAGTTCTCTTATCCTCAGGTACTTGTAGGAATAGGATTTTGGTGGTTGTTCTTTACTCAGTCGTATTAATAACACTTGGTTCGTTGCAAACATTATCTAGTTTAATTCTTACTAGTTTGCTTAGCGACTTGTAGAGGTGAAAAAAAATTAGTAAAATTCCTAACATAAATTCAGTTTACTTGAAACCCTGGATTACTTGTTAAAGTTACTTCCGCGCGGTTTCTATTTCTTCTTTATACGGCGACTACTTTGCTCTAATAAACTTCTAATGCTACTTCCACTTACGCTGGTTGCGCTGTTCTTAACATCCCTACATTTCGGACTTATAAATCTTCGCTTCTCCTTCTTAACGCGCATGAACACGTTCTTCCTGTCGTAGTATAACGTTTTAAGCAAATTGTTCTTACTTCACGATTCACTTCGAACCATATTCTGACCCCCTCTCTAACTTTATCACATGACCAAACTAGATCACCATTCTCAAATGTTACATTATTGTTGGTTTCTCATTTATTTCGAATTTTCGCATTGGTTTGCAAAACTCATTTAACTCATTGACGTTCAGCCCACCCTGAGTTGGAGAGCGCCTACCCTGAGTTGTTTTAACGGTATACATCGTTATCAAATCAGCGAAGTAAATCCCTTAGCGTTCATGCTCCACCGCATTTTGGAAGCCTTTTGTCCCAAAACATTCCTGGCTGGGAGTATTCTATAGTTCTCAGACATTGAACCTTTACTAGCACAAAAGAGTAACGGTCCTCCCTTCCTTTCTCTCCGAAGTGTACGGATTTTGACACGAATATTTTCTCTTTCTTGCCTGGATGCTAGTATGTATGCTATATTAAATTATATTCTCCCTTCTTCTTCTTCTTCTTCTTCTTCTTCTTCTTCTTCTTCTTCTTCTTCTTCTTCTTCTTCTTCTTCTTCTTCTTCTTCTTCTCTCTCTTCTTCTTCTTCTTCTTCTTCTTTCTTCTTCTTCTTCTTCTTCTTCTCTTCTTCTTCTTCTTCTTCTTCTTCTTCTTCTTCTTCTTCTTCTTCTTCTTCTTCTTCTTCTTCTTCTTCTTCTTCTTCTTCTTCTTCTTCTTCTTCTTCTTCTTCTTCTTCTTCTTCTTCTTCTTCTTCTTCTTCTTCTTCTTCTTCTTCTTCTTCTTCTTCTTCTTCTTCTTCTTCTTTCTTCTTCTTCTTCTTCTTCTTCTTCTTCTTCTTCTTCTTCTTCTTCTTCCTTCTTCTTCCTTCTTCTTCTTCTTCTTCTTCTTCTTCTTCTTCTTCTTCTTCTTCTTCTTCTTCTTCTTCTTCTTCTTCTTCTTCTTCTTCTTCTTCTTCTTCTTCTTCTTCTTCTTCTTCTTCTTCTTCTTCTTCTTCTTCTTCTTCTTCTTCTTCTTCTTCTTCTTCTTCTTCTTCTTCTTCTTCTTCTTCTCTTCTTCTTCTTCTTCTTCTTCTTCTTCTTCTTCTCTTCTTCTTCTTCTTCTTCTTCTTCTTCTTCTTCTTCTTCTTCTTCTTCTTCTTCTTCTTCTTTCTCTTCTTCTTCTTCTTCTTCTTCTTCTTCTTCTTCTTCTTCTTCTTCTTCTTCTTCTTCTTCTTCTTCTTCTTCTTCTTCTTCTTCTTCTTCTTC